>JAHLJT010009355.1:47206624-47275172 GCA_031308135.1 Acheta domesticus
ACGCCCAAAGTTACTAAGAGATTTTGAATGGTACTGATTGGAGACCAGTCCAAACCGTTTTTACTGAAATGATATGTTATCTTCATTCAGTTAACTCAGTTCTGTTTGCTTGCTCGATTCATTGTCTTTCGTACATAAATAATTTCTTTTGAAGTGGTGACTTATGAATATTTATTACATGTTTGATATAATGTTATCTGTTTCAGATAATATTAATTTAAAATCATTCCTGTACATAAATTCACGAATGATTTCGAATGAATATTATCAAATGATTAACATAAAATTAGTGAAAACCAAATCCATCAATTCGAAAACAAATATTTCCATCAAATACATCAAAACGCGTAAATGGAAATTAATTCTCTTTGTGGAATGTTTATTATCTCGTTTACAAACATCAATTAAAAATAATACAAATCTTACTTGTGTGTTACATCAATTAAGCAAACTGAATTGAGGCCAAGAAAGAAGTGTTGGCACGAATATGATAAAAAAATATTCGTCTGCCGATATGATAGTATTATAGATATAGTTACCATTTATAATTTTACGAATGGAAAATCGTTCCTTTTTTGCACAGATCTTATATTAGATGAATATAAGGTGCTAGTATACGAAAGCTGCGTAACCTCGAGCAAACCAGGGTTGCCAACTGTCTAGGTAACCCAAGGACTAGTACTTCAAGGGAATCTACGCTACATGAATAAGACTGACTTTTATCCAATTGTCCTTATGTGATGATCGGTTGACGAACATGCAGAGGCGTCTTAATCAATACACTAATTAGATCCGGGTTTTGTCCATCAATTTTCGAGACATTTTCAAATAAAAGTTATTTAGAAGAAATATAATATATATATTTACTAATAAAGGTTGAAATATGATATATAAGAACAAACAAGTAAGACTGGATAGAATCCAATTTGAGTTGGATTGTTTTAAAAACCTGCTCTGATTTAAACTGAAATTGATCAGCTAAACTCTTTGTAGTTGGTTAAGGAAGTACCAAGTATTATCAATTAAATGTATCCATTATATCACGTATTAAGCATCTAGTAATTTATTATCAGGCAGAAAGAAAATATTAATTAAAGTATTATTTATTACATTTAAACATAGATTCATGCATATTCGAATTTTAAAAAAATACAATAACACTATTGGAAAACTTTTGCGTGATTTTTAAGGCGACCCTGCGAACAAGTTACCTTATTTAACCAAAATTCTCTGACTTTAGAGCAAAGACAAGGATCGATTGTTAAAGTATTATATTATTTGCAAACGAATGAAATATCTATATTTTATATGAAAATTAACTATTTTTCACAAGTCTTAAAATTGCATTGACTTTATATTCAGGGGCTTAAATCGCATATCTAAGAAATTCCAAAATATTTAGAAAATATTATCACTATCATGCTTTATAGAAACATAGTATTTTGTGATTAGTTGTTTCCGAAGGATTAAGTTGTACTTACACAAAAACTTGAGGTTTTTTTAGACTTCTCGGGCAAGCTGTGCATTGGCAATAAGTTATAGATAATGATTCAGTATTTACGTATCAACTAATTCTGCTGATGGAATGTGTCGTTAGTGTACGAATGAGATATAATATTTTAATGTTAGAACAATTTTTTGGCCGACTTATTATTGATCATCGACAAAACTGTAATCATTTTCTTTATGTGTGCTTTGAGAATGTAGTATATATGTGAAAATGTGTCTTTCGGTGACCAACATTAACGCATTATGTCGTACAAAATAAAAGTAGTATTATGTAAATAACCAATAAACTATTTGTATTATTTCAGAGGCTATATTAAATACCAAGTTTTTACTAGAGATGTACACGTGAAGCTATTTTCTTTGTGAGAAATAATAAAGTTTATGTACTTGATTGTACTTGTTGAGTTGCTCTTTATTGGTCCTGTTTTGCTGTACCCTTTGGCGAGCGAGCGCGTGAGAGAGCGAGGGCGAGGGCGAGGGCGAGGGCGAGAATGAGGTGGAAGGGCGTAGGGCTCACGCCCTGGACGCCGCCGGCGCCCTGTGGGACGCCTGGCGCTGCCGCTCCAGCTCGTCCAGCAGCTCCTGCGCCGCCGCGCGACGCGCCGAGTGCCTGCGCGCGCCGCTGCCTGCGCACCGCCGCCGCCAACAAGCACTGTCACTGTCAGCAGCTGCCATCGACTCCAAGCTCATCGTCTCTTTCATCAATCCACCGGCAATCTCATCATTTTCATCACTCAACTCCATTCTCATCGTCACTTTCATCAATCGACTCCAATCTCATCATCGTTTTCATCAATTGACGCCAAACTCATATTTCATCAATCAACTTTAATCTCATCGTCCCCTTTCATCAATCGACTCCAATCTCATCGTCCCTTTCATCAATCCACTCCAATCTCGTCATCCCTTTCATCAATCCACTCCAATCTCGTCATCCCTTTCATCAATCGACTCCAATCTCATCGTCCCTTTCATCAATCGACTCCAATCTCGTCATCCCTTTCATCGATCGACTCCAATCTCGTCATCCCTTTCATCAATCGACTCCCATCGTAACATCACTTTCATCAACAATCTCTAATCTCATCTTCACTTTCATCAATATACTCCAATATTACCATTACTTTCACGATTCGACTTTAATCTCATCTCTATCATCAGTCCCCTCCAATCGCATCATTACGTTCATCAGTTGATTACAGTATCATCATCACTTTCATCAATCGACTTCTATCTCACCACAATCATCAATCGTCCTAAATCTCATCACTACCATCAGAAGCGCACCCAGGATTTTTCTGTGTGTGAGGGGGAGATTCAAATGTAGTATCCAGCCGGCTTGATGTTTTCTTATAAATGTTTTTTCATTTATACTGAATGTAATATTTATTTTCAATTTCTTGCATAACGTAGAGAAAGTTGTGTAATGCTGAGGTGAGTTTTTGACAGAAAAAGAGGTATTGTGGGTCTCTGGTACCGAAAAGTGGATCATTTCTGTTCCTAACTGTAGTATATTACTTACTCTAAAACGTTCTGCAATAAGAATTCACATGTGTAGGTCCTTTATACCGAAATCATGGTATACGGCAAAATATCTGTCCATACGTGAATCCATTCGACGCCCCTTTGTCTGTCTGTCCGTCCGCTCTTTTGTCTGTGAACAATGTTAGCGGCTAAATCGTAAGTACGAATTTTAGCAAAATTGATCATCCCCAATCTATAAGCCTGATGTTCCTGTCCTTGAATTTGAAACGAATAGTTTAATTTTGAGGTGTACTTTATATGGTTGAAGCCCCTAGGACATTTGTAATTTTTCTCCAAAACGGCTCCAAATTTTTGGATTATTTGTTTAAGGATAAGGGGAAGTACTCATAAAAATGGCGTACATGCGGTGTTCGTTAAATTCTCTGAAATTTAGAAAATTTCAAAAGTTCAAGATTATTTCTTCTGAATTAATTCTGTTCTTCAAAATTAGATCTTTAAATCAGGTCATATACGTTTGCTTTAAAATATGAGTCGTTTTCGCCTTATTTTCCACGAAATTAATGCATTTTTAAAAATATTTTTTCTCAAAAACTGCTCCAATTTTTCTTTTAACGTTTTGAACGGGTAGTACTAAATGAACAGAATAAAATAACATGAAAGTCTATTTGATAAATTCTTTTATTTTTTTCACAAATTAAATAAATGTTAGTTTTTCACACGTATCCTACGTCCTCAACGTTTTTTTCACATGATTGCATTTGTGAGTACAAGTGCTTCGAATGATTTTTAATGAAGTTCCTCAAAACCTAAAAATTGTTCAGTAAAAATGAGACCAAAATTGTACATTTTCAGAAAAGCTGAGGCTTTTTTCATGAACGGCTCCAAATGTATCAATGAAAATACGCATAAAGGACCATGTTTTACCCAATTCTTGATAAAGACAAACTCTTGCGGTATGCTTTTTAGATTTCTACTGGAAATGGACTTCATAATCTAATCCGAGAAAGAAAGATAATGCTACTTAACATAACTTTCGTGTATAAAATAATTAATCTTGTTCACTTCGCTTTCTCACTCAGATTCTTCATTTTACCTCTAGTTAGATAGGACTAAACATTGGTATGTATTTTTAGGTTTTACTTTACATTTGAGAAAAATTATATGACTACAGACACGGCTAAAATTTTTATTCAGACTTTTTCGAATACAAATTCTAATACACTTAAATAGTTAATAGTTAAAGAAATTTAAAAAAATTTTAACAAAAAAGTTAAAGGTTTAAGAAAAGAGAAAAAAGAGTTAATAGTTAACAGTTAAGAGTTAAAAAATAGTTAAAAAGAGTTATTAGTTAATGTTCTTCAAATAAATTGAAACGGGCACCAATAATCCTAGGAGTTGTAGTGCCCTTACCATATATTCAGCATAATTATCAAGTGTCACCACTGTTATAATTGTTAGTATTAATCAGGTCTGACTGGTATTGTGTGTCAAACTGGTCACAAAAATAGTTAATAATAATGCTATGAATTAAAAATAATCTGATACATTAACTTATATTCACACATAACTAATTTACAATGTACACATACTGTAACTTTTAAAACATAAATGTTGTGGAGTAGATTATTGATTGAAGATATCTGCAATTCAAAAAATAGTTTGTTTCCATAAAATGTGTATTCTAAAAAAACTAAATATAGTTGTAGGTGAAAATTGTTCTTCTTCACTATTGGTCCAAAAGGTTTAAGAGGGGCATACACACGTCATCCTGTTTTGAGTAGGAATCTCGGATAAACTAAACGAAAGAGAATAAAAGTGAATATCTAAAAACATATCAGTATGATTCAGAGGTAGCTCCCCCTCTAGAAAACACACATCTTTGTGGAAACAACGATTTTGTTTCAAAATCAAGTACAACATATTTCAGATTTTTCTCTGTATTTGGTGAACTTACTCAACAATTTTGAAATTTTATTTTATAAATGGAAATTATTGTTTACCCTTCATCATAATGAATAGAACTAGTGGTGCTACAGAATGGCACAGACTTTTCCGTATTAGTTTTCTATTTCCTTTGGTCTGGACTTACTATTTGGTCTTGCCACATAGTCTTGTCAGCTGCCATCTCTCTCTTCGCAAAGTACATTTTTTTAAGTTTCTTAATTTTTCGGTTTCCCAATAGTATAACGGAAATATTGTTTTAAGAATATTAAAGAACAGTAAAACCTCGTCCTAAATGGCAATTTTCTTTGGAAGATTTGGAGCCGTTTTTAAGAAAATGGCGTTTGAGCGCTACTCTAAATTCGAAATTTGAAGCTCTTTTTCAGAGAAAATTTTTGAGTTTTCGAAAACTTCATTTGAGTCATTTTAAGCACACTAACTCATAAATAGAACACTGTTTAAAAATTGCTGGAAATGTGCATATTAACGGTGTGAGAGATATTTCAAAAAATACATTTGTGTAATTTTTGAAAAAACAAAAAAATACTCCAAAATTAACTTTAGTGATATTAAAGAATGCAATAAGCACTATCTATTCGAAAAGTTTGAATAACAAATTTGGAGTCATTTATGGGAAAATGGAGTTTGAGCGTTTCTGAAAATGCAGAATGTTGAGCTAGTTTTAGCAGAAAACAGTGGAGTTTTCGAAAAATATTATGTGATATTGTTTATAGCACATATAGTAAATACAAAAATGTGAAAGAATCACCGCTAATGTAAATATGAACGACGTGAAAGATAAGTAAAAAAGAATTACATTTTGACATTTTTAAAAACAACAGAATAGAGAAAACTGATGTTTAGGTCATGTAGTAGAGTACATTAGGCACTATCCCCACCAAAACTCTAAAGAAAAAATTGAGAGTCGTTTTGAGAAAATCTTGTTTTGGTTATTTTTCTTTTCCCGTATACATACGTAGACACGGAGTAATATACGTAGTATAGGGAATGTTATGTAATACTGCGAAAAATCGATTTCGGGGTTTAACAGAAATGCACGATTGGGTCCCCTGATACCGAAAAAATGTTGTTTTTTTCGAAACGTCCGTCCATCTGTCAGTCAGTCTGTGTACAACACTAGCGCCTAAACTATAAGTACGATTCCTTCCAAAATGAGTATTCCCCGGTCGATCTGATTCTACTAGAGGTGCCACGATTTGAAAGGCTTTCTTCAAAATTTGGGGGTACTTTTCAAGAAGCCTCCCGGACATTTCCAAAATTTTCTCAAAAACAGTTCCAAATTTTTTTCTGTTTGATTTTCACGGTTAACTCTGAATTTTCGAATTTCCGACAATTCTCGTTGACAACATACTACACCGCAAGTTAAATAAAAAACTGAAAACGTACACAAGCCTCATTCCACTCACCCAGAAATCGTCAAAATTTATTTCTATTCCGTTCTTTGGAAAAATATTACAAAAGATAGCTCATATTCTTCACGAATACAATTTTCAAGTTTCCTTCACCACTCAAAAATCCCCCAAACACCTACTCTCACCTCGCAACGCCACCCCACTCATGGCAAAGTTAGGAGTTTATGAACTCCATTGTCACAATTGCGAAGCTAAATACATTGGCCAGATGGGCCAATCTGCCAATTCTGCTTCAATGCCAGACTTAAAGAACATTTACATGCACGGAAATACAATTCAAATAGATCGCATTTGCTACACATCTTATAAACACAGGCCATACTTACCACCCCGACCCAGACATTAAAATTCTTGAAATACAAAATAAAGTCTGGAAGAGAAGCGCTTTAGAAATCTATCACATTTCTCAAGACAAGCAGAAATCTGAAGTTCTCCTTAATGAACAAACTTATTTCCCTCTGTCCCTTCTTGTAATAATTGAGACATTTCCGAGGAGACACAAAACAGACCTCCTACGACTCCTCGCCGAAGCTCCAGAAAGCTGTAAAAACCCCTTGTCAGATGCCCTATTCGCGCAGTCTCCCGACCTTCGCCACACACACCGAGGTAAGCATAGCGGTTCAACTTATTCTTTTCCACTTTTTTGCAATATCAGTTGCTATTGATTTTAATTATTATCACTTATTGGCTTTTGGTATGTACAAATGCCCTCTCGGGTGAACCTTCCTTCTTTAATAATGTTAAATATATTTATTATCTGCATTAGCCACCCTCCGTTGCAGTTTATATTCTGCCATTTTTTGTTATTAGTCTAATAATAATTTCATATGTATATATTATTTATATTTACCCCCTTTGCATTTTATACTACTTAATTTCATTTGCTATTGGTCTCTGTGTTAACATCCCCCTTAAATTCCATATTTTATAATTTAATTTGTTACTATAATTTTAAATCTTACTAGTTAATTTTTTATATTCGTAGACTGATGATGACGGCAAAGCCGTCGAAAACCGTCTCTCTCTCTCTCTCTCAATAAATAAGTTGACGGAGATGACATCTTTATTACTCCACTTAATTACGTCGACACCGCATCACAATTCCCACACGACACGAATCATGTTAAGAGAAACTTCATTTAATGATTATTTACGTCATATAAAAACCATTACAATTATTTTTTATGATTTTCTGCTTATCGGAGGTAATTTCTAAGTCGTCTAAGATGTTTTCGATGTGACGTTTACTGAAAATTAATGATTTTCTGGGCATAATGTAGGGAACTTTTTTAATTAGTATTATTTTATCTTAAACAAAAAAGTTTTTTTCTAACAAACTTACAGTTTTATTTTATTTTTAATGAAACCTTGTGCAAGTGTTTTTCAAAATAAGAGAAAAGTTGCCATCTGCATGAGATTTCCTAAAAAAATTACCCTATTCTCCTTAGAGTAAAATGTAATTGCCCACTCTTTGATACTGAACTAGTGGTGCTACAGAATGGCGCAGACTTTCCCGTATTAGTTTTCTACAGTGAAATTATTTTAGCGTGGCCGCTCAAGGTCGTCTCAGAGCAGCCGGAAGAGTCCATTCCTTAAAACTATCGCTTTAGGGGGGAGCGCATCCCTTTCCAGAACGTGTTGACAGCCCTTACTTCAGTTGAGTAAACATTGACCCTGACTGTTCGTCTCCGCAAGGTGCCAGTATTCAAAGTATACCAATTTATGAAGAGAAGTAAAAGAAGGCATTGAAAATATCAAAGCAGTTCTTAAGGCAGTAATTCCTGCTTCGGGTGTTTCGAAAATATATATTTGCAGAATTAAGAAGGAAATTAATTCTATTCAATCAGGAGAATAATGTTCCTTTTCTACTCTTAATAAAGAGAAGAAGAGAAAGGACGTAGAATATGCTCTCGACATTTTCAATGAGAGTGTATTCGTCAATTCGTCGCACAATGATGTCAAGAAATCGTTATTTTTACAGGAAACGACGCGAACGATAGTAAAGACAGTGATAGTGATACTATTTATGATAGTGAGGAAACGGGTATCAGTGACAGTGTAAAATGATGAGGACAGCGTCAGACCATCCCGTGAATTTGATGTTTTTCCATTACCGACCGAAGATACTACAGCAAATTGATTTCCAAAGGCTGTTCGCTAGCATGTGCGGTGAGGCAGGCTAATGTTTTTGGTTTGAGCAAACGAGCCAGGTGCGTGCGAGCGCCGCCTCCTGGCTGCCTCCCCACCACTTTCAGCTTCCCCCTTTACTCGCGAATCCCAGCGGCCACCCTAGAAAAATTTAGCTGTATTTCCTTTGATCTTCGCTAGCTATTTGGAATTGCCACATACTCTTTCTTGCCAGCTACCATCTATCACCGCCAAAAGTTCATTTTTTTGTCATTTTCTTCATTTTTCGGTTTCCTATTGGTAGAACGAAAATATTAATTTTAGAATATTAAAGAACACAAAAACCTAACCCTAAATGGTAATTTTCTTTTAAAAATCATGTGCCCTTTTAAAGAAAATAGCTTTTTAGCACTACTAAAAATGCGAAATTTGAAGCTCATTTTCACAGAAAAGTTTTGAGTTTTCAAAATACTTTATTTGAAGTTATTCGAAGCACTTACACTCACAAATATAATAATGTTTACAAATTGCTGGAAATGTGAATATTAAAGATGTAAGAGATCCTTAAAAAAATACATATGTGTAATTTGTGAAAAAACAAAAAAATAACTCAAATAAACTTTACGTCATATGAAAGAGTGCCATTAGCACTATCCGATCCAAAAGTTTGAAGAGTGTTTTTAGCTATTTATGAAAAAAAATGGCGTTTGAGCGTTTCTGAAAATGTGGAAATATGAGCTACTTTTCACAGAAAACTGTTGTTTTCAATAAACTTTACTTCACATTATTTAAAGCACATGTACTCATAAATATAATAATGTGAAAAAATCGCCGCTAATGTAAATATTGTCGACGTGAGAAACAAGTAAAAAAATTTACATTTTTGTAATTTTTGAAAAAACCAACCTATAGAGCAATGTAGCTTTTATGCCATCTGATAGAGTACATTTACCACTATCCTTACCAAAAGTTTAAAAGAAAAATTTGGAGCCGTTTTTGAGAAAATATTATTTTTGTAATTTTAAAAATTGCACATATTGCACGCAATATTGCACGAAAACTACTCAAATTTTGAGAAACATTTACATGACCTTTATGACAGAACTCAATATGCAGAACAAATTTTATTTGAAGAAAAAATCTCTATCTTCAATTTTGTATATGGAGAAAGACGCCGAAAAAAAATCAAGCTTTCACAATTTTCGAAAATTCAGTTATCCGTGAGAATCGGACCTATGCCTTGTTAATAAGTGTATTTTACTCTATACATACAAGAAATTTAAAGAAAAAATTTGGAGCTGTTTTGAGAAAATTTTCAAAATCCCCGGGGGGCTTCATTTAAAGTACCCCCAAATTTTGAAGAATCTTTTTCAAAATCTCAAAGCTTCGACTAGAATTAGATCGATCGGGGAATATCCATTTGGAAGAAATCGTACGTATGGTTTAGGCGCTAGCAGTGTTCACAGACGGATAGACAGACGCACAGACGGACGTTTTCCTTTCAATTGGTTTTTCGGTATCAAGGACCCACAAAAGAGGGTTTTTGTCTACACCACGTGTTAGGGGATTTTTTTCTTAATTTAGTAACTGGTTTTATCCACTTTTTCGTTTTCACGGCCAGGCAATGATTTTTTTCCGCCGAAAATTCTCCATTTTTTCGCGCAGCATTGCATAACTTTCCCTATACTACGTATATTACTCCATGTATACGTACGTATACGAGAAAGTAAAAAACGTTTTGAAATGGGAGAGGAAAATCATAAAAATGCTTTAAATATTTTTTAAGCTTATAAAATGTTTAATTAAATGCTTTTTAATTGATTTCAATAGGACCATTAAGGTTTTTGAGTAATTGACAGTCAAATTTTTTACTGAAAGATTCCCGGGAGTACGCCCTAATGCATATGTTTATAGCTGCTCTCAATAAGTAAGGCAGTAGCAACGATAATTGTGGTGTACATGTAAGAGTAAAGCGGTGAGGGCTGAGGTTAAAGGGACTTTGGACCAGTGGGGATGAGCTGGCTGAGTTTAGGTAGTGAGACGCAGGGTAGGGTAGTCCAGGTTGGGGATACACTGAAGATACAGGTTGGCGTACGAAATGAGTCACCATTTTGTTTCATTCATAATTTTTGAGTCCCACTAGATATCCCGTTGAACATCTCCACAGCAGTGGCAGTGGAGCTTGGAGAAACCAATTTGTTACAAATAACGCGTAATTCACGATACCGTCCCTAGGAGATTAGTTTAACAATGGCCGTCAAAGGAAGACTGACGACGCAGCAGCGATCGCTGGCTGTGTTTCTCTTCCATGAAACGAAACGTTTTCTGACTCAAAGGCATTTTCGTCAACAGTTTGACACATGATGGGCCCTTTCAAAATAACCAACCATACTCCAGCGTTTCGAGCGAGGATTTTTTACTCGAGCGTTTCGACATGTGAATCATTTCACTCAGGTTTCCAGGTCGTTTTAATGACGGACAATCCCCCCCTCAATAGTCCAGATCTCAACCCATGAGACTTCTTTCTTTGGTGGTACCTAAAGGGAGAAGATCCCAAAATGCCCACACGAGTTAACGGAGGTCAGAAGAACTATTCTTCAAGCATCACACATATACTTGGGTCTTAGGATTATCGCTAACGTTACTGTTCGTTTGCAGGAAGTTATGAATCAAAATGGTGGACATTTTGAGCATGTGCGGCGTTAGAACAATTATCCAAAGAGTGTTTTCCATTGTAGTATATGTTCCTTTGAATTTGTATTAACAATAAATTTGTGATTTAACAACAAAATGAAGACTCGTTTCGTGCTGCTGCTTCTTCGGTCTTCCTTTGTCGGCCATTCTTATATAAACGTCGCGATATCGTGAATTATGCTTTACTTCTAAATTAATTTGTTTCTCCAAGCTCTATTGTTATTACTGTTGATACGCTCAACCGGATATCTATTGCGACTCACAAATTATGTAAGAAACAAGTGGTGACTTATTTCGTGTGCCACCCTGTGTAATTCATTCCTTTTCCTGTCTAATAGAAAATTGTGATAAAAAATACCCGGACTACGCAGGGTACTTGTACTAGCTGTTATTATTTTTATTATTATTAATATTATCATCATTATTACTATTATTATTATTACTACTACTATTATGATTATTATTACTATTATTATTACTACTATTATTATTACTATTATTATTATTTTTGCGCACAGAGGTGTTTCTTTACTTGTTCCTTTCACGTTTATTGGGTGGAGTCTGTGTGTTTCTTGCTGTAAAGCGAGGATTTACTAGTATCATGATGTAAAAAGACGCAACGTTTTAGCCAGCATCGACAAACGCAAGTGGAACGGTGTTTGCCTTGGAGACATCAAATGTAAGATAAAACATACATTTTCCATTTCTCACTCCTCTATAATTTTTGTTATTTAGTTTCAAGCAAAATCTGGCGCAAAACAAATGAATTGCCATCCTGTGGAATGACAATTTCCATCGGGGCCGCAGCTCTTAGAAGTTGGCGTGGTTGCATACCCTGAAGGGGCATAACCTTTGTTCACGCATTCTCCAAGTAGGAAAACAGCGTCCAAACGAAAACGCCATTGATTTATGTTTCCATTGTCTCTCACACCGAGGTATGGCTTAAATAATGTAGACCGCTAACATATTTCAAACATAAATTTGAGTTTAAACAAAATCGATGAAACGTTTTGGAGAAATGTATGGTATCAAACTTCTTAGATCCTAAATATCCAATATATCGCTGAGAAGCAAATTTCGTAACCGAACCTTTTTTTCTTTATCTCTCCCTGAGAATGAACTCACTAAAGTGTGCAGGATACAGTACACAGGAAAAGTGTACCAGCGTGAATTTAAGACATTTCTGCTTATTTTCGGTGTCTCGAACAGTCATTCATGAATTAATTAGAACAATTGGTTGTATTAATTATATTAAAATTGCTCTTTCATTGATTTTTGAACTTGCAGCACAAAAAAGGTTACAAGACTCGAGTTGCCTTAATGTTTAATTTGCGTATAATAAGCCTAGCATTCTTAAAGGATTAAGTTACAGTAGCAGAACTGAGAAAACTGCCACTTTGTAAATAATTGCTTTAAAAGTGAAATATTACTTCATAGTAGAACCCCACTTCAAAAGATCAACCCTCTAATTGTGCGTTACAGTATTATAGGTCGTATACAGTACGAAAAAAAACTATTCTTATACTACTAGGCATTGGTATTAATTTTCATATAAAATTAAACTTTTTCTTTAATTTTGTCGTGTAAGATTATCTGAATTTTTCTTTCAGTTAATGTTTTTTTACAGATTTTGGGATTCTGCACTTTTTCTGACCCCTCATACTACGAGATGGTACCATGAGGGATCCAAAATAACTAAAATCTCCGAAAATGCAATACAAGGTTCATCAAGATCTCATTTTGTAAAATACTACTTAATAGGCATAACTCAGGTCCCAACTTTTCCCCTTGGTATTACATTCCCCCCCGCCCGTCTCCACCTGTCCCAACATGTCTCCCTTCCGGGGTCCAAAATCCTGGTTTAAAGATCCTATTGTTTCCGAACTGAGTTTGAGAGATTATAATGTATTTTGCCCTAATATGTTTTGTGAAAAACGGAAAACATAAATTTTTGACTTAAATATATGTCGCACCCCAAGGGGTAATTTCCTATCGAGCAGTAATACATTTGCAAGGTTTTGTGTTCATGGCTTCTTACATAAGAGAAAAGTCCGTCATCTTTCATTAGAGTATTATAAATAATAATAACAAAAGCAGCTCAAAATGTAACCAAGAAGGCAGAGAAACGTTTTAAATACAAGAGTTCGATTATCGAGATCAGCCGAGTGTGGGAGTAAAGGCACAGGTCGTCCCTATAGTTATCGGAGCTCAGGGATTTGTTCCGCAAAATTTGTGTAAGAATTTGGTTAAACTCCCAGGTAATTCAAAGAGTGGAAAGTGCACAAAATTGCTTTATTTGCAACAGCCCACATTTTGCGCAAATTATTGGAGAGACACCGACTGTCCCTAGATCTGCTCCTTAGGACGCTGGCTGCAACCTGATGAAGATTTTATATTCAACGACTCATAACATGTGTAGTCGTGAAGTCGAGGAATAATAATAATAATAATAATAATAATAATAATAATAATAATAATAATGTAAATAAAAATATAGAGGAATTAAATAAAATGTCTTTATTGATAATTTAAAATTCGCGCATGAATCAAAGAAAAGTATGCAACCTTCGGCTGTGCAAGAGGTGTGATTTCGTTAGATATTCAGGAATTCGGGGGAAAAGTCCAGAAGCAATGAAACAATTCGATTTTGACTGAAAAATGCAAATATTTGATTGTGTTATTCCGCCTATTCTCGCACTCAGTACATTACTTACGTTACACCTGACATCATGCGACATTAAGATTCCAAGGAAGAGCCGGTCGCCATTAAATATTTGCTTTTTACATGTTGCGTGAAGGTACAACATTTCTTTTACTTTCTTGGTTTGTAAAGAACTGCTGTACAGTGTATCCGTATATACTGCACTATGTTAATGCAGTATTTGTGAAGACTAATTTTGTTAAAATATTTAATTTAGTGTAGTGGTATACAAGAATATTTTATTTGCCGCTCTTGAACTGTGTGGATGCTACCTTTCGGAGACCACGTATTGTGTGTTTTTGTTCAGCAAAATGTTTGCCAGCCACTAGTAATACATACCTATAAAATTAATAAAATTGGAGTGGATGTATTTAATTTCAGTATAACTGCCATTATATAATTGCATATAAATATTTACGGAATATAAAAGTCCAATCTGCTTTACAATTTTGGTCTACCTATCTGTTTATCTGTACGGGATATTCTCTGGAACTTCTGAACGATTTCTATCGAATTTTCACTGGAAAATAGATTATGTCGGTAAAAACGTAGGCTACTTTTTTAAAATTATTGGCAGTAATATTTCTCTTTTTCGTAATTCCTGTGATTTTAATTATCCACCCCATTCATGTAATGTCTTAATTCGTGAAATAGTCGCAATAAATATCACTCGAAGTGCTGTGATATTACTAATGATAACTACGAGGGGAATATGGGGTACTTTAACTAGTTAGTTATAATTGTGAATGAGCTCATACGATAAATATATATTTATTATACAGCTCTATGACATGTCGAACTTGTTATTTTTATTTTTTCATATAATTGACATACTTAAAATACTTATTAAAATTGAAATATGATTGTTTGGGAAATTTTTCTCTGAATGGGACTGGATAATGTGGGAGATACAAGCGAGGTCGCATTACGAAATATCCCATGCAATTTGATCGCTTTTGGGAGCCAATGCGAGTGAGTGTCAGAACAGCTGGCGCGCGCAAATGATCTCATTTGTAATTCAATATTGAAGTCTCGTCTCGAATAAACGAGTTCAGCGTAAATACAATTATCTGACCTTTTATCTACACATTGCTTTCGACATTATGGTAACCAGGGACGTAAAGCGCCAAATCAAACGTCCGAGCCTGTTTGTTTCCATTTTTAAAGCTTGACTATAAAATGGTTATTACGTTTACAGAGATTTTTTACTGTTTGACGCCGTGAAGTGTCGAAGAGCCAGTTATATATATATATATATATATATATATATATATATATTTGTCTACTTTATGAGAGTCTATGGTTCTGGAACCAAGTTTGGTGACGCCTTTCTTTACGTGTGAATACATCTATCAAAATTTGCTTCTCCAATACCACTATAATCACATTACCACTTCATCACCACTATAATTTAATTACATTCACGAATAAATGATTCCCTAATATTTCTTATATCTTTGTCAATTTAATTATATACATGTTAAAGTATATGCCCCAATGACGTTTACTCTTTCATAAAACATAAAATTAAAAATATACACAAAGGATTCAAGAATAAAAAGTGAAAATTCGAAATTATATTCTGAAGTATGAAAACAAATGCTTGTTCCCAAAACTCACATACTCATCCTTAAGTATTCTAATTAGAGCCAAATTTTGCCATTGCTGTTATGACCGTCTTTTGCAATGCCTTGAATACTGCTACTGGAATTACGTCGGTGCCCAGTCGGAGCCGGGAAGAAAATATCGAAGCGAAACATTAAGCTATCTGTTAACTCTCTGATACAGAAACGTTAGCCAAATTGTTACCAATGAAATACATTGTGAATAATTAATTTTTGGATCAATAAAACTGAGTGTGCGCACACGGACATTTTTAGAAAAGGGACATAAGCACCCCACTGCGCACCAATCGCTCTCTGTTTCTGTCCCTGTATAAACATATTTTTGAAGTGTTCAGAAAGTTGTCCCACCACAAGAGTGTAGCGCACTCGTCGCTACATTTTTGGTTTGGATGTAATCATTAATCCATTCGAAGATAATTCTAGGGCTATAAATGCGGCGTTGATAAGGATTTTTTATGAAATATTGTCAGCTGCTATGGACCAGAAACGTGTATATCCCGTGACTCCGTCCCTGGAGTGCGCCAGATCATGTCGAGTGGCCTGTCTAAATTTGCCAAGCACGAACTCAGGATTCATTCACGTCTCCAGAATCCATTCACGATGCAACGAGGTGAAATAATAAACCCACGTGTCATTGCTTTCCTTTTACGAGGCACAAGGACCACTATATCAAAACTAGGAAAACCGGCAGACACTAACGAGACTACTGCCCATAGCAGTTGACGTGTTCGGAACATCAGTCACTCCACCGATCGCCGATTGCATCGGCAGGAAACTCCCAGAACAAAATAATGACTACACTAACGAGTCTAATGTCCATAGTAGTTGACGTGTCCGAAAACGTTAATCACTCCACCGATCGCCTATTGCAACGGCAGGAAACTCCCAGAACAAAATATTGACTACACTAACGAGACTAATGTCCATAGCAGTTGACGTGTCCGGAGGCGTCAATCGCTCCACCAATCCCCGCTTGAAAGGCAGGAAGGCGCGCTCACCGAAGACGCTGACGTCGAGCGCGGAGCACTGCACGACGAAGGCGGGCCGCTCGCCGGCGTCGTGGCCGCCGGCGGGGGCGGGGTCGCAGGCGGAGGCGGGGCCGGGCGCCGGGCCGGGGGCGGGCGGCCAGGGCACGGCGCCGGCCACGGCGGCCAGGCGGAAGCGCGGCGGCGAGCGGCGGCGGCGCTGGCACTCGGCGCGCAGCCACGTCTCCGCGCCCTCGTTGCCCGCCTCCGCGCGCGCCAGCGCCGCCAGCTGCAGCAGCCTGCCACCCCCTCGCTAGCACGGTGCAATTAGACCAAAACCCCGACATACAAAGTAAAATGATCTTGGCTGTCCGGGTGACGCCGCGTCGAAGGCTGTGTTGCCGACGTTTCCACCATCTTATCGTGGTCTTCCTCAGGGCTGGATTGCAATCCAGCTTGACTAGCTTTAGAATACTGGTTCAGTGGTGAAATGTCGTTGGCATTTAAAATTAAATGATCACAGGCTTTGTCATTGCTCACAATGTTATTTATTTCAACAAGAGCAGCTTTCGATGGCTTAGCTATCATCATCAGTTTTTTGCTGTCTGGAAGCCACGAAACGACTACGCTGATGATGATGGCTAAGCCATCGAAAGCTGCTCTTGTTGAAATAAATAACATTGTGAGCAATGACAACACCTGTGATCATTTAATTTTAAATGCCAACGACATTTCACCACTAAACCAATATTCTAAAGCTAGTCAAGCTGGATTGCAATCCAGCCCTGAGGAAGACCACGATAAAAGGGTCGAAACGTCGGCAACAGCCTTCGAAGCGGCGTCACCCGGACAGCCAAAATCATCCACATGACTCCGGCCGCGAAAGCCTACGACTTCATCCAAAGTAAAAGGTACGCTCCAACGCAACGTAATTATTTTTGTATATGACACGTATTTCGCTAAACCTCATAGTTTTCGAAATATTCAAGAAAAACTGATGAAAACTGCTAATTTAACAACTTCTGCCCCCCTCCCCCAAAACCCGATGCTCAAAATGGTGTAACTTTTTACCAAACAATATGTGGATTGTAATGAACAATTTGGAGTTGGAGCGAAACTTTTACTTCGGATGTCCGGGTTAGGCCGTCATTTGGACTAATTGCACCGTACTACGCGTCGCTCCTCTACGCAGGTGGCTCGCGCCAGACCTGCTCCTCAGCGGCGTTTTCTTTGGGTGTGCAAGACGTGTGTCAACGACCAAGGGATTTTTTAAAATATTTTTTCTTTGAGTTTATTTAGATTTTTTCATTTATTCTGACCAGAAGAGATGGTTCAGAGCATCAACTGATGTCACTGCAGTCCCTCTGACCGAGCGGTCCTAGGTTCGAGTCCCGTAGGATTTTCGACACTAGCTTGTCAGCTAGGTCGAATTCAGTAGCTGTCTGGAGGAGAATTCTAGCGGCCGGTTGGCCTGATCGGTAGTTCTCTGTGGTTTCTCCGATCAACACCTGGGAATGCCGGAGCAGTACCCTAATAAACGGGACACTGACCGCGCGCGATCTTTCCTTCCTCTTCCTTGTCCTATCCTCTCCCATTACACATACTTATACTAACATGCACTACACTACCACACATGCCGGGAGATCGGTCGGGAGCTTACAGCTTGTCCCGGCTGAGGCGGTGCCCCGCTGGTGGTTTGAATACCTGGTTGAGGAGAAAACACCGCTAGTCGACGGTAGGTCGACGCCAGATCTGCCATCCAGCGGGGAAAAGATCACCGCCACCTTCCGATAAATAACACGCACTACACTTACGGGACTAGTGACCAAAGTAGTTCACGCGCCCGGAAACCGAATCAATCAATCAACCCACCCCCTCGCGTCGCTCCTCTACGGAGGGAGCTCGCTCCAGACCTGTTCCTCAGCGGAGTTTTCTCTGGCTGTGCAAGACGTGTGTCAACGCCCAAGGAATTTTTTAAAAAAAGCTTTTTTTTCTTTGAGTTTATTTAGATTTTTTCATTTTTTCGGTTTTCTGTGCGATCTGCGTCGTAGATCAGCATGAGCGCGTCTATGTAACGCAGACAGTGTGAGAGCGCAGCTCAGGCCGTTGGCGAGTGTCTCCATAGCCGCATGCCGGTTGCAGGGGGAGGGTTCGGCGGGATAGGTTTCGCCGAACGACCGACAAAGGGACCGCAGCAGAATCTTACTTCTCAGTTCCGAGAAACCCGCCGCGACGAGTGTCCCAGTGGGAAGACCATTTAAACCAATGCTTTGCTAGCGGTGGCCCGGCGCGTTATCGGTGTCCCACCCGGGCTGCTCGCAGCGAGGGTCCATTAATCGCTAACTCTCGGATTTTAATATCTGTATTTCCAAAAGATCTAATAATCTATCTTCATTTGATCTACATTTAATTAAGCTACTCCACTTCCTCCTATCCTTTTCCTGTCGATATTTTACTTCTAGGCTAAAAGACGTTTAAATAGGATTCATCAATAGACTCACATTATTCTTCAAGTTCATTGACGCTCTCAAGGGGGGGGGGGTACGAGGTTTCAGCCCCCCAATCCAAATACATATCAAAAAATAAAGCTTTTCCACATTTTATGTACTAACGAAAGTCATTTAATATACGAATTGTATGGTAAGTAATATATATTCATTAAAAAACAAAAATCATTGCTTTCTTATCAGTCGCGCCACGGTAGCGCTGTTGAGTGACTACGTGTGAAGGGACCGTAAGTCCGCTACCTAAGGAAACTGTGCAGGCGTCCGGGGAGGAAACGTCAAAACGTCAAGAATAAGCTCTTAAAACAATTTTAAGCGTATTTTGTCTAATGAACTATGTGGATATTCCAAATGGAGGAGACGCAATAAACACTCAAAAGTTAGTTTGATAAATGATATCCAGGCAAAAATTTGTATTATAGCATAAAAACATTCCAGAAACATGGAAAATTGTTTATTATTTACAAAAGAAATTAATATATTTGTTCAGAAAGAAAAGCACTAAGCGAGAAATAAAAAAGCAATCGAATTGTGTAAATTGTGTGTGTTTTTTTTCATTTCTGTTTTTTTTCTTTCTGAACAAATATATTAGTTTATTTTGTAAATAATAAACAATTCATTCGGAATATCCACGTAGTTCATTAAACAACATATGCTTAAAATTGTCTCAAGAGCTTATTTTGAAATTTTCGACATTTCCTCCCCGGACATCCTGTAATGCTCCAGGAATGTCTCTCCGCACAGAGCCAAGTCAGGGACTTCTATTAAAAATGGCAATGATGTTGGTAGCAAACTTATCGCTGGCAAACAAGTGACGGGGACAACACTTCGAACATCTGCTATGATTGTGGTGAGTACAGTATTTACGTTTTCTGTTGTTACGCACTGCTACCAGAATAATTTTGATTGCAAGCACCAAGGTGCCACTGTGGAAAGACTTTCCTGGCGCGCTGTACTACGAAAGGGGAAAAGACGCAACTTAAACAGAAGCGCACCCAGAATGTTTCCTAGGATGGGGGCAAGGTTCTCCGGCTATAGTGTCCAGCCGACCTAATGTTTTCTTACAAAGAATTTGTCATTTGTACTGAACAAAAAGATTTTTGTTTCTTAATGAATATATGTTACTTACTATACAATTTGTATATTAAATGACTTTCGTTAGTACATAAAATGTGGAAAAGCTTTATTTTTATATGTATTTGGATTGAGGAGGCTGAAACCTCGTACACCCCCCTTGAGTGCATCAATGAACTTGAAATAATGTGAGTGTATTGATGAATCCTATCTAAACTTCTTTTAGCCTAGAAGTAAAATATCGGCAGGAAAAGGATAGGAGGAAGCGGAGTAGCTTAATTAAATATAGATCAAACGAAGACAGATTATTAGATATTTTGAAAATACAGATATGGAAATCCGAGAGTTAGCGATTAATGTAAAAATTACGAATAAATTATTTTAAACAAATCTCAAACAAAACTTGCTTCTTATGATTGTAATTTATATCGGACTAATCAATATTTTTAAGAAATAGTTGGTTTTTGATACAGCAAATTCAATTCATAAAAATAATTTGCATAGTTTTTGTTAAGCGTGCCACAATTTGTCTTAATAATACGGATATTTTGCAAGCAATTTTTAATTGATTGATATATTTTATGTCATTCGCTGGTTTGTTCATTACATTTTTCATGAATCTATTAAACCATGCAAATTATTAACAAACACACTTCTCTTAATGCATTTGGTGGAAGTTTCAATACCACAATAGAGTGGTTACGAGAATTCATCTGTTTTCCCTTCCTGGAATCAGTAACTACGTCAATGTAATGCAACAAAACTAACTTTAGCGCACACACTCGTTAAACACATCACTCGCGATTTAAAACTTCGTTTTGCTACAGTTCACACATTGAGTTTGGTAACCAATCTCGTATTGCAATATGATATATTACGATACTTATGTTGAAAAATAACTATTTTATCTTTTTCGATCGCGTTTGTAGACTGTTTTCTTACATATTTGTAGTAAATTACATTGTTCATTACATCCTATATAATACCGCTTCCTACAGTAGACAATATGAATCATTGCAATCCTAATACTTTTTTTTCGCCAGAATTAATAATTATTATTATACTGTCAGAAATAATTATTTCTATTATAATGAAGGATTCTTCCGAAGTCAAGATAACACTATTAATTATATAGCCATGAAGTTAGAATGTCAAAAACGTTAAAAAGGGCCAGACAAGATACAAAATTGTATATTAACGTGGCTAAGTAATTACCATGCGCTCGTAAGAAATGATTCACTCGCACAACCGCGCTTGTGAAAAATCAGCTAGCACGTAATGAACTCCTTTAGCCACTTGTGAGAAAAAAATAGCTCTATTTTACAGCGTGCTGCGTCTCCGGAAGGGAGTTAACTAGTTCGCGCGAAAGGCTGTTGCGGGGCCTTTCAACTCCCATATACCGTGGTGAAGACCATGAAAGTGGCGCCCTCTCCTGCAGCTCCTTCTTACAGGACCTAAAGAACAAACTGCTGCCAACGATACTTAAAACTTGCGTAGCTGTTGTGTAGGTTCGCGAGACGCAAACAGGCGCAATATTACAAAAGACAGCGTCGATGTAATTTATCCTGCAGTTTCGTATATGTTTATATTATGAACAATTGAACATTTGGAAGACATTCTTCGTATTTCTCAGAAATCAATCAATTTTTATGTGCGGAAGTTGGCGAACTTAATCTGCAGCTGCACTAGCGCCTCCTATCGTAGCACCCTCAAGCTTTGTCCCCGGTTTTGATGGATAGTTGCAAGGCCTTGCGTGGCTGTTGCGTAGGTTCGCGAGACGCAAGCAGACGCAATATTAGAAAAGATAGCGTCCATGTTGGCTAATTCTCCAGCAGTTTCTTATATGTTTATATTATGAACAATTGAACATTTAGAAGACACTTTTCGTATTTCTCAGAAATCAATCAATTTTTTTGTGCGAAAGTTGGCCTAATTTGCAGCTGAAGTAGCGTCCTGAAAATGCTCCTATCGTAGCACCCTCAAGCTTTGTCTCCGATATTGATGGAGAGTTGCAAGACCATAGGCCAGCGGTCCCCAAACTTTTTGCACTTAATAACACATACTATAATGGCAATGAGGCGGCGAGCACCAATTTTTTCAAGGTATATTTATAGTTGGACATTGGCAATAATGCACAAAATGTACAAAACCAATGTTTAATTTAAAATAGGCAATTTAAACATGAAAATTGTTCCCTACATGTTTATGTAAAATAAATTGTCAATATTTATTAACATTGATGACGCGACGATCGTTAGTGAATATTTTACTTCACACATGTTTACATAAAGGAACATGGGTCTTTGCTGCCAAAATAATCGTTTAGCCAAAAATCAAAAATACTTCACCAAAAAGTGAAAACCTTTACAATCGCACAGCGCCGCGGCGGCTTTTATGAGCAGCAGGCACATCTAAAACGGTTCGCTGGCGCCGTTGTGCCCGCGGGCGTAGGGTTGGGGACCCCTGCCCTATATTGCGATTTTTCTAACTGCGACCCTCAAGGCCACTCAAATCCCATCTTCGCGATGGAATACGTCACGGCATTTCGCGTCTTTCTCAGTCGTTCCGCTAGAATTCGCATGATCGCGACCGTATGAAGCAGTGCTTACGATCATGCGACTTCTACCGGCAAGACCGAGAAAAGTCGCGAAATGCCGTGACATATTCCATCGCGAAGATGGGATTTGAGTGGCCTTGAGGGACGCAGTTAGAAAAATCGCAGTATAGGCCGCTGTGCGCGATGCTCACTCGTCGTCCGTGAAGGGCGTGAGCTGCGCGGGCAGCCGGCCGTCCACCTGCCGCCGCGCGAACTCCGCCGCCAGCAGCAGCGTCGCCCGCCGCCGCGCCACCTCCTCGTTGACGGCGCTCGCCTCCGCTGCGCCCACGACCACACGCACACCGCTCACCGCTCGCCGCTCGCCGCGCTTATAGCAGCTCGCACGCCAATACTTGCGCGAGAAATAGCCTCAGAGTACGTGCTACTCACCGCTCTTAAATCAGTTCACCCGCACGTACTTGCATGAGAAACGGCCTCAGAGTACGTGCTACTCACCGCTCACAGCTCTTAAAAGAGCTAGTTTCTCAATACTTTCACGAGAAAGGGCCTCAGAGTACGTGCTACTCACCGCTTACAGCTCTTAAAAGAGCTCGTTTCTCAATACTTTCACGAGAAAGGGCTTCATTGGAAACATGCTCACATTATTCCCATTCTAAAGCCTGGGAAAGTACAAAATGATCCATCTAGCTATCGCCCAATTAGCCTGCTACCCACAATGGGAAAGCTATTTGAAAAATGTATACTCTCTCGCCTAAATTCTTACCTCAGCTCAGTCAATGCCATACCACCTCATCAGTTTGGATTCCAACCCCTTTTGTCTACGTATCATCAAATCTTACGCCTAACAGAAGACATCATCGAAGGATTCCATGACCACAAGCATACCGCAGCAGTTTTTCTAGATGTAGCAAAAGCTTTCGATACCATTTGGCACCCAGGGTTAATTTTCAAATTACGCAGTTTAGGTACTCCATTATATCTCTCACGCATCATTGAACGTTTTCTTAATAAGTTAACGTTTTCTGTACGTCTCCCTGGAGCTCTCTCCGCACTTTTCACCATCAAAGCAGGAGTACCCCCTCTCCCCCACTTTATTTAACGTTTACACATCGGATATACCTATCACTCAAAATACTGCAATAGCACTATTTGCTGATGGCACAGTACTTTATTCTTCTAATAGAAATCTCGATTCTGCCGTGAAAGATCTGCAACATCACCTCACATTATTCTCCAGCTGGGCCAAAAAATGGCACATCCAAATAAATCCAAATAAAAGCCAGGCAAAAATATTCACCCTCCATAGACCAGACATCCCCCCAAATCTAACATACCAAAATCAAAACATCACCTGGCTTCCTCACAATAAAACTGTCAAGTATCTTGGAGTTCTGTTTGACAAAAGAATTACATGGCGGCAAAATATTAAACACCGAATAGCTCTAGCGACTAGTAGAGTCCACCAATTGTATCCGATTCTCAAAAAATCATCCCCCCAACAATTACATGTGGCTACTCACCTCTACAAAGCAATGATACGACCCATACTTTCTTATGCTTCCCCAGTCTGGGCTGCCGCAGCCAAAACAAACATAAACAAAATTCAAATTTATCAAAATAGATTCCTACGGAACATTACTAAAGCTCCCTGGTACATTCCAAATTCCCAGTTACATATCGAACTTGGCATTACACCCATCCCCGTCCACTTCTCCCTCTTAGCTGCAAAAATTCTATTCTAAAATATTAAAGATCCCTTCAGCCATTCACTTTCATATTGGTAAGCAGAATCCTCATCGAAAAAGATTAAAAAGAAACCTTCCGAGAATTTTTCGATCCCCCATAGACTAGAACCGATGAGTGTTTTCTCATGACAAATCACATAAGCACGCAATTGTATTATATTTAAAACTAGAATATTGTCTCTAATGTATCAGAATATTAATGTATATATCTCTTACTAATGTACATATCTTATGCGGCTGCAGAGGGCTAATGTCCAAGCTAGAATAAATGAAAAAAAACAGAAAGGGCCTCAGAGTACGTGCTACTCACCGCTCACAGCTCTTAAAAGAGCTCGTTCCTCAATACTTTCACGAGAAACGGCCTCAGAGTAAGTGATTCTCACCGCTCTTAAATCAACTCGCCCGTCAATCCTTTCACGAGAAACAGCTTCAGAATATGTGCTCCTCATCGCTCTTAAATCAGTTCACCCGCACATACTTGCATGAGAAACAGCCTCAGAGTACGTGCTACTCACAGCTCTTAAAAGGGCTCGTTTCTCAATATTTGCACGAGAAACGGCCTCAGAGTACGTGTTCCTCACCAA
Source organism: Acheta domesticus (assembly GCA_031308135.1). NCBI lineage: Eukaryota > Metazoa > Arthropoda > Insecta > Orthoptera > Gryllidae > Acheta > Acheta domesticus. The sequence goes on from JAHLJT010009355.1 coordinate 47,231,569, forward strand.
TCTTAAAGCAGCTCGCTCGCAAATACTTGCGCGAGATACATCCTCAGAGTACGTGCTGCTCACCGCTCACGGCTCTTAAAAGATCTCGTTCCCAATTACTTGCACGAGAAACGACCTCGGAGTACGTGCTACTTACGCCTGCCCTATATAGCTCTAAATAGGTTCTTAAAAAATGTTTTAAAAGCCCCTTGGTTTATTCGAATTAGTCAAATTATAGAAGAACTAAGCATCGTTCCTTTAAAAACTTGGATCAACCTTCTCTCCTCGAAATTCTTCACCAGTCTCTCTGCCTGTCCTGCTCACAATACTTTTAACCTTGGCAAATCAGCTAAGCCCTTTCCACGTAATCGTTCACGTTTTGCTAAAGACTTATTACAACCTCTATAATTATCACATCTTTCCTCCTTCCAAATGAACAACAATATTTATAAACTGTAAAATTATTATTACTCTGAAATGTACTGCTATTTCATACTAATTCAATTTATAATCATGCCAATTTATTATGTGTTATAGTAGAATGTTCTGAGGTTACTTCTGTAAGTTTTCCCTCATATGCTCCAATTGTTATTGGAATACTTTCAACCCCTTGAAAGACAATGCATTATCAAACAAGGATAAATAAATTATTTAAAAAAAAGAGTCCGTGCTGCTCACCGCTCACAGCACTTAAAAGAGCTCGTTCCCAAATAGGTTTCCGAGAAACGGCCTCAGAGTAGATGCTGCTCACCGTTCACCGCTCATAAATCAGTTCACCTGCAAATACTTGAGAAACGGATCCAGAGTACGTGCTGCTCATCGCTCTTAAAACAGCTCTCCCCCACATTCTTGCATGACAACAGGCCTCACCACTCACAATTTTAAAACGCAGGTTTTAAAACAGTTCGTCCCCAAATACTCACACGAGAAACAGTCTCAGAGTGTGTTTGCTCACCGCTCACGCTCTTAAAACAGCTCGTCCCCAAATACTTACACGAGAGCCTCAGAGTATGTGCTGCTCACCACTCATCGCTCCTAAAACAGCTCGCCCCCACATACTCGTACAAGAACAGGCCACATCGCTCACAGGTTTTAAAACAGCTCGCTCCCAAGTATTTGCACGAGAAAGAGCCGCAGAGTACTTGCTTCTCACCGCTCACGCTCTTGAAACAGCTCATCCCCAAATATTTCTTCGAGGAACGGCCTCAGAGTACGTGGTGGGACGGAGAGCTTTCCCAAGGCACATTTAGATTCGTCGTTTCAACAGAAATTACCCAAGTGCTTGGGAATTTGCTTTAGTATTTCCCAGAAGGAGTGAAGCTTTTGTGGTTAAACAAATAGACTGCATTCTCCGTACTCAGGGCAGGGCAGAGAACCTCTGTCACAGAAATTGGTCGACGAAAATGGTTCATGTCATGGTTTCTCGAGTTCGCTCCCTTCTCATTCTCCCATTCTGCCTTACAACTTTTAATTTTTAATCAGCATTAATATTTAGTAATCCCATCAACTTAATTCATTTCATCTGAGTAGCTAAGTTAGTGTGAAATTGAGATCTAATCTTACTAATAAGCATTTGATCTCCATTGGCAACATGATTTTTGACTGAATAATCTAGGCTTTTCTAAGCGGACGTGACAGCTATTAAAACGGTATTGAATAAATAACTTCAATACTTTTACTTCGTGATATAAGTATTTCATGTAATAACTACATTCTTACGCATCAGGTTTGCGCAGAAGAAGCATATATTACCTTATGAGACCTATCATGATTATGTCAATAACACTTTAAGCAACTCATCAACACGCGTAAGTTACCGTGCACACATGGATAAGTTGTTGATACATTCAAATAACAACCTACAAATACCACCTTCTGCCATGTGTGCATTGCAACGCCTCAAACACACGTGGGGGCAAGGTCGTAGCCAGATTATTATGAGAGCGTTGCTGCAACATCACCTTGTGAAGGAGATGAATCTCTTCTGACGTTAAATCGTTGCCATAAGGCTGTGACAACAAACAAACCGCTAGTTCCCTAAACGCTTCAAACCAGACGACCCTAAGAACAAAACTCGTAATTCTCGATTCGGTTTTATTTTAAGATGTTTTTCCAGATGAGAAGAAACAAATCTTTAGATTTAAGTTATTTTGAAGAACTTCAGTCTATTACGTTTCCATTGCATTGTAATGGAAATGCTACTGTAGCAATTAATGACTAGTACTACAGAATGTCACAGACTTTCCCGTATTAGTTTTCTATTTCGTTGGGTTTGGGCTAGCTATTTGGAATTGCCACATACTCATGCCAGCTGCCATCTATCGCCGCTCAAAGTATATTTTTTGACATTTTCTTAATTTTTCGGTTTCCTAATAGTATCAAGATTTTTTTAAACATTAGAACTTTAGAGAACTTTTAGATCATTAAATAACAGTAACACCTCGTCCTAAATAGCAATTTTATTTGAAAAAATTGGAGACTTTTTAAGAAAATGGCGTTTATGCGCTACTAGAAAGGCGAAATTTGAAGCTCTTTTTCGCAGAAAATTTTTCAGATTTCAAAAAACTTCTTTGGAGGCTTTTGAAGGATTTACACTCACAAATACAATAGTGTTTATAAACTGTGGGAAACGTACATATTAACAACGTGAGAGAGCTTTCAATAAAGATACATTTGTGTAATTTTGAAAAAAACAAAAAATACCCCAAAATAAACTTGACGTCATATTAAAGAGTGCAATTAGCACTATCCGTTCCAAAAGTTTCAAGAAAAAATTTGGAGCCATTTATGAGAAAATGGCGTTGGAGCGTTTCTGAAAATGCAGAATTTGGGCTAGTTCTCACAGAAAATGTTGGGCTAGTCTTCACGGAAACTTTACTTGTTATTATTGAAAGCAAATGTACTCACAAATCTAATAAAGTAAACAAATCGCCACTAATGTAAATATAAACGACGTGACAGACAAGTCAAACAAATTTCATTTTTGTAATTTTTCAAAAAACAAAAGAATAGATCAATATGACGTTAATGTCATATCATAGAGTACTATTATCATTATAACTACCAAAAGTTTAAAGAAAAAATTTGGAGCCGTTTTTGAGAAAATCTTGTTTTTATTATTTTTTTAAATTCCACATCTTGCAAGCAATATTGCGCGAAAACTGCCGAAATTTACAAAAAATATACATGAACTTGAAGAAGAAAAGAAACAACTAACTACGGAGAGCAAATTTTATTAAAAGGAAAAATCACTATAGTCAATTTTGTAGTTGGAGGAAGAAGCCGAAAAAATTCAAACATTTGCAATTTTCGAATATTCAGAGTTGACGTGAAAATCTGAATCCAGCTTTATAAGTTTATCCGAATCCATGCCAGCTTTATAAGTGTATTTTACACTATTCTTACAAGAAATTAAAAAAAAACATTTGGAGCCGTTTTTGAGAAAATTTTGAAAATGTGCGGGGAGCTTCACGTTACCCCCAAAATTTGAAGACTGTTTTTCATAATCTCAGAGCTTCGACTTGAGTAACATGGAAAGGATTTTCTTAAACTTGGAAAATATCCTACAAATGCGCTACAGGTGTTTACCGACGGACGTTTTGCTTTTAATTGGTTTTTCGGCATCAAGGACCCACAAAATAGGTATTCTGGCTACACCATGTGTTAGAGGATATTTTTTATTAATTTAGGAACTGGATTTATCCACCTCTTCGTTATCAGCGCCCGGCAATGAATTTTTTTCTGCCGAAAATCCGTCCCGTCGGTTTTCGCGCAGCATTACATAACTTTCCCTATACTAGGTATATTACTCCGTATATACGTATGTATACCGGAATGTTACTAGTGGTGATACTGAATGGCACAGACTTTCCCGTATTAGTTTTCTATTTCTCTGGGTCTTCGCTAACTATTCGGAATTACCACACACTCTTTCTTGTCAGCTGCGATCTATCACCACCAAAAGTACATTTTTTTTGTCATTTTCTTAATTTTTCGGTTTCCTATTGGTAGAACGGAAACATTAATTTTAGAATATTAAAGAACACAAAAACCTAGTCATAAATGGCAATTTTCTTTAAAAATTATGTGCCGTTTAAGAGAAAATGGTATTTTAGCACTACTAAAAATGCGAAATTTTTGTCATTTTCTTAAATTTTCGGTTTCCTATTGATAGAACGGAAATATTACTTTTAGAATATTGAAGAACACAAAAACAAAGTCCTAAATGGCAATTTTCTTTTAAAAATTATGTGCCGTTTTCACTGAAAATTTTCACTGAAAATTTTTGAGTTTTCAAAATACTTTATTTGAAGTTATTTGAAACACTTACACTCACAAATATAATAATCTTTACAAATTGCTGGTATTGTGCATATTAAAGATGTGAGAGATATTTAAAAAAAGTACATTTATATAATTTTTGAAAAACAAAAATAACTGAAAGTTTATTTTCAGTTTCTTCTTCAAAAATTATATTAATACTTTATTAAAGAGTCTAATTAACACAGTCCGTTACTAAATTTTCAAGAAAACATTTGCAGCCATATATGAAAAAATGGCGTTTGAGCGTATCTGAAAATGCGGAATTTTGAGCTACTTTGCACAGAAAACGGTTGTGTTTTCGAGAAACTTTACTTGACATTATTTAAAGCACATGTACTCGTAAATATAAAAATGTAAAAAAAAACGCCGCTAATATAAATATTAACGACGTGAGAGACAAGTCAAAACAAATACATTTTTCAACATTTTGAAAAAACAAGAGAATAGAGCAATATGGCGTTTTTATCATCTCCAAAAGTATATTAGGTACTATACCTACCAAACGTTTAAAGAAAAAATTTGGAGCGGTTTTTGAGAAAATCTTATTTTTGTAATTTTTTTAATTTGAACATACTACACGCAATATTGCGCAAAAAGCAATAAAATTTTCAAAAAAAAACGTACATGACCTTAAAGAAAAAACTCACTACGAAGATCAAATTTTATTTGAAGGAAAAATTTCTATCTGCATCTTGGTAGTTTAAGGAAGACACCGAATAAAATTCAAACGTTTGCAATTTTCGAAAATTCAGAGTTAAACGTAAAAATCGGACCTATGCCAGCTTTATAAGTGCATTTTACTCTGTTCTTACAAGAAATTTAAAGAAAAAATTTGGAGCCGTTTTTGAGAAAATTTTGAAAATGTCGGGGGGGTTTCGTGTAAAGTACCCCCAAATTTTATAGTATCATTTTCAAAATCTCAAAGATTCTACTAGAACAAGATCGACCGGGGAATATCCATGGAAGAAATCGTACGTATGTATGGTTTAGGCGCTAGCAGTGTTCACAGACGGACAGACAGAGAAACGGACGGACAGACGGACGTTTTACTTTCAATTGGTTTTTTGGTATCAAGGACCTAGAAAACAGGGTTTCTGGCTACACCACGTGTTAGGGAATTTTGTTTCTTAATTTAGCAACTGGATTTAACCACTTCTTCGTTATCACGGCCCAGCAGCGAATTGTTTTCTGGCGGAAATTGGTCATTTTTTCGCGCAGCATTACATAAGTCTCCCTATACTACTTATATCACTTCGTGTATTCGTACATATACAATAAAATAAAAATCTGTAGGTTTTATTTCCGATGTTACATGGACAGCAACGCAAATCAGTTGAAGTAATCCTTCTTTCGTAGTTACTCAGTGCGTAGTTCTATTTGTACTAATAGTACGTTTCACGGTTCACGTGACGTTCATTTATAGTTATAAATAATTAAATTTTAACTTTTTTCTACGAAGTGGTATTCTTTGGAACTTAATAGTGAAATTTCAACATTACTCAGTTTTTGTAAAGATTTTTGCGCATATTGTCGCATATTTACTTGCTCAAGATTAAAATTATATGATGATAGGTTGGTGGAGATGCTAGTGGGATTTTACGTTTGCTAAACATTATTTCTCTTTTCCATATGCCATTAATTCTCCAAATCCATTTTAGTGACTAAATAATCGTAAAATATTCCTGGTGATATGTGCGTGCTTGTTTTCGCTTGATAAACAAAAATATCAAGAATTTCTCGTAACTCTTATATTCCTTAAACAATTTTGCTGCTGGTCGCACACATCCGAACAGTTAACAAACGTTCTTGTGGGCAAATAAACACGAAAACCCCAAAACCTCAGAAAAATACGAAACCCTACCCATAATTTAAAGCTAATTGTAAGTTCTAGGAAATAAATTGTCCCACTCCATATTTTCACAAATGAGGGCTGTACAAGGAGATAGTGCATACGTTATGCACGAATGAACACATTAATTATTTATTTCACTTTGTACAGCCGTGATTTTTGGAAAATTCGGAGAGGAACACTTTTTTTCCTAGAGTCCAAAATTAACCTTTAATTTAGGATGCTAAAGATTGGATGTAATTTTAGACTAAAGCTAGCAGCGCCCACGATTTTAGGAAATCCAAAAGAGCCTAAAATTCGGGAATATAGTATTTAATTAGCCTATAAATTTTTGTATTATTATTGTTTTTATATTAGGTCAGTTTTATGATACAATTAATACATTAAGTTTGTAAAATTTTATTAAGTAATTTGTAAATATTATAATGTCTGTTTGATTGTTTCTCTTGTATATCTGTAACTACTGAGAAAACGCCACCACTGGAAATAGTCTATATATTTCTAAGAAGCAAAATAAATATTCTATTCTACATTAGTCTTTAATATTTTTAAATTGATTTATCCTTGTTCTACTTATTCAGTCTTTCAAGTGTTTTTATAATTACATAATTGTTTTCCATACCAAATTTGTACCTATGGAAATTACATACTTGTTTTGAATTGTTCAATTTCACATTAACATTTTGGAGGTTAGGCTATTTAGGGACCTTTAACATATATGAAATAATTTATCTATTTGATAACATTTAAGAATTTGATACATAATTGAAATTTGAATAATTATCAATAGAGTTCGAAATTATTGTCAACAATTTATGGTAGATGTAACAAGTCTTTAGCATGACGGGTTTTAATTCTTGGTAGTGTGTAAGCTGATTTTCCGAGTGAAATTGTCTTAGTTGCAGGTCATAACGGTAAAATTAGTATAGAAGTTTGATGCTAATTTAGTTACCCAGGTTTTTAATGGAGTCTTTAATTTTGAATATGGTGTTTTGGGCGCTGATAGCAAATAGTATAAAAGATAATAGTGGAAACTCCTCGAATATTTTGGTGACAGTAAAGCAGCGCTCTCCTACGGTTCGAGGTGTAAACTACAGCGCAAGAATTCGTGTGTGCCAACTTAAAAGGTGTGAGAGTCAAGTTTGTTCGTAGTTTTCTGAGAGATAATTTGGTAGAAGAATATCTGTGTAGATATTGTTATTTGATGCTCTGCCGCAAGTACTTTAATGTATAAATTAAAACCAATAATAATGATGATAGATAATGGTACACACGGTTGTATTCTATTGGCAACATTTACGCCTGTCTTGTAGTGTACACCTCAGGCCGCTAGGGGCAGCACAATCACTTGTCGCTTGTGCCGCCCATGCTGATTTGCCCGAGTTTCCACTATTATCTTTTATACTATTTGCTGATAGCTCTAGATGGCTCAATGAGCCGGCGTACCCTTGACGCCGAGCGCGGCGACGGCGACGCGGTGGCGCGGGCGGTAGGTCTTGCGCGCGTCGTGCAGGTGCGGGCAGGTGAGCAGCGGGCGCAGCGAGAGGCGCGCGCCGTCGCGCTCCAGGTGCTGCCGGAAGACCACCAGCGCCGCCGGCTCCGCGCCCCACGCCCCCGCCCCCGCCCCCGCCCCCGCCCCCGCCTCCGACAGCGGCTCCAACTGACAAACAGACAGCCGTCATTGATTGATTGATCGTGTTTCCGGGCACGGCGTATACTTAGGTCATTAGTCACGTAAGTGTAGTGCGTGGTTTTTTCATTGGGAGGTGACGGTGATATTTTCCCCGCTGAATGACAGGATCCGGCGCCGACCTACCGTCGACTAGCGGGGTTTTCCCCATTAACCAGGTATTTCCCACCAGCGGGGCACCGCCCCAACCGGGACAAGCTCTAAGCTCCCGACAGGTCTCCCGGCATGTGTGATTTTGTACTACATGTTGGTGTAAGGGGTGAGGATAGGACAAGGAAGAGGAAGGAAAGATAGCGCGCGGTCCGTCGCCCGTTTGTTAGGGTACTGTTCCGTCATTCGCCTGGTGTTGATCGGAGAAACCACGGAAAGCTACCGATCAGAGCAGCCGGTCTCTAGAATTTTCCTCCAGGCAGCGACTGAATTTGACCTAGCTGACAAGCTGGTGTCGAAAATCCTGCCGCCGTCGAGCCATCTGTTATTTTTTTACTTTCTCGCTACCGCTTACGCAGTAGAGAGTAAGTGATGTCATGGTGCGAGAAAAAAACGGCGAATTTTCGGCAGAAAAAACTCTTATTACAGGACCCTGGCAACGAAAGAGTGGATAAATCCTGTTGCTAAATTTAATTTTAGAGTCTCGTTTATTAATTTATAATTGAGGTTTAACTGACAAAACAAAGTCAAAAAATCATCAGGATAAACAACAAAACTTGGATTATTTGTTCTGATAGTTCAAAAATAATATAGTCTTCTTTAGTGACAAAAACTCGATTTTATTTATTTCTCGCCCTTGGTCACTTTGGTCTTCAATTTACGGATATCTGAAAATTATTACAGAATTTAATCATTGACCAATCATACAAAGGAAAAAATATCAATTACGTGAAAACATTGAGCACAAATTATCGAAGTTAAATATATCTTAAAAACTTATGTTAAGTCCATCCTCCCGCGAGAGCACGACAGCGAGAGCACGAGAGCGAGAGCACGACAGCGAGAGCACGGGAGCGAGAACACGAGAGCGAGAGCACGACAGCGAGAGCACGAGAGCGAGAGCACGAGAGCGAGAGCGAAGAGCACGAGAGCGAGAGCACGAAAGCGAGAGCACGAGAGCGAGAGCACGAGAGCGAGAGCACGGGAGCGAGAGCACGAGAGCGAGAGCACGAAAGCGAGAGCACGAGAGCGAGAGCACGAGAGCGAGAGCGAGAGCACGAGAGCGAGAGCACGAAAGCGAGAGCACGAGAGCGAGAGCACGAAAGCGAGAGCACGAGAGCGAGAGCACGAGAGCGAGAGCGAGAGCACGAGAGCGAGAGCACGAGAGCGTGAGTGCGAGAGTATGGGATTGCGTGCGTGTCGACGGGGATTGGTTGCATCCACCGCGTGCTCCACCTGCGTCGAGGTGCTGCTGGAGGCGCGGGTGTCGCTGGTCTCGCTGAAGGAGTTCTCTGCGGAGTCGCTGTAGGTGTCGCTGGCGTCGCTGGGGCGGTCGCTGTCGCTCTCGTCGTCGCCGTCGTCCACGAGGAAGGCGTCGGGCGGCAGGTCGGCCGGGAGGAGCTCCGGGCTCACCACGGGGGCGCCGGTCAGCAGCGCGGCCTCCAGCTCTCTCACCTGCCACGCCCACGCGCCCCATCGTCAAGCAACGCTCTTACGACATACATTAGAATAAGTGAGTCTGCGTTATCGTTCAGGAAATGAATTAACTTTTAGTCAATCTTAGAACGTATTATTAGATGAAACATTGAAACTTATTTTCATCATTTTCATGAGATATTTTATTATTTCAAATAAAAAATAACATAAGAAGAAGAACAACAACAAAAACAACCACAACAACAACAACAAAAGCGTTAAGTTCCTTAATAGAAGCCGAATAGGTAGGTGAACGTCTGAAGTTCACGGTGATGTCTGATGTTAAGTCCATCCACCAGAACGGTGAAATCTCAGTTTGTGCAAGATTATTACTATCGATTAACAGACATTATTAAGTACAATACAGAGACAATACATGAGACTGCAATATAAAGTGAGACATTTGGAGCTCGCCCCAGTAGTAGTCCGACCTGCCATAACAATTTTGATATTAAGTGCGAAGTGTATAGGACACTGTTTTCAGGGAGATTTTTTAAGAAATGGCCTTGCCGTAAATAAAAATCTTTTCAAGCCTATGACTTTAAAGTTTTTAAAAAAAAAATCTGGTATGAACTTTTTGCGAAATTTTATCTACTTTAATTTTGTAAAGCGCATAATTTTCAATAGGGTTTATAGTTATAGTGATATACACAAAATGAAAAAAAACTTTAAACGGCCCCCACAGCTCGTCGTTCCTCCCCACACATTCATACTTTACGAGTTTTAGCGTTTTCAATAGGTACCAGCAAACAATCATGACGAGTTTCGAAATTTCAGAATATTTTTCCTTCGATCATCAAAATAATTTTTCAATTCCCTGGTGATGAAAAGTTGTAAGTGCTTTGTTATTTAAAAACGTATCATTCTCCAATTAAATGCAGATATTGAACTATCGAATAACTGTTTTATATTGCTTGTGGTATTGTATATTTACATTCGAAAAAAATAAAATGCAATTTAAAAATAAATGAAAATAATGTCAATAATAGCTTTATTAGAAACTACAGAACTCCAAATGGTAATATGTGTGGTTCTTTGTGTTTTATGTTGAAATTTTAATTTGCCACCGAGTTTTCAAGTCACGTCACCGCTAGTGAGCAGTTGCATCTCAAAAATAAGGTTCAAAGTGTACTGAATTGCCTCTATAATTTTTGGCACTAGTATTTACATGTTGTTTTTTTCGTTAAAGCTTTGGCATCGACACCGCGATATTATTGATTTAACAGTATACATACTACTGATTCCCAAACAAAAATATTGTAATTCACGAATCTAAGACACTGATACTCATCCTATTGCAAATAAATATAAGTATAATTCTAAATGGTGAAACAACTGATATTGCTTGTACTGAATGCAAGAATGTCGATGCGTGAAGTATCGCAAGTACCGCATCGTCCCGACCCTCACCCCGCCGCGGGGCGTCGCCTGCGCCGGCGAAGGCGTTCGCGACCTCACTCGCGCTGGCGCCGGCGCCGGGGCTGGCGCTGGCGACGACGCTCGCGCCGGGGAGGACGCGCGCGTCGGCGCCGGGGAGGGCGCTCGCGAGGGCGTGGGCGTGGGCGCCGCGACGCTGCCGGGCGCGCTGCGCGCCGCGACGCCTGCCGCGCCCACGGGCGGGGCGGGCGCGGCGGGCGCAGGGCGGCGCAGCGAGCCCGTGCCGGTGGCCGGGCGGGGCCCGCACGGCTCCAGCGGGGCCTTCACCCTGGCCGGGGTGGTGGCCGTCGCCGGGACCAGGACCCTCCCGGCGGTCAGCGCGGGGGCGGGGGTGGCGGCGGCCGGGGGCGGCGGTGCGGGCGCGGGCGGGTCGGTGGTGCTGGTGCTGGCGTTGGCGACGTGGGCCGCCGCCTCGGCGCTGGCGCCCGCCAGCCGCCCGCCCTCGCCCAGCCCCTGGTCGAGCAGGCCGCGCAGCCGCGTGGTGGTGTCGGCGGCGGCGGTGAGCGAGCTGGCGCGCCGGCCCAGCGGCGTGCTGGGGCGACGCCGCCGCACGGGCGCGCCCGCCGAGAACACGTTCTTGGCCATGGGCTCGTACGGCCCCGCGGTGGCCGCGCGGATCACGTCCGTCAGCTTGCGCTCGATGTCGTTGGCGCGCCGGATGACCTCGTCGGCGCGCTTCATCGCGTCCACCACCTCCTGCGACGAGAGCTCCGTCGTGGACGTGCGCGACGGCCACAGCGCTTGTTTCATCGCCTTCACCACCGCCGACACCGCGCACTCGTCCACCGACTCGCTCGGCGACACCCCTCGCTCCCCCGCCTTCGGCTCCCTTTTGTGGCTCTTTGGGGGACGTGTCGTTCTTCCCGAGGTCGCTGAGCCGCTGGGTCTTGTGACTCGTCGGTGTTTCGTTTCCTTTCGGGGCATCCGTTCCATCGTATTGCGCTGACGTTTGCGCCTTTTGCGTGTATTCTTTAATTGCGTCGTCTAAAATAGCGTCTCTCACTTGCATGGCCATCGCGATGTCCATGGTTTCGTTATTTGATGCAGCGTTGGTCTTTCGAGACTCGGCTTTCAAATAAGCTGTCCTTTTCACTTCTCCCGTAGATGAATCGGCCTTCTCTTCTGGAATATTGTCCATCACTCTCGTCAATTTTACATTGTCGGTATTTTGACCCCCAATCTCAGCCTTTACTTGGTGAAAACGGGGGTCATTTGCTAATCCTCTCTTTATTATTTCGTCTACCACTGTGCCGTCAAGCGAATTTTGATCTCGGGCCAGCCTGGCTAAAGTGTCCAGTAGTTTTCCCTGCGGATCGCCAAGAAGTGTATCGGAGTCTATAGATAACGGAAACATCGCGGATAAATCCACATCTTGATCATCTGTCGATTTTTGTTTCATTTGACTCTCCTTTTTCCTGGCCCGTTCGGCTGGTAGTTGGGATACACCTACAACTTTTTCCCATATTTGTTTGTTCCCATCGGTGGCCTTCTCCTCCTCTTTTTCGGAATCCTCGTCAAGTACTCCCAAAGTCGTGGCAACTCTAGCTGCAAGTTTGTCAATCGTCTTGCTTAATTTGAGTTTTTTCATGTACTTTTCTATATCATCAGTATCTACATTTGCAACATTGCCGAACTCGTACTGAGTTGCAGTTGTTATGGTTTTGGGAATCCTTTCAATATTTTCCACATTATATTGTTGATATATTTTGACAGATGATTTTTCTGTGTTCTTTTCGGCATTTGTTTGGAATGTTTGATTAATGCGTTCCTGGGCCTGAAACTTGGGAGTTGAAGGACATTCAATGCTAGTTCCAGGTTCTGCGGTTGACATGTCGAATATCGCGCCTATGAGCTCTCTGCCGACTGCTAATGCTTCTGCCCGGCGAATGGCAGCCTTTTCGGCATCAGTTTTTTCACCAGCTTCATGACTTGCGTGCATTTGTTCCTCGTTGGCGTTTACGATCGGAGTTTCCTTCATCTTTGTTTTGTCGTCGGCTGCGAACTTGACGCTAACTAGGTTCAGTTCTTTTTCAGAAATTTCAGCTCGAACTTGCCAAATATCTGCTACTAAATCTGCCAATTCCGCTCTGGCTTCGGCCATTTTCGGGTAGAATTCTCCGAGGTCGACATCTTCTGTAAGAGCTTTCCACGTGTACGGGGTTTCGGGTACGGGAATGTCAGCGGCAGCGTAAATTCGGGGAGCGGATGTCGTGTTTCCGGGAATTTTGGAAATTACATCCCAAGCGCCGTTGTAGTCGTCTATTGATACATCGTCGACACTGAATTTATTCAAATTCACAACTTCAGTTGGAATATCTTTTTGGGCGGACTCGTTTTGAGCGACCCGCTTGCTTCCTTTCTCCTTTCGAGCCGTCTCAGGACGCACTTGCCAAATATTTGCCATCAACGCAGCCAATTCCGCCCTGGTTTCTAACTCACTGGGAGTGAAGTCATCCAAGTCGATATTTTCTGTCAGAATCTGCCAAGTTGGAACTGTGTGAAGGCTATGATTACATGATACGTCACCAGACAAATTCGTGTCGATGCTGTTGGCTTCACCTCGCCAATAATGACTAGTTGTCTGCCCCATCAATTCCTTTTTCACATTTCCTATAATCTGATTGTTCATTTCGGCGCATGGGGTCCCAGATATAGTCTTCCATATACTGTCCATTTCTTCTGGAGGAAACTCTACTCTCACTACTGGCACTTCTTCATGCAGTATGTCAGGTCGGCTATTCGGAAAGTCTTCGGATGTATCAGCTTTTCCATCGTCAAGACCCAGGAAACGTTCTTCTATTTCAAAGGACGAAGAAGTCTCATTAAACGAAAATGTCTTATCAACTTCTTTCTTCTTCGTTTCAAATAATGAAATGTCATTCTTATTATTCTCCTCCGATTTTTCAACTACATTTCGTGACTCATCTACAATTTTGTCACGTTTACTTTCGTGTTCTTCTTGGGAAACGTCATCTGGAACTTCAGCCTTTATTATGTTTTTCGGAGTCTTATCTACTGTCTCATGTCTCTCCTTATGCGCTTCGACAGCTTGATTCTTAGCTCCTTTCTTTACCCCCTTGGTGTCTTTGCTCGCATCTTCTCCTTGCAACTGAAGGTTAGTTGCAGTTTGGGACTGTAGTCTATGACACTTATACTAGATGTGGGCATTTCGTATACTTTCCAAATTGTGGTAATGTCATCTACTTCATTGATTTTGGGATCTTTTGATAGTGATTCGGAATTGTCGTTAGACATCGGCTTAGTTTCATGTTCAGTGCGTTTGGGAGTCTTTCTGAGTTCTGACTTTTCCTCATTTGTCTTTATTTCGTCTGTTGCGGTAGCAGTCGACTTTCGCTTTGATTTACCCGGCGCAGCAGCACTCTTCACTTTCTTTTTCCGTATATCTCCATCCGGCAAGTCTTCCCATAGATCACCCTCTTCATGTAGTGGCATATCAGGTCTTTTTAGACGATTTTTAGTGTCAGCCCAGTGCGCAAACTCGGCAGCAACTTTCCTAAAAGCATCTGCGGCGGTGTCTTCAGCCCTTGTTTTGGTTACTTTTGTCACACGAGTACTTGTTGGTCGACTTTCTTTCCTTGCTGAGGCGATCTCTCTTTCGTTCTGAACTTTACGAAAGACATTTTCTGCTTCTGAAGGTAAGGTATTTCCTTCAGGTTTTGTACTTGTATGTTTATGTTTTTTAGACACTTTTTCGTCCCCTATTTTCGTTTTCTTGCAAGGAGTATCATTCGCCTCGTAGATTGTTTGGATCTCTGCATCTTTAACTTTGTCATGCATGTAACTTTTGGCTATTGTTGGTTCGTCTACTTGAAAACCTTTACTCGGGTTGATATTTTCTTTGTTAGATTCTTCAACTTTAACTTGCCAACGTTCAACTGCCTTGGCTACCTTCTTAACCATATCCTCGCCGGCATTTACATTGTATTTCTTGTCATGTTTAACCGTTTCAGTTGTCAACTGAATATTCCTTTTAGGGGAATGGTCTGTTTTCTTCCTTCTAGCCGGTACATTGCTGTCTTTTAGATTGGTGCTCTTCTCGTGTTGATGGGGCTTTCGTTTACCTTTCGTTTTGTTTTTGGTTCTTGAGACACTAGACTTTCGATTGGCTGCCTTATTGCTTCTTTGAACTCGAAGAAGATGCGCGTTGACTTTCATGTCGGATTTTTGCTTCCTTTTCTTTCCCAACTTATTCCCTTCCGAGTCGTATCCCGCCTGGATCCCTATTTCGCAAGTCGACAGCAGCTCATCGCTTCCTCCGACCGCCATCTCGTTGTACCTGGAATACGCCTCGCGCATATCGACGTCCTCCACCAGAGTGCTCCACACGGCGGTCTGCTGATGCACGCATCTGTCCAGGGCATTTGCGTACGCTTTGGTCTCGACCTCCGCGAGATGCGAAGGCCCAGCGAGTTCGGGCTTCGGCGGCATCTTGGCGCGTACGGTCGTCAGGCAGGCCTCGTTCATGTCGACGTTCTCCGTGAGCGCGTTCCAGACGACCGTCTTCTTGTCCGTCGCGGTCACCGTCTCCTTGAGCTCGCGCTTGTCGCCTCGCCTTCCCATCGCGCCGGTGGTGGCCGGGCGAGCCACCTCTCGCACGGCCCCCTCCGTCTTGTTCTTGACGGGGGCGGGGGCTTTGGCGGCGTCGACGTCGCTTTGGCTCTTCTCCGCCACCAGGACGTTCTCGGCCAGGTCGTCCAGCCGCACCACGCGCTCGCCGCTCTTGGCGGAGTCCCGCGGCGCTGGCGCCGGCGGCGCCGGCGACGGTGGCGCTGGGGGTGGCTGCTGGCTGGGTTCGCTCCCGCGCCCTCGCCCGCGCCCCGCGCTGCTTGTTCAGCACCAGCACGGCCTCCGCGCCGCCCGTCGGGTCGCCGTCGCCCCCGTCCGCGCCGCTGTCCGCCGGCTCGTTCAGGATCTTACAAACCAAGGCAAAAACCACACATCGTTCTCATAAATTGATTATATATATATATATACAGTGTATATATATACAGTGAAACTTCTATAGAACATTTTTAAGGGACCATGAATTCTGAACACTGTATAGAGGAAAACACTATAAAGAGGAAGACTGTGCATATGGCATTTGGTCGGGACCAGAAAAAATTTATGTAACATAGAGGAAAACATTATATTGAGGAACATTATATAGAAGTTTCACTGTGTATATTCGTCCCGTATGTGTAGTGAATCTTATATCGCGAGTGGTGGTGGTGTTCCTCATCTGCTAGAATGTGATCTACACTTCGGCGTGCGGAGGATACTTACATGTGAGGTAGTGTACTTAATGTAAGTGTGTGTGTGTGTGTGTGTGTGTGTGTAAGAGAAGAGAAGAGGATTGCTGTCCATGACCCATTTGTTAGCGTACTGTTCTGGCATTCGCTTGAAATTGGAGAATCCACAGAAAACTACAGATTAGAGCAGCCAGCCTTTTAGAGTTCTCCACACAGCGGCTGAATTCGACGTAGCTATCTAACTAGTTTTGAAAATCCTCCATCATCGAACCTCGAACTTTAGGACCTTGTCCTGGTGTATTCCGATAATACCCACGGCAACTACTAAAGAACTAAGACCTTTAATATAATTACGTAAATACGGTCATAAAGAAAATATTATACGTGATTTTTTCCAATTTCTAACCCACACTAACTTGACTATGAATATATATATATATATATATATATATATATATATATATATATTCATAGACGTGTGTGTATATATATATATATATACACACATTCACGTCCATATTTACATAAATATATTCGATAATAAGACAGCCATAACATACGAAATGCCCTCACCCCTAAGTATGATGCTTAATGATGCTCCCCAGCACAACTTGGGTTTCTCATAACTACTATTTTGCTTTGCTCATATATCGCTTTAAAGCTACTAATGAACAAAATAAGTTCATACATTTGATGATCCCATGTGCAACTTGTGTTTCTTGTGGCTAATTCTTTGTTTTGCTCATATATTTTCTTAAAGCTACTATATAGTTTCTTATAGCTATTATTTTTTTGTTTACATATTTGTTGTCTTATCGTTTGTTTTACTATAGTTTCGTGTAGCTACTATTTGTTTCGCTTTATATTGATATATTATTTAGACGATTTTGATGATTTACTGAAGTGATTTTACAAATATCAACCTAATGTAGCCCTGCTAAAGTAGGACGCCTTTGCCCTTTATGGGATGTTATAAGCTAATAATAATAATAATAATAATAATAATAATAATAATAATAATAATAAAAATAACAACTTGCCTAAACTCCCAGGTAATTCAAAAGACTGGGAAGGGTACAAAATCCCTTTATTTGGAACAGCCCACATTTTGCGCAAAGTATTGTAGAGGCACCGACAGTTCCTAGATCTGCTCTTAGGTAGCTGGTTGCAACCGGAGTAGATTTTTATATTCCGCCGACACGTAACATCTTTAGTCGTGATATAGAGGAATAATAATAATAATAATAATAATAATAATAATAATAATAATAATAATAATAATAATACCTTAAGCATCTTGCGAAGCAGGCGCTTGGAGGGCTTTGTACTTTTGCGCGTCTGAGGCGTGGGCGGCTGCGGCGGTGGCGGCGGAGGGGGGAGGGGGAGGCCGCGCCGGGCGGCGCCTCGCGCAGCGACACCTTCACGCCCTTGGGGAAGCAGCGCGAGATGGCGCGGTGCAGCAGCCGCACCACGATCAGCACCGCCTGCTCCGCGCGCTCCGCCTCGCTGCCGCCGCCGCCGCCGTCCTCCTCCGACGTCACCGACGCCAGCGACGCCGACGCAGACGCGGACGCCGACGCCCCGGGGCTCACCGCGCCTGCAAGCACGGCGGCGCGGCGGAGGGGGTCAACCTCATGCAACGCGCAACGTTTTAGTTTTACTTTCTCCTACGGTGTAGAGCAGTGGTGTCAAGGTCTCCTACTGGTGGCAGTGGCACTCCTCGCGGTACCGTGCCATGCCACGAGCTTCTCTGCGACACTAGCGTCGGGAGAGGAAACTATTAGTAAGCCCGCAGTTTTACAATAGTGATGGCGTCGTCTCTTGCGACGGGGTAATGAATTGCATGGGGGGGGCGATTTCGTGGTGGCACTATAGCCACCACGTGCCAGAGACTCCCCGCTCATGGCGTCGATCTTGACAACACTGGTGCTTCGCGCGAAAAAACCACGAATTTTTGGCAGAAAAAACTATAACATGGCCAGGGTAACGAAAAGTCGATAAATCCAGCTGCTAAATTTACAAAAAAGTCCTCTAACTCGTGGAATAGCCAGAATTAATGTTTTGTGGGTCTATGATACCGAAAAATCGATTTGCGGCCAAACACCTGTCCGTTCGTTCGTCCGTCGGTCTGTCCGTCTGTGAACAACGCTAGCGACTAAACCGTTCAGTCGGTTATCTCCAAAATTGATATCCCCCTATCTGTTCTGGCTGATGTCGCGGCTCCTTGAATTTGAAACCGATTTTTGATTGTTGGGGGTATTTTACATAAAGTTCCTGCGCAATTTTCCAAATTTCCGAAAAAAAAATTATTCCTGTACATTTTTGTGTAAATTTTGTAGTTGGATAGAACGAATGACATTTAAGAGAATGGCGCAGGTCTCATGTTCGTTAAAAACAGCGATTTTTGGAAAATTTGGAAAGTTCAAAATTTGTTTAAAAGTCTTCCTACAACTAAAATATTGAAGATAGAGATGTTTTCCTTTAATGAAAACTGTTGCTTAACAATTGATTTGAAAGTAAGGTCATTTACAACTTTTCGAAACTTTGAGTACCTTTGACGTAATTTTGTGTGAAATTACGGGGGAGAAAGTACGTATTGTTTTAGCTCTAGTTTGTCGAAAAAAACAACTTTCAGCGTTTGTAACATTTTGTTTATGAATTTCTTAGAAATTAAGGATACATAAAAATAAAATCTCCTGTCATTACATGAAACTAATTTTAGTTACGATTGCGTTAGTTAAAAATGTTTCGCATTTTTATACTGCAATTTTTCTAACTCTGCCTCTCAAGGCCCGTCTTCACAGTGAAATATGTCACTGTATTTCGCGTCTTTCTCAGTCGTGCCGCTAGTTCTCGCATGATCACGACCGTATCAAGCAGTGCTTGCGATCATGCCACTCCTAACGGCAGGACCGAGAAAGACGCGAAATGCCGTGTGAAATTCCATCGTGGCCGTAGGGACTCGAGAGGTAGAGTTAGGAAAATCGCACTGTATACCTGCTCAATATTATTTAGATCAAATTTTTGACCACTTCTTTTCGACATTTTCGTTAATCATAAGCTCTATTGTTCCACACTAATACCTTCGGGCGTTGGAAACAAGTGTTTAAATCATGTCAATCTCGAAACAAGATTCAATCTAAACAACCATTTTTAGTTAGACATTTCAGACTGAATTTTTTGTAGTGAACTCTTGATACTGCCACCTAATGAATATGATTACTACGTCGTATTATTACTACTTTTCTTAAGGCGAGAAAGTAAAAGATTCGATAGCCAAACTCTTTGAGCACAGTGAGGCGCGAGGGCGAGGGCGAGGGCGAGGGCGAGGGCGAGGGCGAGGGCGAGGGCGAGGGCGAGGGCGAGGGCGAGGGCGAGGGTGAGGGTGACGGCGAGGGCGAGGGCGAGGGTGACGGCGAGGGCGAGGGCGAGGGCGAGGGCGAGGGCGAGGTTGAGGGCGAGGTTGAGGGCGAGGGCTTACTGGCGCTGTGCGGTCTCATTCTGGCGAGGGCCGAGCCGCCGCCTCCGCTCCTGCCGACGCCCTCCTTGCTGCAGGAGGCGCTTCGCTTCGACGAGGCGGCCGACCCAGCTTCAGCCCTCGCAGCTCCGCGCTCCGCCGGGGTGGACGCTTCGGGAAGGAACACAGGCATTAACCCCAAAGGCGTCGCAACGTATTTTGGAAGGACAGTTGGCCCGGCGGACTCTAGAGTCCGCACATAGTAAACTAATGGTGTTACAGGATGGCACAAACTTTCCCGTATTAGTTTTCTAGTTCCTTGGGTCTGGGCTATCTACTCGCAATTAGACTCATGCCAGCTGCCATCTATCGTCGCCCAAAGTACTTTTTTTCGGCATTTTCTTAATTTTTCGGTTTCTGATAGAACGTAAATATTAATTTTATAATATTAAAGAACACTAAAATGTCGTTCTAAATGCCAATTTTCTTTGAAAATTGTAGAGCCGTTTTTAAGAATATGGCGTGTAAGCGCTACTAAAACTGCGAAATTTGAAGCTCTTTTTGACAGAAAATTTTTGAGTTTTCAAAAAACTTCATTTGAAGTCATTTGAAGCACTTACATTAAGCCCAAAAATTAAGAAAATGTAAAGTAATGTACTTTGGGCGCCGATAGATGGCAGCTGTCAAGAGCAGAGGCAAGTCGGAATACCTAGTCGAAACCAGACAAAAAGAAATCTAATACGGAAATGTCTGTGCCATTCTACAGCACCACTAGTTTATTATGTTACAGCCTGATGATGGGGGTAAAAATCAAACTCCGAAAACTATGCATAATGTGTGTCCTTTAAGAATAAAAAAAAGATTCCAGAAATATCAATGTTTTTTTAAATATTAACTTAATTGTTATTAACTGTCTGTTCTTGAAAAGAAATGCCACAATTATCTTTACAGTAAAGTAGATAATTTGTAACATTTATTCGGAGACATTCTGTATAATTTCGTGCAACGTGTTGCACTGAGCCAACGTTTTAGAAGTGGCCCAAAGTGTAAACAATAGAATAATGATTTTGCAGTCGTTTTCAATTTTCAAGAGATTCATTACATTCAGGAGAGTGATTATTACTTGGGTACTCCTTCCCATTTTTAAAAGTAACAGCGAAATGTGTGGAATAGTTTCAAAGCCGAAATCGAAGCACAACCGTAACATTTTGTCATTAAAAGCCGAAATCGAATTCAATATATTTTATCACCCGATACCGGAATATTATTTGAAACTGATGTCTTGATTTTTACGAATCTAAAATGTAAAATTTACCTTTGAAACGCGTGGCAAGAATGGTCTGTCCAGGAGACGGAGTTAGGGAGTTGGATGTACTACAAACATCACAAAAATGTTTGTGATAAACCAGCTAACGTTATTTATGCGTTTGTTGAAGCTTTAGCTGTTGGTTTGTTAAGAGGGAAAGTCGAAATGAAAGTTAATTAGGTGGCTCAATAATTGCATCAAGGAAATCAAAACCTCAAAATGACAACCAAATTTTACGGCAGAGAAAAAAAAATGTCATCTCTATCAGTGATCACAAATATTACACCTCAACCTATTGAAAACTGTGGAGATGTAACCCTTAAATAAGTCCAAATTTAAATATTACGTTAAATAGTTATTAAAATCGCATTGGAAAAACACCAAATATTTTCATCAAAAAGCGAAGTTTAGTGGGATCAAAATATAAGACTAAATAATGGAGTTTGATCATATATGTTTGCTGAAGAATAATTAAAATAATTTCAATTCAACACTACTACGAATTTAATGACGAGTATGAATTTTGATATTTCGACTATTTGTGTGTTTATGCTTTTTATATGAAATATACTAATTTAAATATTGCTGTCCAGTTAAAAAAGTGTTTGACCTGTTGATCACGAATGACAAGACAAAATTCAATTTAATATTATTATTATTATTATTATTATTATTATTATAATTAATATAAATATAATAATAATTATTATAAATTTGAGCATTAATAAGGGAACTTTTCCAGACAAATTAAAAGAATCCATAATCAGGCCAATTCATAAAGGAGATAATCTCTTTGTCTACGAAAATTACCGGCCAATTTCTATTCTAAATACAATCAGTAAAATATTCGAAAAATATATATCACAAAAATTGACAAACTTCTTGGAAAAATTTCAAATAATAGATAATAATCAATTTGCATACCAGAAACACAAAAGCACTACGGATCTATTGGAGAATTTAGTAGAAGAATTAAATGAGAAATTACACAAGGGATTTCATGTCATGGCATTAAGTATAGACTTGTCTAAAGCATACGATGTGATTAACCATGAAAAAATGCTAGAAGCACTAGAAAGTATAGGAGTAAGAGGTAACGTGTTACAGCTATTTAGAAATTACCTTGAAGGGAGATCCTTTAAAGTAAAAATAGACAGCACTTACAGTGATACAAAATCTGTAAAAAATGGGAATACCACAAGGAAGTTTCCTTGGACCGATACTTTACTTAATATTGTTAACGATTTAAATAATTATTTAGAAGATGGATCTTATTACGTATATGCCGATGACAAGATGCTTATAGCTACAAACAAAGATCAAAAGAGAGCGGAAAATGAGTTGCAAGAAAAATTTGGAATATTTCAAAAATGGTGTCATGACAAAGGTCTTATAATTAATGAAAAAAAGACTAAAATACTGCATATAACAGCACCAAAAATTGTAAGAGCACAAGTTAAGATACTCTTTCACAGAGCAGACTGCATCCACAAGGATTTTAAAAACTGTCAGTGCAATGGTATAATAAATTCTGTAAACAAACTAAAGTATCTGGGCTTAACTTTTGACCAACATTTGAGCTGGAGAGAGCACATTGTGGAATTAAGCAAAAAAAATTAGAACATGTGTTTGGAAATTAATGAGAATTAAAGATTTCGTATCTTACAAAATTTTCAAATTAGTTTACTTCTCGCTAATAGAGTCTCTAATCAGATATGGAATTGGAGTCTGGGGAGCAGCATCTAAATCTCATGTAAATATCATCCAGTCTTTACAGAATAGATGTATTAAAAGTCTTAACGAAAAAATAAACAAAACAAACCAAACACTTGAAGAAAGTTCAGTGGTACACGGAATCATGAGTGTTCAAAAATTATATGAATTTCAACTTCTACAAAAGAATTTTTTCAAAGAAGAGTACAGAAACACCAGTGGGCACAATTATGAAACCAGAAGGAAATACAATTTCATATTACCAGAGACTTTCAATAAATTTGGAGAAAGAATGCTCAATACGGTCATTCCTAAACTGCTTAACTCTCTGCCAAATGAAATATTAGAAATAACGTCCAAAAGGGTCTTGAAGAAAAAATTAAAGGAATGGTACACTAAACAGAATATTTAAAAAGAGAGTTCAAGGGGAAAAAATCTATTATTTATGCATAAAACAATCTTTAAGTAGATTTATCAATCGAATAACGCAAACTATCTGATTCTGCCATCCTATCTTATCTTATTCATCTTATCTTATCTTATTTATTCCATGTTGTCAACAATGTATAAATCAAATTCTTTAAGTAGATTTTACGAATCAACTAATGTAAACAACTACAGCCATTTTATCAACCATTAACTATAGCCATTTTATCTTATTTCATTTGTTCAATATTGGTAATATGGTACAATTTAATTTATTGTTTGTATTTTTCTATTTTTATTTATTTATATTTTTTACTGTACTGTTGATGATGTGATTGAAGTTTAAGATATTATAAATGTAAAAAAGGTTTTGATTTGTTTGTAATGGATAACATAATTGCTTTTTCGCCAATTCTACTCACATTTTACTTCATTTTATGGTATGTTATGGAACTAAATTTTTTAAGTAGATTCCAACTCTAATCAAGTAATGTAAAGTACTCATTTCAAATAGCCAGCTCATTTCATTTCATTTTATTTTATTTTGTATATTTTATGTTAATTATTATATTATATTCATTTCAAGTAATTAATTTTTAACTGCTAAGGGAAGTACTAATAACAATACAGAAAATGAATCTAGTTACTGGCTTGTTCTGTATACTTGGGGACCAGTAACAGTATGAAATAAGTTGTAAACTCATTCCTCTCTGACAAGTGCAAAAAGCACTTAGAGAGGGAAGATAGTGTACTAATAAGAAAACATCCTGTACTTGGATTGAGTCGTATCGTGTACTTCGATTGTAAGTTAATAAGTTCAATTTCAATTTAATTTCCATTGTATGATTTGATTATTACATTCTAGTTTGAGCTTCTCATGTTTGTAATAGGGGTATTTTTCATGTTTGAAACAGAGGTCTTTATGGTGATGGCGCGTACAATGTACACTGCAAAAAGTATTTTCTGAAATAAACAATTATTATTATTATTATTATTATTATTATTGAAAATATATTGTGTTAATTGTTAAAATGCTGAATTTTCTGGTACGATGTTTGGTTTTTTAGAATCAGCATGTACAATTTCATTTAAAATATTATATTTGTCACATAGTTTTATTATAGTCGTGTTTATTCCTGATTTGGTAAATTTTAGAAAGAGAGGTCATCGAGTTCGAAAGATCAGTTCTGAAAGCTAATTTTATTAAGAATGTGACAGAAGAATGTGTGCGAATGTCAACTTCAAATAATTTTGTGAAGGCAAAATTGTGAAATGTGTAGAGCAAGCCCCCCCCCCTTGCTCATGTGGGCGGCCCAGCGCCTAAGGCCGAGGCACACCGGTAGCTCGCTCTTGTTGATTCAGCCCGGAGGAGAGGACAGGCGTCCGGGCGCGATCGGCACTAGTCTAGTAAAATGCAAGAAGTACACATGCTATTGTAGAGAGCCACGGCAGTGCAGTGTGGCCATAATATACTTGCAATGTAGCTTGAGCCTTAGGTTCTAGAGTAGGAAGAAGCATGCAGTTTTGTATGGTTACAATATAAAAAAAATGAAACTCAATCAAATCAATGCAGCAAATACAAACGAAGAAAGGATGTAAGAAGACAGTTCTTTTCAGTATTGAGAATCTTCTTTATCAAGGTAAGAGGATAACTTAAAATGTGCATTTCTAAACCATATTTTTAAATACCAATTACACCAATTATAAACATGAGTTGTAGATTTATGAGAGTAATGTTAGAAATCTAGCTTTAGAAAATGAGTTTTCAAACTTTTCCATAGACTAGCAATTCTGTAACGTTCAACAACGGAAATGGACTCGACATAATTATACTCAGAAACTATATTGTCATAAATTATCGTATTAATCAACATTTACGTTCAGTCATCAATTAGAATAACGAGAAAAAGAGAAGGAGTGTCAAATATTCGCTTCAGCACAAATTTGTTCGTTTGAAGATGCTCAATCTATACAAAATATTGGTGAACGCTGAAGATTTTGCGCCAGAACTGTTTTAAAGAGAAAGGAATGAATTGAGTCGAATGAGGCCTCACCTTGCAAGGTGTTCCTGGCCAATGTCAGTCCCTGCTGGCAGCTACGAGAGCGGTGGGCAAACGCCTGCAGGGAGCGATTCGGCGACCCCTAAAACCGGGAGCACTCAGATGAGACTTGCGACAAACCGACCGAAAAGAGACAAGTGGAAGTTTGTTCATGAGCAAATCAAAAACAGTACCTCAATTTCGTTTCCAAAATAATTACACTTCTCTGAGAAAGTAAACTGGCGCCAATTAATGTTAGGACAACATTCGCTCTACCGTAGATTTCCTTGCTCCTCGTGTTTCATTTCTCAATTGGAAAAAGAAATTCAATAACAAAATTCAAAAGTTTCCTTCTGAAAGTGTGTAAGTTAAATGTGTAACAAATGAGAAAAAATTATTAAACTATTTCAGATTGACTCACATCTATCAAGACAAATTGTAGCAAAGTATGTTTAGAGTGAGCGTTTTACAGATCTCTGTTGGAGATGTAACTAATGATAACTTTCCATGAGTAATCGATGTATGTGTATTGAATATATTGATTTTATATATTCCGAGAAGTAAATGACCTGTTTTGATAACAAATATACTTCAAAGTGCTAAAGTGTGGAGATCAAATTCATTGAATAATGCTGGCTGGAAAAGTTATAGCGTTTGTTTTTTGTTTTTTCAAATAAGAACCTCATTTAATCCTAAAGTAGATGTGATACCCCGTGTTAATACAAAGAAAGAAATTAATATGAATTAAGTGAATGACGCAAAGAACTTACTAACGAGCCTTTGACAAAATTTTCCAAAGAAGTATTAAAGTCTCTTTTGAAATGAAAACTCATGAAAGAAATTATTTTCTATTGGAGAGAATTCAAATAGAAATGAATAATGCATTTCGCTCTATTAAATGCTAGTTAACATATCATAAATATGCTCTGGGCAGGAGCGACCAGTGCTTCAGTAATATCGGCTAAATCTAGCATTCAGGATTCTGAAACTTTGTTGACAAGTTTCGTCAAGGATGTCAGTTGAGGAAATGAGGAAATGAAATTCGCAAATTAGTACAAAGTAAGCCCATTTGTGTGGAAGAGAAATGTGCATTCTCAATTGAAGAGACTGACCGTTCATGGGAAATGCATATTTTATTTTTAAGAAACTAAATATCATTCAACACAAAATGATCTGACGTATTTTTTTCATTTCCACCACCTCTTGCGTTATTTTCGCCTACCGATAACTTCTTCCTACCTTTAGTTTCTCTCACTTTCGCGTACCGTGGGCCGGATTGATATGTTAAGAGGTCCTAAGAAAGGCCAGACAGTGAGACCCCCCCACACACACCATGTAATTTGAAATATCGAAATCATGAATTGAAAATGAACATGAAAATAAGCTATGCACTAGCATCCTTGGAAATTTTATTTTTAAAATAATATTACTATATTTTAAGTATTTATGAACGAATATTAAATTAACTGTGTTAAAAAAATATTGAGGGCCTAATTTAAGCAAAGCTCCGAAGTATGTGCTAACGTCACTCACGTATTAATCCATTTAAGGGGTGAATACCCTCCATTCTATACACTTCACCATTCGCACAACACACGGTCATCTGGCTTTGTTTTTTATCTTCTTTTTGCTGAAAAATATGAAGTGTTCGCGAATTTGTGAGGCAGTAAAAGTCTCGATTTGTGCGACGAGAGGGGGCAAATGCTAAATCCCACATGTGGTAGAATTTCACTGTCCCGCTCAAGTCACAAGTTCACGCTCTCTTCGCTAGAGGTCAGCACCATCTGCTAACACACTCTCTCCATTGGTTGCATAGAACTCTGACAGATGTCTCTGCCGTCGCAGAAAGTAATCGTCCGTACGTCTTTAAAACAATCGCGCGAAGAAAACACGTGTTTGAAAATTACCCTTGTTTAATAAATAATAATATTGTAGGAAGACAATGTTCTTGTGAGTCGTCGTCAATTTCATGTTTTTATTTATTAATTTGAGTAGAAAAAATAGGACGGTATTACGTAATAATTGTCTATGTGCACTATCAAATTTCAGTATCGGTTGAAGAGGAGCTAACCAGCGGAAGCACCAAGTGTGAGCTAACCAGGCAGACACTCCAATCAGGCAAAATCACTAACAACAAAAATGCAAATTGATTTTTAAAAAAATATTAGAAGAAAAAAATACTAAAAGAAAATACAAAAGCCCAACTTGTTTAAATCACATATCAGACAGCAGCAAACCTACCTTTCAGCCAAATTTTAATGTACCCAAAATTTTGAAACATCATTTACCGTTCGCATTTTATGTTTCTTGGGGTCATTTCTACTCATACGTGGCAATATGATGTCTGTGAAGAATAATATTGAGCCCTAGCGTTGTTCACGTTAATATTAGTTCGACTAGATTAGCAGAGGAGGGGAGAGGGATTCACGAATGTGCTTTGGAAAGCAATTCTTAGTAAATTATATCAAAAACAGTAGCGCGTCGAGAGGGGGATCATGAGACTATCTATTTTAACATTATCCACTTAAAATATCAATTGAATACGTTATAAAAAATTACATGTCAACAAATACAAATGCATTTTATATTTAGTATAAATGAAAATGTTTCTACGAAAACAATCAAATCTGTTAGAAACTTCACCTACACTAGCATCCTTAGACTTTACCTAGACTTAGACTAGAATTAGACTCTACCCCCCCCCCCGAAGAAAAATCCTGGTTAGGCCCCTGATTTCATAATACAGTCGACTCCGGTTTTAGTGAACTCCTGTAGACTAAAATTTTTAGTTCACTATATCAGAGGTTCACTTATCCGATGATATCAAAATTGAATAGAATTTATCCATAATGATTAATTTTATTAATACAGAGATACGGCAAAATGCATTAACAGTACCTATTGAAAATTTCAATATCTTTATTTGACATGAAAAGATAAATTGTTTGCTTCGTACATTTTTCAATAGTAATTCCTCTAGATCCTTCTCCAGAGTTCGTGCTTCCCTCCATTTTTGAATCTACAATTTCCGCTATCTCTAAGTATCGTAATGCAGTCTTGACACTCTTCAATGCTCCTTCCACTGTTGGAGCACCCTCCCACTCTCCGAAGGACCTTTTACTTGCCTAATAACACGAGATCCTTTCGGCAGCGGCTAATGAAACTGATCGCTGAGTGGAATATTCCCCACCTCAGGGAGACTTCTTGGATTATGACCCTTGGCCGACGATATTTTATCAAAGCTGCAATGTTGGAATTTGTGGCACTGTGGAACAATATTGTTTTTGCAGAAGGGAATTCATTTCCAGGACATATTTCCTGCATTCACTACAGCCGAGTTCACCATAACAGAATCTTTTTGTGCTGTATTGTAAGTGAAACGAAACCAGTGACTTAGGTTCGTTATAACCGAGGTTCGTTATAAACCGACCGTTAAACCCGTTATAACCCCATCTCGATCAGGTTTTTGTCCAGTTTCCCTGATCCATTGAGCAAGTGCTGAGATGGCCCCTTGTTTCGCTTCTGGACGTAAATGTAGCTTCACTGTGCGCGCGTTTTGTTGAGCACTCCTTTTGCTTGTAATGGTAGGAGTAGAACTGATGTTCATTACTATTTTGTTAGCAATGCAGAAAAATCAAATCAGTTCATTCACCGTTGAAATTGATTTTCTATAATTCGGGAACACACATTTTTCAAATTTTTATTTTTCTAAAATAATAATTATTTTCTAAATTAATTTATAAATTTTAGAAAAATAATTTTTATTTTTCTAAAATAATAATTATTTTTCAAATGTTGCTTGCTTTTTTTTAAATTCTGGGCCTTAAGAAAATGTGCGCAGATAATCTCTTTCCCCACACGTCATATACAGTTTTTTTTACCAAATAAATAAATAAAGTTCACTATATCCGAGTTCTCTATAACCGCAGTGGACTGTGCATAACTTGGTAAAAGTGATGTACGTGCTGCAGCAGGCGGCCGCACTCACCGGCTGTGGCGGGCTTGTCGGCTGCGCGAGGCAGCGCACGGACACGCAGGTGGAGGGCTCGGCCGAGGAGGTGGAGGAGGACGAGGAGTTGCGGAGGGTGGTCTCCGAGGCGAGCGCGGTCCTGGGCGCCGAGGGGCCGGGGGCGTGGCCGGGGGCGGCGCCCAGGGCGATGGCGGCGGAGGAGCGCGCGACCGAGCGTCTCGGTGGAGGTGTGCGCGTCGTCGTCGGTGAGCTCGTCGGAGGCCGGCAGGTCGGTGCCGGTGGCGGTGGCCGGCGTGTCGCTGAGCGGGCTGTCGACGGCGGGGGCGGGGGCGGGGGCGTGGGCGGGGCCGCGGGGGGAGAGCACGGCGCCGCTGGCGATGGCGTCGAGGGCCGCCAGCCCGCGCGCCACCGCCGCCGCCCGCCCCGCGGCGCTGCGCTCCGCCAGCGCGCTCTTGATGCTGCGCGCCCACGCCGGCCGACGCACCTGCGCACGGTAGCCGCGCCGTCTCCCTCACGCTCTGCGCCTGCGCCGGCCCGGGCGCGGCATTCGGTACTCGGCGACTGGCGAGCGACTGCTCGCCGAATCCCGAGTAATGTGGATAGGTTGCTTGCTATTTGCCGAGCGATAAACATTCGGTGCTCGCCTAGGCGGCTCCACACAGTCGTTATTCGACGAGTAGCGAGCGACCTCCCGCCAAAACCCGAGAAGTATGTTTGAGTTGCTTGCTATTTGCCGAACGACGAACACTATCGTTCTATCCATCGCGTGTCGGTCTTTTGGACGCATCTAAGGGCGAATCCACATAATCGGTCTTCGGCGAGTAGCGAGCGACCGCTCCCCGAATCCCAAGAAGAAAGGATAAGTTGCTTGTTATTTGCCGAGTGATAAACATTTCGTGCTCGCCTTATCCACTGCATGTTGGTCTTTTGGACACATCTAAAGGCTGCTCCATACATTCGGCACTCGGCGAGTAACGAGCGACCGCTTTCCGAATCCCGAAAAGTGTGAGTTGCTTGCAATTTGCCGAACGATGAATGTTCTCTCTCTACCCATCGCGTGTCAGTCTTTTGGACACATCTAAAAGCGGCTCCACACATTCAGTATTCGGCCATTGCCCCCCTGAGCACTTGCCGAATCCCAAGAAATGTGTTTCAGTTGCTTGCTTTTTTTCTGAGCGATGAATGCGTGTGGATTGTGGATTTCCGAGACGGAAAAGTGGATATTCTTATTCCCGTACGTAATAAATTTCTTCTCCTACGAAGTGGTGTAGTGAGAATCCACGATTTATTGGTCGTTGATACCGAAAAATTTGGAAGCCCACTAGTTTTTCAAGTTGTCAGAAGCCCAATCCTCCTGAACGCCAAATGGTTCCGCACTAGGCATCTCACAGAATGAGTCAAGAAGCTCTCAGAGACCGCATGGCACTTGGCCGTGGGGGTTTTAAAAGTAGTAAGGGGGATGTTCCTACCAATACAGTCTGTTTGTTTTTCAAAACTCTCACCCTACTGAACTAACTTACACTTAATATTGAAGCTAGACTAACGAAATTAGATAAAATTATTACATTTAATTTGTAGAGTATTAAAAAAATAAATTCATTTGAGAAGTATAAGGATGCTTTCATGCGCCGCTGATGTCACGACATACATATCTTGTAAAAATTAAATTGTAATCGAAACGTAAAGAGAAAAATAATTGGAATTTATAAGAAAAATATTAACTCATTCTAAAAATACATTTAACGAAGAATGAGTGGTGTAATTTAAAATATAAATTTTATACACAAATTTTTGAGTTTCATCCCACATTAACATTATATCCTTAATTACTAAAAATGTTAAAACCGTCCAGCCTAAATGTTAAGCGGAAAACGTTTTATGGACATTATTATAAATTTGTTGTTCTATTGCAATTCATTGTTACTGTATGGACTATAAAGCTCCGTCGTTAACCTGTTCTCCAAATCGATTTTTTTCGAGAAGAAAATTCTAAGAGTCGAATTAAGCCACACTTTAGTCTTGCGATTGATGATTTATTTGGACGTGTGCACTCTTCAGCAGAAATTACGATATCTCTTTAGTACATCGCTATCTCTCCTACCCTATCATCCCAAACAATGCTCATCGTCGCCGCCACCACCACTGCCGATAATTGCCCACCCACGCTGCATACTCTTTCGGAATAGACAATGGTATTGACATATTGACAGATAATCTACGTATTCCTTATTAATGTCGCATCAATATTAGGACCCAATCACATACAATCTCTAAGGACTGTAGGCGAGAGATCTCCGCCGTCAGAAGTCAATAATGAAGAGAAAAAAACTAAAATCTTAAAAAAAACGATAATTCTACATTTAATTCTCCAGGATTCCTCTCTACATCTCTCAGAAACTGAGTGCATTTATAACCAGGGAAAAACGTATTTCAAAACTAGTTTCAATTTTGTTGCTTATAATCTCTGCACATTCACTTGATTTATGTTTTTTTTAATAAACTGAACGACAGTCAAATTTATTCAAGCGACATGCCCAGAACTTCAATATTAATACTGTAAACACCTTGGGGTTCCCAAAAATTTTACGATATTTATGGATTAGTATGTTTTAGGCCCCCTGACAGATAGTTTGGGTACGTTTTTGCATCATCCAAAGAACTGAAAAAGTGCTCCGAACAATAAAAAGAGAAAGGGAAAATAGAACATGTTTATTTAAAAAAAATTTCTCTTCTGAGACGAATTTATGTCTAATCATTAAACCGCGAGCACGTGAAAAATTTCGGAATACCAAGTAGTTTCAATCGACTCACCTAATTATCTATGGTTGAATATCCGTCCCCTGTCGAGTTTCAAATCTTGAGCCTCCGGGTCTACGCCGCCTCAACTGTGGAATGCGCAATGTAATTATTTTCCCCTCTCAACAGGTTCATTTACACGGATAAGCGCTTTTGGAAAAAGCTTAATGTTTCAATAAAATAAGGCAATAATATTAATCATCAGTAAACACGATCTTAATCATACAAGTTCATTGTCCTGCACAACGCCGACAAGCTGGGGTGCAATTTAGCAAAGCGCATGCGATCGTTCTTTACACCTCTGAAAATAAGTCAAGGAGGCAATATGTGTCTTTTCGGATCGGCTAAGAGTAAGGATTGAGCAAGATTCATGGCCCGGTGTCAAATGATCGCATGCGGCCGATAAGGATAGACGGCCTCTAGAATTCTTATCGTTGTTTTATCATCCAAACCTTCGCGAATCCGCCTATGCTGGGATTCAAATCGAAGATCTCGTGTCCTCACTGTCGTGGTGCACTGTATATCGAGCGAAAACACTAACACCCACAATTCAGATGGGCTACACTCGCCCATCTAAAGATGAGATAAATAATCGCCAATGTGCCGTATAACTTTAAATGTGTTTGCTAATGTGTGAATTGATGAGGTTCGGAGCAACATTGTGAAGATACCTCTGCAAAGTTTGTAAGTCAGTGGGAAAAAAATTGTGTAAATGAACTCAATTGTCGATTTATGTATACTTTACGGATGTGGCTAACGTTAGGAGCGAAGCACCAACTGAAGAATAGTGAGGTTGGGTGTGTCGGTATCTTGTAAAAAGGAATATACGGATACTCGTACTACGAATAATAATAATAATAATAATAATAATAATAATAATAATAATAATAATGCCTTTATTGACATGGCGAGGCTCGGGCCGTCAGGCCCGCTCTTCAGCCTAACCACAAAATTGGCACCACGATTGGCACAGTGAAACTCAAATCTACACACCTTGACACTCACTACCCTTAGACATCCCTTACACAGTGTGATCCCTGTTAATCACTTATGTATTCCTCATCCACGTACCCTACTTCACCTACCATATCCACCTACTGTTTGCAAGTGTGCATTTCATTTCAAATAATGCTTCAATGCTACTTCGGACTTTACCCACCCCATTTTAGATACTTTGCACATTAACCCAATAATTCCATAATTAGCAAGATTTACACTTTTTCTTTTATAAACTGCTCCTGCTGTCCGATCCAGGCACCCGAGAAAGCACTAGTGCCATGGCGATTCCGGACTGAAGGATCGTGGGTTCGAATCCAGCTTCGGGCATGATTGTGTGTGTTTCGTGATTGTTTGTCTTGTTTATGTGTGATGTGTTTGTATGTCCTATGTGGGTGACGTCAGGAAGGGCAAACAATAGTAAAATTATCGCCAAATCATGATTTTGCATTTGGCAGTATAAAAATGGAGTGTGTGGAAAATTAATAAAAATGAGCCCCCGCCCATTAGGGCCGACCACGTAGAAACGGGAAAACGGAAGGGTGAAAAAAATCTAGATCCTGTTGGTTTCTATGAACAAATTGTAGATAAATTAATGTGCTTGGTTAACATGTTCTTGGTTAACATGTGCTTGGTTAACAAAAATCTAGATCCTGTTGGTTTCTATGAACAAATTGTACATAAATTAATGTGCTTGGTTTTTTTATTGGAAAGAAAATTTTAAGACATTCTTTTAGATAAAATTTCAAATTTCAGTGAAACGAGTAAGATCATTATGTTGCCCCAACCTCCTCAATCATTCCTGAATGCGGCAACCTCGCTCCCTCCCTTCTACTACTCATTACCACCGGGAATAGAGTCCCTCTATACAGAGAGTAGCGCAACCGCCGTCATTTAATTGTCTCTCACCTGATAGCTCCACAGACAGTACTCAGGAGTTATTGGAAAATTATAACAAATAAACGCATTATGGAGATTATAGATTATATTATAAACTAGCTGGTTCCGGCACGTTGCTGACAAATAAATAATTGTGGAAATATTGTTTGAAATTTTGAAAGAGTCATCTTGTTCAGTTTCTTATGTAAGAGTTATCTCTCTATTTCTTTCTCTCTCTCTATTTCTGTCTTTCTCTCTTTTCCCCCCTCTCTCTTTCCCTCTCCCTTTTCTCTCTCCCTCTTTTTCCCTCTGTTTTCCCTCTCCCTTTCCCTCTCTCTTTTCCCTCTCTCTTCTCTCCTTTCTCTCTTCTCTCTCTTTTCCTTCTCTCTTTTTCCCTTCCTCTCTTTTTCCCTCTCTCTCTTTTCCCTCTTTCTCCATTTTTCTCTCTGAATACCTCTCTTTCTTGTCACTCTCTTTGATTTCCTTTTTTCTGTCTTCTCTCTCCATCTTGCGCCGCCTGCTCCTCCTGTCCTTCCCTACCTCGCCCTATGTCACACGGTGATGCCCAGCAACAATAAAGTTCAGGCGTATTGAAAATTGAATTTAAATGAAGCGTCATCTTGTTCTGCAGCGCCATATAATGGAGTTACAATAATTGTAGAATGCCTATTTCTGTCTCACAAGTGTGAGCAAGTTGTCAAAGTTTAATCGCGATTCGGATGAACGGTACGGCAGCTTATTAAACACAAATCAACAAACATAGATTTTTACTTCCTCGCTACCGCTTACACAGTAGAAAGTTCCGTTATGCTGGCGAATTCTCGGCTGAAAAGCTCTTACTACAGGGCCCTGGTAACAAAAAAGTGAATAAATCCAGTTGTTATATTTAGAAAAATCCATGTTTTGCGGGCCCTTGATATCGAAAAATCGAATGACAGCAAAACATCTGTCCATCGGTCTGTGTATCTGTCCGTCTGTGAGCAACGCTAGGGTCTAAGCCGTTCAGCCGATTTTTTTCAAAAATTGATATTTCCCAGTCGATCTGGCTGATGTCGCGGCCCCTTGAATTTGAAACCGATATTTTAATTTTGAGGGGCACTTTACAAGAAGCCCTTGAGACATTTTTCAAATTATCAAAAATATGGTTCCATCGTTTTGATGGAATTTTATTGTTGTATAGTGTGAAGACGTTTCAGAGAATGGTGCAGGCCTCATGCTTGTTAAAAACCCTGATTTTTCAAAAAATGCAAAAGTTCGAATAATTTTCGGCGTCTTCCTACAACTAAAATCTTAAAAATAGAGATTTTTTTCCTTAGTTAAATCTGTTCCTTAAAGATAGATTTTTGAAATAAGGTCATGTACAATTTTTCGAAAATATTAGTACTTTTCGCGTAATTGTGCGTGAAAATACGGCGAGATAGTACGTGCCCTTTTAGCTCCACTAGTTATGCATTAGATATTGGTTTCGCATAGATCGACAGTTCCCAAAACTCAGTTGGAACTCTCTTGCAGACTATACTTCGGTTTTTATTTCTTGGCGCGAGGGGGGGTGTCATCAAAATGGAATATCTCACGGTATTTCGCATCGCGTCGTTCTCGGTTGTGCCGCTGGGAGTCGCATGATTGCCAGCACTGCTCGATACAGTCGCGACAATCGCATGATTGCCAGCACTGATCGCGACAGTCGATACAGTCGCATGATCGCCAGCAATGATCGCAACAGTCGATACAATCGCATGATCGTCAGCACTGCTCGATACAGTCGCGATCATGCGACTCCTAGCGGTACAACATAGAACGACGCGAAATATCGTGAGATATTCCATTTTGATGACACACCCCCACGCGCCAAGAAAGAAAACCCGAAGTATAGGAATAAAATGGCGGAATGGGCGACGCTACTCTCTGAATGAGGGGCCTCTGTCCGTGGCCCAGACGCACCCTCTTCTTCTGCTTGCGCAGGCCGCGCGGGCGCGCCGCCGCCCCGGCGGTGTGTCGGCCGGCGCCGGCGCCGGCGCCCGAGGAGCTGGCGGAGGAGAGCGCGTCGAAGTCGGGCAGCGTGTGCTCGAGGGCGCCGTACGCGCGGAAGCAGCGCGTCACGTCGCGCAGCGCCGCCTCCACGCAGCGGCACGCGGCCTCCACGCGCGCCGCCCGCCCGCGCGCCTCCGCGCCCAGCGCCACCACGCCCGCCCACGGGCCCGCGCTCTGCTCCTCTGCGCGCACGCACGCACCGCCACCGCGCCCGTCAGCATGGTTCGAATTTGCACTATACTGCGATTTTTCTTAGAGCGACCCTCAAGGCCACTCAAATCCCATCTTCGCGATGGAATATGTCACGGCATTTCGCGTCTTTCTCAGTCGTTCCGCTAGATTTCGCACGATCGCGACCGTATGAAGCAGTGCTTGCGATCATGCGACTTCTACCGGCAAGACCGAGAAAAGACGCGAAATGCCGTGACATATTCCATCGCGAAGATGGGATTTGAGTGGCCTTGAGGGTCGCTCTTAGAAAAATCGCAGTATAGACTTGTGCATGGGACTTATTTTAGAGCTCCCGGGTTGGACATTGAGGCGGCGCAGGAAACGCAAGCGACACATCTCTCTGAAACACACATTTTGAAGAGACAGACAGACAGCTTGTGCATTTGAAAAGAGTAGTGGCAGGGCGCTTGTGAGAATATTAGTGAGATTTATGATAGAACGATTAGAGGCACCAAATAGTTATAAAACGTATAATGTATGTAATCCGAATTTAATGGTAATCCTTAATTGAAAAATGTTGGGGCAATTTATTAGTGCAAAAAATTACATACTTATTAAAGGGCTTCTCATACTTTTTAAAGAAATTTGGGATACGCAATTGATATTTGAAGGAAGAAAAACAATTTTAAGATATTTTGTAGGGAACAAATTTAGACAGATATTAGTAAAAGCAATTACTTTTATTCTTCTCTTTTGACTTCCGAGTTTACAAAACGGGTTGCAAATTATCTCTCATTTACTTCACACCTTGCAGTTGAAAATTAAGCCCCAAACTATTTTTTACATAAACCAACTTTCATAAACCTCATTAATATTCTCACAAGCTCCCTGCCTCTCGAATGTACTAGCTATCCACAGCTGTTCGTCTGTCTCTTCAAAGAGTATGTGTCTCAGAGAAATGTGTCGCTTGCGTTTCGTACGCCGCCTAAATGTTCAATCTGGGAGCTCTAAAATAAGTCCCATGCACAAGTCTAGTGCAAATTGAAAACATGGCGCCCGTCAACGGTCGCCGCTGAGGCCAGTCGCAACATGAGACGCAGGTTCGCGATGTGACGCAGGATTGTTATGCCTTCCGCTGCAGGTGTGATGTGTTACCAGCACTGCTTACAGGCAATTACAAATACTTCCGATACAGGATGCAAATACTGAGTTCATAGGGAAGCTACGTTCCCTGGAGGAGTGTGATGGTGAGCGAGATTTCGAAAACAGAGACCAAGTCCGATGAAGTATGAAAATATATTTAATAAAAAATAGAGCTGCAGACAGAGTGAAGTTGCTACAACAGTGTCTCTGGGCTGTCTATCCCGTTATCAGCGCTAGAGGATCCTTTTATGGAAAATGGAAATTTATGGGGCCATAACGCCATCCCTGCCTGAACTGTACGTAATAAACAAACATTACTGTCCAAGTACTTTTGCCCTTTCGCGTAGGTCTCGATACACCCCCGCTTCCACAACCTGTCTCCTCATTAGCGCTAACTTAGCGCTGAGTTTTAGGCCCCTCTCGTCAATATACCTAAGATAAAGATAACCCTTCAGAGCGCCCCGTCCGGACGCCATCCCAGTTTAGATAATGTAAAGAAACGATATTTCTCTCGGGTACATGTATAAGGAAATATCTATTGTTTCTCTTGCCTTACATAACCTTATAAGCAGGGGCATTAACCATTTCAGGGTGACTCATAAGTGAGTTGCTGATAACCACTGCTTAGAGAATGTTATTTTAAAGGATAATGAAAGAGAAACGAGTAATCCGGAAAAAGTTGCCAATCTCTTCAACAAACACTTTTCCAGAATTGCGTCTGATCTCACGAAGGGACTAAAATCACAAAATTCAACATTTTACACTTCCCAAAAAATTTCAGATACGATGTTTATTCCCGAAACTTCTCCCAACGAAATCCTCAGAATAGTCAGTAAACTAAAAAATAAATATTCATCTGGTTTAGATGAATTTCCGGATTGTATATTAAAAACTTGTGCACCTGCCTTTATACATCCGTTAACTCACATTTTCAATGCTTCTTTATGTACAGGAATATTTCCAGATATTTCAAAACAGCAAAAATTAAGCCACTTTTAAGGGAACAAAAATGATATTCAAAATTACCGGCCAATTTCTCTTTTGTCAGTTTTTTCAAAAATATTAGAAAGGCTTTTCTATTTACGAATGGAAACATTTCTCAGGAAAAAACAGCGTTTTCAGACTCACTACACGGTTTTAGAAAATCAAAATCTACGGAAACTGCCATTTTTTCTTTTCTCAAAGATGTTGCTTCATCAATAGACCAAAATGAAGTACCCATTGGAATATTCTTAGATCTCTCGAAAGCTTTTGACGTTATTGACCATAAGATCTTGCTCTCAAAATTACCTTCGTATGGAATCCGTGGTATTGCCCTAGATTGGATAACTTCTTACCTTAAACATCGGACTCAAAGCATGGAGGAATATACAACAGGAGGGGAAACTCTCGCTGTTTGAGAGTATGGACTAAAGGATTCGCTAGCGTCGTTTCCATGTGGCGACATCTATTTTAAGGTACATGCGTAATTTCAAACCCTGCTTCGGTAATTAGCTCGTTAGGTAGCGGTGCGAGCTTATGAACCTTCTACCATTCATTTCATCCACTAATTTAATTTTTTTCTGAAGAGACGGCGATGCTCATGGCAACGTGTTTGTTTGTGACATTTCGTTTGCGAGCTTTTTTTGGTGGTGTACGTCAAGTGTTGCAGATGACAATGACTAAATGTTGGGCCCAAGGATGTGCCAATGTTGTTCGGCAGGATAAAGGAAATAAAGTTTCTTCAGATTTTTCTCGGAAACGGGAAGGTGAGTGAAATATTTTGAGTTATGATGAATT
The DNA here is from genome assembly GCA_031308135.1 of Acheta domesticus. NCBI lineage: Eukaryota > Metazoa > Arthropoda > Insecta > Orthoptera > Gryllidae > Acheta > Acheta domesticus. The sequence continues at coordinate 47,270,431 of JAHLJT010009355.1, forward strand.
ACTGTAATTGAACGGTATTTCCGTCTAGTGTTTTGCTATTTCATGTATCGTTCCGAACATTTCAGATACTTAAGAGTTTGATGTCATTATTTTATAGGCCTAAATTTTAATAGTGTACCACCTTGATGCTTGAGAATTTCGGGTGTGGTGTTCCTGCATTACATATTTCAAGTATATGCTTTCATTACAGGTCACTCAGAGGCACCGAGTCTGTAACCTGAAGTATAGAATCCGATCAGCGAGAGAAGTAAGAGAAGAGATCTGAATCGCATGAAAATATCCTTGTGTAATTCACTTGAATACCACTGATTCATAAATAAATAAATAGGCAAAGCAACGGTAGTATTCCAACCTCAATAAATAAGTTTTTATTTATACAAATTGTTTCACTAGCTTTGCACAAGTAATGGATACTCCTTTGCAGTCTTTTGTGTTGAATTTAAGCTTTTAAATCTTACCAGTTTATTACCGTCTAATTACGTGGTTTGAATGGAAATGTGATGAATTACAAGAAAGAACATGTGTTTAAAACTAATAATATTCATATTAGGATATGTAGCTTCTTCAAACTATACTGCAGATCCGGAAGAGGTTAGAAGATCAGGAGGTCTGAAAGACATGTTTCTGGATGTATAACTATGAATATAAGAATATCTTCTGCTATCTACAATCTAGTGGAAACAATTTCTGTAGGTTTGTAATAATTTTAATGGTGTTGTCAAAATAATGTGTTTGTAATTCAATAACTACACATTTAAAAATCACCATTTAATAAGGATTATTAAAATGTATAAATATGTTGTTTCAGAATTTATACGAATTCCTAATGTAAAATTGTTTTAAGGTTCTTACGTAAATGTTAGGTTTAATTAAACTATTTTTAACTACTGAACATGAATTATCACAAAAATACAGGTAATACACGCAAATATGCAGGTAGATTGTATTTTCCTTGCAAGAAAAGTGTCATGAATGCAGTATTTGATTCTTAGCTCAATTGATAGATTTGTCTGCATAACGGGAGTCATGAACTCGGATCCAAGAGGTACCGAATATTTCCTTTGTGACAATTTATTTCTATGATTATGTGGTGTATTAACAGTTTCTTAGTCATGACATAAATTGATCTACAAACTACATCTGATCCAAGATGTAAATAATTTTATGTTGATATGAAACTATTTCTGCCAATTTTACCACATAAAATTGATTTGTTTTGTGTTATAATATGAAAAGATGGTGGAGATACAATTATAATTTTATTAACACAGATATTATATTTGTATGTCAAAATCTATTTAAATAGTAATTTGATGGTGTCTACAATACCAGATTATTATTCTTCTGTATTGTACCTATGTGATCAAGTAAGATTGTTTTCAGAATAAATTTTATGAATACTATACAGAAAGAAGTTTGTTTTTATTAGTTACCAATTTATTATTGGCCTTGCTCAAATTTTGTATTTTTTATACAGCGCGCCAATATCGGAGAACGTGTTATTATGGAGGTTATTATTTACATTGTATGCCCAAAAGGTAGATCGAGTACCGTGCACCTGAGCCAGCTGGTTCAGCGATCAAGAAGTATCCATTCTGGCCACAGGTAGCAGTGTTGTCGATTTAACTCCTGTACCTTATTGAAGATGGTGCCACACAAGTTTCCACTCCTGTTCTGTATTCCTCCATGCTCAAAGAGTAGAAATACCATACTGGCAGGAAAGGACATTACATACTTATATTTCCAATTCTTTGCCAATTGTGCATGGGGTCCCGCAAGGTTCGATCTTAGGCCCTATTCTCTTTCTGTTATATGTAAACGATATGCCCTCGTCTATTAAAAATGGAAGAACGGTTCTGTTTGCTGATGACACGAATGTTCTTTGCAAAAAAGAAACAGTAAATAGTACAATTTCAGAAGTTTCAAATTGGTTTAATAATAACAAATTAATTGTTAACGAAAGAAAAACTGTTTCAATGCATTTTTCCATCTCAAATCGGAAATCGCATGTTCCATTGAAAATGAACAATATGCAATTAGCTGATGTTGAGGCAACAAAATTTTTAGGTCTTTCAATTCAATCAAACCTCAAATGGAATGTACATATATCAGAATTAAACACTAAATTAAGTTCATTATGCTATGCATTCAGAATTCTTTCAAATTCTGTCAGCCTTCATGCAGCTCGTTGCGTTTATTTTGCAAATGTGCATTCCCGCCTGAGATATGGCGTAATATTCTGGGGAAGCTCATCCTGTAGTATTCAGACCTTCAGATTGCAAAAGAAAATTATTCGAATAATGAAAAAATGCCTTCCACGTGATTCCTGCAAGCCTCTTTTCATTGAGCTGGGAATCCTACCATTGCCTTGTCTATTTATTTACGAATCTGTAATATTTGTCAAAAATGACCTACTTAACGGAGGGAACATATTTTCATGCAATATTGATATTTATAATTACAACACACGCCGTAGAAATCACGTGCATCAAGTGTCAGTATCAACAGCTCAGTACAAGAAATCAACATACATGTACGTTACTTTACAACGCATTGCCGATGACATAAAACAATTAAAGTCGGTACACAAATTTAAGTTAAAAGTAAATCTTTTCTGCTGCAAAACTGTTTCTATACAATTAGAGACTATACTGATCGTGAAAAAGAAAAATAATGTTTAATGTAACAAAACAAAGATATATAATGAATTAGTTTATGTTTGCATTGTATGCATTTAAAAAAATATTTAATACGCCTGTAACAAGTAATGTACTTCAGCTTCCGGGTCAATGACCCCCATCTCGATCAGGTTTTTGTCCAGTTTCCCTGATCCATTGAGCAAATGCTGAGATGGCCCCTTGTTTTGCTTCTGGACGTAAATGTAGCTTCACTGTTCGCACGTTTTGTTGAGCACTCCTTTTGCTTGTAGTTCATTTACAGTTGAAATTGATTTTCTATAACTCGGGAAAAAACATTTTTCAAATATCTTTATTTTTCTAAAATAATTATTTTCTAAATTCATTTTTTCGTTGTTTTTTTTAATAAAATTTCTGGCTCTCAAGAAAATGTGCGCAGGTAAATTTGTTTCCCCACACGTCATATACAGTTTTTACTGTTTTTTTGACAAATAAATAAATAAATAAATAAATATTGGACCCGCGCTCGTGCGGTGGTGCACAGGTCCAACAAGCTGTGATTATCAGACTCTCACCCATGAGTCACCCTGCGTCACATCAAGGACCTGCGTCTCATTTTGCGACTGGCCTGAAGGGCCTCTCGCCGGTTCATTCTGCAACCTTCTTCAGGGCGAAATGCGCGGAAGTCGACAGCGCACGGAGTTATATAAAATAAGGAATCTCGCCATCCGCGAGATCCTTAGGCGGGGCTGTGCCTAGGCGCGGCTGTGGCTAGGATGCGGCGTCTCTCGGGCAGATAAGTAGATACAATGTCCACCCGTGGAAACATTAGATTTCGCGTCGAAAATGCCTTGGTTTGAGACGTTGATGACAATGGACATCCCTGCCTGCCGACAACGCTATCTATGTTTTTTCAAAACTACGTTTGCTAGACCGAACTATTAAGATTAAATTTGTTTGACTGGAGAGCGTATAAAATATTTTAACGTCTATTGAGTGCTAAATAGTAGTAATATAGAGGTAAATGAATTCCGTGATTCCTGCACATGAAATTGAATTGACATTAATTTTTGTATACGTAATGTTACTTTTAAGATTCGTTAATACGAGCGTATAAGCGTGTAACCTCATATAAGCGTGTTTTTATAAGAGAAGAACGGTCCTATAGGAACATATGAAAAATATTTTATACGCTCTACAATCAAATACATTTAATCTTCATAGAGCGGACTATAGAACGTAGTTTTGAAAATCACCGTTAGATATCGCTGTCGGCAGGCAAGGATGTCCATTGTCATCAACCCCTCGGGCCAAGGCATTTTCGACTCGAAATCTAATGTTTCCACGCGTGTACTTAGTCAACTCCAAATGCATCGTGCGCAGTCCTCGTACCTTCGGTGAGCTGCTTCTCGGCGGAGCGCAGAGCCCTGAGAGCGGAGCCCGTGAGCTCCGCGCCCTCTCTCCGCCGCGCGCAGCAGGCACTCCACGGCCGCCTCGGGCCCCGAGGGCTCGCGCAGCCGCACGCGCTTCGCCGCGCGCGCCACCGCGGCCTCCGCCCCGCCCTCGCTCGCGCCCGCGCCCCGGGCAGCGCCCCGCGCCGCCCGCCGCGCGCCCGCACGCGGCGCCTCCTCCTGCCGGCGCGACGCACGCGCTCGGGCAGAGGAAATATACTCGGGATTTTCTTTCTTGGCACGTGGGGGAAAAGGAATATCTCACGGCGTTTCGCGTCTTTCTCGGCCCAAATTAGCATGTCAGATTCAAATTCAAGAGGCTGCGACATCAGCCAGATCAATTGGGGAATATCAATTTGGAGAAAATTGACTGTACGGTTTAGCCGCTAGCTTTGTTCACAGACGGACGGACGGACAGAAGTTTTGCCGTCATTCGATTTGTGCACCAAGGACCCACAGAAATGGATTGTGGCTGCACCACATGTTAAATGATATTTTTTCTAAATTTAGTAACTGGATTAATCCACTTTTTCGTTACCAAGGTCCGGTAATCTGTTTTTTTCTGCCGAAAAATTCGCCGTTTTTTTCGCGTAGCATTACATAACTTTGTCTTTACTGCGTAAACGGTAGCGAGAAAATAAAATAATACACTATT
>JAHLJT010009355.1:47275272-47316283 GCA_031308135.1 Acheta domesticus
GAATATATTTTTCTGTTAAAAAAGTTTCTTCATAATTATAGTTGTAGGATGACCGCCGACATTTTTCGATTTTCTGCTTTTCGAGAAGTCGGAGATTTCAAATAAAAAGATACCTGGTTGAGGGGCAAACCCCGCTAGTCGACGGTAGGTCGGCGCCGAATCTCGCCATCTAGCGGGGAAAAGATCACCGCCACCTCCCGATGAAAACATGCACTACACTTACGTGACTAAAGACCTCTGAAGCTGAACGCGCCGGAATCACGAACAATCAATCAATCGGTAAAAATCCTGTGTACGATTCGAGCGGTAGATTGTGCACTGACGAGACGACAGAACCGAAAACATTTATTTTCTCAACATTTCCTGATATTGAATTTTTAACAGCATTATGTGAAAACATTACAGCTCTCTACAAAAGGTATCTTTAAATTTATCAGATAAGAAACACAGATACGTACACAGTCTTGTTGATTAATATCTTTATCTGATATAATGATATTACTTGATATTATTACGCAATAACCCGTACAAGAAATACTCACCAGACTCCATTGTAGAAGCAACACTGCAAGCAGCATCCTTGGCTCCATTGTAATACTTGGAAGTTTTATTTGATGTGTAGTGTATTTAAAAGCGTTTTCTATTTTATCAGTTCACAGATATCAATATTATCTCAAAACATTTGGCCTTGAGGCATAAAGACGCGTTTGCGAAATATTAACTCACCTTATACTCGAAGGAACAGTACCACAATGATAAATGTTCTGAGTTAAATACAAAATATATTCACAAAATCTCTGAAAACATACAATGCGCAATATAAACTGAATATGGCATGTTCTAAGGTAAAACTTCGCAACTGTTTTTTATCATGAAAATAATTGGAATTTACAACCATTTCGTTGAATGGGTTCAGTATCGCGCCAAATTTACTGCTCTTGCAGGGTCGCCTGCGCCCATACGGTCACACTTTCACCTACAGCAGTGTTGTCAAGGACGATGCCACGAGCTGGAGTCCGTGGCACGAGTGCCACGACAAAATCGCTCCTCCACGCAGTTCATCACCCCGCCACCAGAGACAACGCCAATCCAATTGTAAAAACGGCGGAGTTACTAATAGTTTCCTTCCCGACGCTAGTTGCGCAGAGAAGCTCGTGACATGTTACGGTGCCACGAGGCATCCCCTGCCACCGGTAGAAGACCTTGACACCACTGACCTGCAGAGTAAGCACGAACGAAAAAACATAGCTATGTCTCAATAACTTAGTTTCTCTTCGCTACCACCCACGTCTGCTCTTCTCTTCCCAGGAGTCCTGAAATGTCCTATGTGCCCTCCTTTCTTCGTTTCCACAGAACCCTCCACGCGCGCAAAGCCTGACCTCAAAGAACGCATCCCATATTCGCCATCTTCTAACCACGAAGTAAAACTTCAACCAGCGAAATTATGTTTCACACACCTTCGCCTGGTGTCGTCTCTATTACGAAAACCGTACGAACGGCTTTCCATCCTCCCTTGCCTTTCGCTTCCGTTCTGGTTCTTTGACTCCTTATAGTTCGATTTTTCTAACTCTGTCTCTCAAGCCCCTATGGCCACGATGGAATATCACACCATTTCGCGTCTTTCTCCGTCGTACCGCTAAAAGTCGCATGATCGCAAGCACTGTTTGATACGTCGTGACAATGAGACACCTGGCGGCACGACTGAGAACGTCGTGAAATGCCGGACATATTCCATCGTGAAGACGGTCTTGAGGGCAAAGTTAGAAAATCGCAGTATAGTCAAAGCTCGGAGCACGTGACCACTCGCTTTTCTTCGTTTGCGATATATATTCAATGTTTGGTAATTTGTACATGAATTCCTTTTTGTAAGTGAAGTGGGAAGGATTCATGAAAAGAACGGTGTAAGATGTTTAGAAGAATTGAAGATATGTTGTTTTCACTCCTTTATGACATAAAGCTGTGGTTGTTCTGATTGAAGCTATTTTATGTTTTTATATGTGAAGTTTGAACTGTCTGATTTTATGTTTCATTTTCCCTACAATGTGTGCTGTGGTGAATTAGTTGTGGCATGACAATTGTGAGCAGTGATCAGCGAGATGTGTTTTTTGGAAAATAGATGTGTTTATATTTATCCATAATTATTTGATGTATGTTTTTGACACAGGGTTACTGAAGTAGGTTTGGTTACTGGTATATGAAGGCTACGAGTTAATGTCATAAAATGATTTTGTGTAATATTTGTAGAGAGAAGAAATTGAATATAAAATGTGTAGATCCCTGGCGAAATGGACATGTACGCCAATGTACACGATCGTACGCGCAAACGTACATGGAGAGCGCATCTCTAATGTACAGAAGTGTACAAGAGTTCACCACGATGTGCATTTTTGTGTACCAAATATGTACTTTGGCCCAAATGAATGTACGCTTCAATGTACACTTGTATGTACTTGATGTGTTCATGATGGGATCGAAAGAGCGTGTACTTTAGTACACGATGTGCACAGCATGTAACGTTGCGGATTGATGAAATATTTACTTAGGAAAAAGTTTTTCGTAGAAAACTTCCACGATTCTCACTGAAAATTGTCATTAGCTGATCTCATCCAAAAATTTGGCACATTTGAGTTCAATTAAATGCATTGACCTGTGATGGATTATTTCACTAAGTGATAACCTGATTGACCTAACCTAACCTAACCTATGTGAGTGTTCTCAAACAGCAAAACCTTTTTCCCCAAACATTCATTGCAACTTGAACATGTATGTTTCCACATTCGGTGTGGTGACCACACATTTCACCCACTGCCACTGCCAGTTTAGATCTGTCACTGCCGTGGTTGACTTATTCTTTATTCTGCTAATTGTAGTTTGTGAATGCGTATGCGTGTATTTCGCTGAATTGAGCATGCATCAAAGGATCGGGAGAACACAGTCCTACACCATTTCATGCTAAAAGTAAGTTGCAAAATGGAACTCGAACGTACAACTATTAGGAATCTATATCTTAAATTGCCGTAATACTCTTCTGTCTGCCTATTCACTATTTACCGGACCCCCACATTTTAAACCTGCAAGCCACACTGTTTTACATTTAACTTTTGGACAAAAACCTGGCATAAACTATGATTTCAAGTCTTTCATTTAATTTTTGTGCTCTCATTTACATAATGGTAATGGCACAATAATGACTAATGTTGGTGCATGTATTAATAAGAAAATTAGAATTCTCATCTCCTGTTATTTATTTGACAACTGAACTTTGTATTGACTTTAAATTACTATTAATTAACATAACTATACATTTATGGGGCTTTTCGTGTTTTACGTTAATATATTGAAACTTGAAACTCCCAACTGTAAACTTAAATGTATTTAAAGAAAATGATGAATTATATTACGGGTGCCGGGAAACAATTCCAAGTAATTAAAATTAAAAAATATAAATTACAACCAGAGGCGTATCTAGGGTATGGCAGACATGGCACGTGCCATGGGCGCCACTCTCAAGGGCGCTATTTAGCTTTCTTCATTCTCGGAAAAAAGTTGAATTATTTTTTCAATAAAGAAATTAAACTTTACACAAAAGATAAGTAAAATAAACGTTTTAAACAATCTAGCCATGTTCATCAACTGTGATAATCACTCCACTACTTGGTTGGTGTGCACGCAGCAAAACTAGAAGTATTAATGACCCCATTTTTCGGACCTCTTGAACATGGGTTCTTTTCAGTATCTACAACTCTCTGGGAACAGTAGAAACTAGTAGTAATACCGAATAGCACAGACTTTCCCGTATTAGTTTTTCTATTTCTTTAATCTCTGCTAGCCATTCGGACTTGCCACATACTCTTTCCAGCTGCCATCTATCGCCGGCCGAAGTATATATTTTTGACATTTTCTTAACTTGCCAGTTTCGCAATAGTAGAACAAAAATATTATTCTAAGAATATTAAACAACAGTAAAGCCTCGTCCTAATGATAATTTTTTTAAAAAAGATGGAAAATAAAATTTGCCTATGTTGACACAAAATTTCTCAAACATACTCATGTTTTTGAAAAATTGAACATGACATTATTTGAAGATGTTTTTTATGAACACATTTTATTAAGAAAAAATATATCTTCATAATCGTAATTGTCGGAAAACGCCGAATTTTTTCAATTTTTTTCAATTTCGAAAAACAGAGTTTTCAACGAAAATTAGACCTACGCCATTTTCTTACATAACCTTCAGACTATCCAACAACAAAATTTAGTCAATTGTCGGCGCCATTTTTTGAAAATTTTGAAAATTCCCAGGGGCTTCATGTAAAGTATCCCCTCAAAATTAAAATATCGGTTTCAAATTTAAGGGGAAAATCACCTGAACGGTTTAGTCGCGTGTTGTTCACTGACAGACGGACGGACAAACGTTTTGCTTTCAATAGGTTTTCCGATATCAAGGATTCAGGCTGCACCACGTGTTAGTGGATTTTTTTCTTAATTTAGCAACTGAATTTATCCACTTTTTCGTTAACAGGCACGGTAATGAATTTCTTTTGACGAAAATCTGCCGTTTTTGCGCACAGCATTACATAACTTTTCCAGTACCGTATACGGGAAAGTAAAATGCCATGCCTGTGGTTCTTATGTCGAATCTTTATCAGACACAGACCGGTACTGGTAGAAGCTGTATAGCTGTGAAACATCAACAAGGTAGAAACATCTTCGACAAAATCGTTGAAGTTCTCCAAAACATTAATGATAATTAGATCTCGGATTTTAGGACAAAAGCCTATTTATTTTCTTTAGGATGTTGTGAAAATTAATTGCAGATGTTTACGAATCATGAAAAAATAGATCTACTGAAAGCATCTTGTTGTGACTAAAAAGTTCTAAAAGGGCAGTTGATGTTTATTTAATATACACCAGTAATTTCGAGAATAATCACCAGTGCCGTGTTAACGCACGAGCCCGAAGATCCGGGCCCAAGGCCCCAATGTTCAAGGGCCCCAGATAGTTCTTAAAAATAATTAACACTTAGGGTTAAAAATAAAATAACATAAAATGTGATGTATGATTAAACTATACGCAAAAAACTGGTATAACGGTCTGATGTGTCAAGCATCGTTGGATAATATATGAAATGTTGCTGGTTGATCTTTTTTTAATTTTATATTGTGCAATTTAATAAAAATTAAAGTATTTAATTTGTAGTCTTTTTTAATGTAATTATAAGTCTGTTATTCTTACATAAATGTTTAAATTTTTTGTTTGAATAATCTTAAATTGAGACATTAAGATTATACTTTCAAAATATTAAACAAATATAAAATACAATGTGAATTGATAGGATTGTTTTACTATTTCAGCATCGAAATACGGGTGATCGGTGAAAGTAAGAATAGGGCCCCCAAATCAACGTAGGTCCAAGGGCCCCCAATGCTGGTAAAATACGACTCTGTTGATCACATTTTAATTGCCAATTTTTTAAAATATGTTCAAAGGAAAGCAAATACTTTCCCGAATTTCCCAAAGTGTAGTATTATCTGATTGAATACGCAATTGACTACGTACCGAAATCTCTCATCAACCCACCGAACATGAGCTCTGCACGGCAACATAAAGGGATGTTTCAGGCTCGTCTCCGACCAGTAATTTTTAGGCAATTGCACCCATTCCTGGGGCAGCTGCGCTGTTGACAGGTTGAGGCTTATCGCCGCGGAGCGTCGTCTTCATAATCCAGGCGAGGAATGCCACAGGTCAGGCAAAAACTACTGTTGGAAAGGAGGAGCTTACAAAACACAGTTCAATGGTTAAATGGGTCGTATAGTACGTTTGTTGTTTGAGGGAGAATGGGAGTGAAGAAGTTCCAGAAGTGGGCGTGAGAAAAGTGCTTAAATGTTTGCTCTTATAAATCTGTCAGGGGAAAGTTCATTTCAGCTTTCAAAATATTTTAACACATTAAAGACAACCTTACAGTAGAAATTTTGGAGAAAGTATTGATACTCATACTGCTAATTCTGAAATGAATAAAATAGGTCCATCAAGCTTCCAGTCCATCAAACTACTACGTGTCAGAATTTTTAACTATCTTCTAACACACAAAACCATTTTTTTATCACCGAAAAATGGGGGGAGCTAGCTTGATATCCCGTCCCCATAGCAGAATCCAACCAAATCAGTACCACAATTTTTAACATTTTTATTGCTAATTATTACCGCAAAACCATTTTTACCGCCCATCTTCACCGAAAACATGGGTGGCGGACTAGTTTGATATCAGCTTGACTCGCTCACCATGGCAGAATCAAACCAAACTAGAACCTGAATTTTTAACTATTTTATTACTAATTTATTACCGCAAAAACATTTTTTACCGCTCATTTTCACACACACACAAACGGTGATGGGCGCGCCCACTTTCGCATATTCAAATGATTTTAATTGTTTATTACCGTTCATTTTCACGTCACAAAACAGTGTTTTCCCTCTCTTCATATCAATATGGCCCGCTTACCACCGCAGAAGCAACACGAAACTAATTCTCTGTTCTCTCAACTCCTAATAAATTAAAAAAAATTTAAAAAGTCATGTTTTTCGAGAGAAATTGTTTATGAAACTTTATGAAAATAATCAGAATCTTATTTACACTAGTATGTACTCTCGTTAAACAATTATCAACAACCCTAGTTTGAAGTATCCTGAGAGGGGCGCAAATTCTATACTTGCCATGGGCGCCTGAATGCCTAGATACGCCTCTGATTACAACCTGCCTTGCCGGCTCAGTCGTTGGTTTTCGTTCGATGACAATTTCGCATTTGCCAAATTGTCACCGGATCTGCCTCTCGTACGGAGAAGCACGTAATCTGAAAGTTTCTTTGTTCTAATTTTTTGCACTAAATAACGTGCTAGAATGCACAATAATACTCTCTTAGTTCGTTTGGAAAAAGAACATCAACTTTTATCAAATTTGACTCGATAAATTTAAACACTTTTCTATCGAAAAACTTTTGGTCATGACCAGTAAATACTCTTTGTCATGACCTCTAAGTCTATTATATAACGATCGTCAAAACAATACCCCCAAGCTCTCTTGTAAGTTGTCGCATGCCCACGAAAACCTGGAACTTCCACGTCTTCCGATCTTCGTTCGGCTGGGCCGGGCCCCAATTGTTGTCTGCCTCGTTCTTCAATGTTCCTCCTAGCACCTGTATCTGACTAGCATCTGCAGCTAACCTGTCATCTATAATAACAGCATTTCTTCACAGAACATAAAATAAATTATTATTACAAGAGATTCTTAAGCAGGTCTACATGCAAAGCACAGAAAATCCCTACATAATTTATTATTTATTGTAATTTCAAATGAAACTTTTTTGGGAACTGTTTGTTTGTTAAATTGAAATCAGTAGACATTATGGGAATTGTTGGTATATAGAGATTGCTGTTTTTACACCAGTTGGCATTTCACATTTAACAATTTTTCCTCCCCCTTCACTTTCAGTCACGTACCATTGCACAACCATCACAGATCAAGATGTCTTAGTTAAAGAACAGGAACTCCTACAGTTGACTATAGCTTATTGAACAATATTCCAGGTGTTTCAATACAATTCAAAACTTCAACTGTAGAGTGCATGCATTGAACATTATAAAGAACAATACCTTTCAAAAAATGTGTTTTAATTTCACCAGGCAACAAATGCATAATCTTCAAATTTACAGGACCCACATAGGCTACTCATTTGTTGGAGTGAAAATTGCTCGTTAGGAAAAAATATTTATCAGACTATCTATATTCTTGATGATTATACAAAAACCATGAACAAATGAGATTCTGCCTTCACCGTCAACTTGCACATTTTCATTTCCAATATTTTACAAACAAATAGAAAATTTACCTCATGCTAAATGATTATGAATATGTATTCCCATACTTTGAATCAATTCAATTGCATTTCTTTGACATTGCTCAACAGGGAAGATTTCTTATACAGGCATTTATGTACTTCTGGCAACTTGATGATTCCTATCAAAATACGAAAACATTTGAGTTTAACAACAACACAAACAGTGAAGTGGCTTCTGATGAGAAATAATTGTTCAACCCTTCTATCAAAATGATTAATGTCAACAACAGCGCGACTATGAGCGGAATAATATACTCACTCAGATGATATTAGACTCTTTTTACTCGAGAATACAGGAAAAAATAAAGAGAATTTTCAAACATTTATCATCGTAATCAATTTAAAACCTCTGCCTTCTTCCAATCCAATTCATGAAATAATTGTTTTGGTAAGAAGTCTTCTATTGAACATAGAATTTTCATTTAATGAAATGGGGCATGACAATTATCAATGATTGACTGGAACTCCAATTGGTGTTCACTTACTTCAGTGTTTTCAGAAATGGTTATGCGTAAACTTGAAGAATCAATCCTACTCCTGATTAAATTGTTTTTACTCCAAAGATGTGTGGCTGACCTATTATTATAGTTGATAAAACAACACATTAAATTGCTCAATATGTTTAATTCTTGTGATGAATCTATCCTATCATTTGAAAAAGTAAATCTACTATAAACTTCCTACATTCAATATCAACATGATAATAGGAAAAATTGTACAGAACAAATTGGTACAGAGAAAGTTGTGCTGCAATTGAATCCTTAAGTATTTATCTAACATCCCATACAGCATAGGAGGCATTGTTTATGGCCTCATAGATAGAGCATAAATAGTTCTCATTCCATCCACCAGGAATGTCATATAAAAATAGTATATGATATATTATTTTTTTAAAAAAATTCTATTGAGTTGATCAAAAAACGAATAAAGAGAGGAGAGCAATGCTATGTGTAAAGTTAATATGCACCTGATCAACCCAATTCTGAACCTCAGATGTCAACAAAAAAACAATAGTTTTGCCATTTTGTACATAGACTTACTAACGAGAATCATAAAAAATTTAAAACAGTTCCATTTTAAATATAATATCTAGATATATATTAACAACAAACAATCTTATATTAGAAATATTAAAATTTTATTCAGCTTCTGATGTGGAAAAGTATATTGCAACGGAACATGCCATCTCTCGACATGCCGGCACTAACCAACCTTTGATGGCTAGGGCGGATATACCCCACGAGAATCAAATGCTTCTGGCGTGGGTGTCACCAGGACGTCACGGCGCTCCAGTCACCGCCTCGTCGCCAGGCCCTGCCGTTGTTTATCAAAATATTTTCTTTTATAGGATGCTCCCTCCCTAGGAAATCCTACATGGTTTAGTGACCAGGGAAAATCACAATCCACAAATGCTTTATATCTCATTCATTAACCAAAATTGATTACATAACATTACAACATGCAGCGGGCAAACCACTGCTTTGCCCTACACTGCCTGTACACATTACACCTAAGAGAGATTTCGATAATCCTATTTCCAGCTGGATTTACCTAAACATTCTCTTAAGATTTTCATTACTACTTAAATTAGTGTGGCATTACTTATTGCCTTTCACATAAAAGCACATGTACACTGACTCTTTCGATAAAGAAAAAGACTGATTTTAACAAAGTTACTTATTGTTCTGGTTTAGATGCATGTAAGCATCGTATTCTATTTTAAATTCTGTTTAGAACGACCCTTTGAACATGAAAGAAAGACCAAATCCAAATCTAGAATTGTCCTCATTAGCCTCTCCTATTTCTGCTGCTAATACCTTGTATTTTTACAGCACTGTGTCAAAGTTTACAGGTACTCACTCTCGTTTGCTGCATGGCGGTGAAATACCGTTACACCTCCCCCTCTCGCGCGCGTTCCGGAGACCTCCCGTTCGCCCACTAGCAGCCGGGAAGGGCGTAGCGATGACCTCGCTGTCTTCACGGCCGCTCGAACAAATGGAAGCCTCGGCGAGCCTGTGGGTAGCGGCGGGCCCGATGGCGACCTCGGGATGCAACGGTGAATTGCACCGCGGCGCCTCTCGTACTCGCTGTATTCCACGTCACGTACCAACTTCTCGGCTGTACCTTCTTCTTCTATCTTCTCCCTTCTTCTTTCTTCGTTTCCTTCAATGCGAATTACACGTCAGTTCAGAAAGTTCAGACGTCTTTAATTTTCCTTCCTCACAAACTCATTCCGGACAACAGTTCATTAAATAATTCTTGATTTGAACATCGGGCTCGTTTCACTTTGCTCCCGTGCACTTTGAAAGTTCTGGTGGCGTTGGAAGTTGTGAATTACGCACCGACTCACGTTATACTTGGTCATGAATTCTGTTTTAGAACAAAACTGCTCCTAGCGGATATCGCATCTCGTCGTTAACTTTTTTCTAAAAGCAACGTTTCACGTCGTCGAAAACTTGTTCTAGAAGAAACATTCTACACGTCTCGCCTCGTCGACAACTTTTCCTAGAAGAAACGTCCT
The DNA here is from genome assembly GCA_031308135.1 of Acheta domesticus. Taxonomy (NCBI): domain Eukaryota; kingdom Metazoa; phylum Arthropoda; class Insecta; order Orthoptera; family Gryllidae; genus Acheta; species Acheta domesticus. The sequence continues at coordinate 47,285,689 of JAHLJT010009355.1, forward strand.
ACACGTCTCACCTAGTCGACAACTTTTTCTAGAAGACCCGTCTTGCCTCGTCGGAAACTCTTTCTAGAAGACCAAATTCTACATCGGTTACCAGGCTGCCTCTTTCCTACTCTCCTCGCGTGACCTACGCCGACCAATGGCTATCGTGGGATTTTCGGCCCTCTCCTCATTGGCGACCATCGGTTCCGGTTGTAGGCTTCGAAATTATTCGACGCCTTCGTCATCCGCTGACGTCGACGGCGCGCGGCTTTCAAAGCTGCCTGCGCCTTATGGTGTTCGGGCTGGTTGTAGATTTATTATGGGACGAATGGATTTCGTCCATTTTCGTCTCATTGCCCCCATAACGGTAAGATTCTTCGACGGTCATTTAAAATGATGGAGAAGAATCTTCAACGAGAACTATTCAAGAATTCTTTTATTTTTCCCATCGACTTTTCATCTTTCTGTTACCTGATCATTCGAATCAGCAACCCGTTATTTAGTAAGGTTTCAAGTTGAAGAAGTTATATGTTCCTATTACTCTTCCGTCTTCATCTATTAATTCGGCTGCATTTGGAGCTACCAATCTTGTCATCTGTGTACGGTCCCTCGTACAGGTGAAAGAATTTAGCAAATAATTTTAGCCTTGGTACTGATACTTTTGGAGTTCGTAGCATGACTTTTTGATTCACCCTAAACACATATGGTCGGTTTTTTACTTTCTTTTTCCGTTCTTCGGCAGCCTTGCGGAGCCTATCCAGAATTTGTTGTTCCGTGTGGTAGGGTTCCGGTCCGGTCACATCTTCACGGTCTAGATATCCCAACACATGTGGTGGTTTGCGGGCGAAATGGGCCTCGTATGGACTCATCCCGATGCTTTCATGCGGCACGTGGTTCAACCATCGATTCACATGGGGCACTAACTCGGTCCAATCGTCATGTTTCTGGCTGCAATAAGTTCGGAACAGTCTCGACATTTCTTTCATCACCCGTTCGCTTGGATTTGATTGCGGGTGGCGAATGGACGAGTAAATTGGAGTTAAATTTTTCTCTTGTAATGCTGTTTTCCACAGTTGGCTAGTGAATTGAGTTCCATGGTCACTCAAGACTCTACGATACTGTCCTGCTATTGCTAAATATTTCTCCAGCTGTCGTAAACACTGGTTAGTGGTGATCTTATTAATGGGGTACACTTGTGTAAACTTTGTAAACAAGTCGATGATGACCATGATATACTTATTCCCGCGCCTCGATTTTGGTAATGGCCCGTACAAATCGACTGCAATGATATCATTTTTCCCTCGGGAATGATCGGTGTCACTGTACCCGCATACGATCGATTCGGAAACTTTGTCCTCATGCATGTCTCGCACGACTTGATTACTCGTTTCACATCCCTATCCATGTTTTTCCAATAACATAGTTCGCTTATAATGCTTTTAATTTTTGTGGACCCGTAATGTGCGGCTTGAGCGTGGACATAGTTAATTAGTTCCTCCGCGTGCGCTTTTGGGATCCAAATTTTGTAGGTAATTGGAGCGGTGTCCAATCGAATCAGCACCATGTCATTGGTCAATCTCCACCTCTCGGGATCTCTCTCTGCAATTTCGTCACGACTTCTTCGTCTTCTGTTTGCCCTCTTCCCTCAAGCACACGCTTGACTTTACTAATTTCGTCGTCGTGATTTTGAAGGTCTGCCAATGTGGACCAATCCATAGAAAACTTTGAGGAATTTTTAGATCGATTGCATTGACTTGTTCGACGCCTTTATGGTGATATTCGTCTCTGGAGCTGGGAACTGACGACTGAGTAAGTCAGGTAATACATTTTTCTGCCCCTCGACATACTCGATTCGAAAGTCAAATTGTTGTAGCCACAGTGACCACCTCATCAGCCTATCGTTTTGCCAATTGCAACGATTTAAAAAGATTAGGGCTTTGTGATCGGTTTTGATGACAAAACTCCTCCCCATTAAGTAATTCTTTAATTTAGTTAGGGCCCAAACAACGGCATAGGCTTCTTTCTCCGATGTCGTAAAACGGATCTGCGGCCCTTTTAAGCAGTGCTGACCAAATTGATGATTTTGTCTCCCATCAATGACTTGGTACAACATCGCTCCCACACCCAAATCACTACTATCTGTTTGTAGATACATAGGCTGCGTGAAATCTGGATGTGAAATCGTGCATGTTTGTAAAAACATATGCTTAAGATCGTCGAACGCCTTCTGTTGAAGTTCCGTCCATTCCCATTTCTGATCTTTTCGCAATAATCGATATAATGGAGCTATCGTTAGAGCATAATTATAGCAAAACCTGCTAAAATAATTGCAGACTCCTAAAATTCTCTTTAGTTGCCTATTATTCTTTGGTCGGGGTATGGCTTCGATTTCTTTAATTCTATCCAATCCCATTTGAATTCCATTCTTCGTGATTTCATATCCCAGAAATTTGATTTGTGGTACACAAAATGGGATTTTTCAAGATTTAATACCAAGTTATTTTGAATCAACAATGGTAATAACTTTCCCAATGCTTCAAGGTGACGTTCAAAATCTGTCGAATGAACTAAGATATCATCAACGTAAAGAGTGGTGTCTTGTAACCCAGCATTGTTCATAATCTCGTCCAAACATTGAACCAGCGCAGCTCCACTGTTACGCAATCCAAATGGGACACGTTGAAATACATAGCTTCGCCCCTTGTAGACGAACCCTGTGTATTTCTGATCCTTCGGATGCAACCTCATTTGATAATATGCCTTGCTGAAGTCCGTTGATGAGAAGTACCCCTTATTGGCGAATCGTAACAATATTTCATCAATTTTGGGCGGTACATCCCTATACGGTATTGTCAGCGAATTCAAGTAACGCGCGTCTAAGCATAAGCGCAATGTGCCGTTCTGCTTTTTCACTATTACAATTGGATTGACATACGCCGTAGTCGCCCTTTTGATTATGCCTTCTTCTAACATTTCTTCAATTTGTTTTGAAATTGCTTCTTGTACGCCACTGGTATAGGATAGCTGCGTCCTTTGAACGGCGTCTCGTCTGTGAGTTGGATACGAAACACGTAATTTTTCACTGGCTCGCGATTTTTCTCGAACACCCTTTTGGCGCTGATGAGTAACTTCGATAACTTGGCCTTCTGTTCTTTGTCGAGGAGATCAGCGGAATTAACTTTCTCTTCAATTGATTCAATCAAGTCATTTGTCGCGGACGAACATAAATCTATTTCATCCTCATTTTCAATTAACTTTTCTTCATCAAATTTCATCACTGTGTTAATTCTCGCGTTTCCACGACCTATCAGAATTTTCGCGGCTCTGTATCTACAATTACATCATTCTCCACGAGAAAATCAATGCCTAAAATTACTGCGTACGTGAGTCCTTTTACTACGAGACATGGCGTGTCATAGACCTTGCCTCCTATTTCTAATGGTGCATAAATTTGTTTTTTGATCGGGCTCGACTTGTTTCCAATCGCAGTTGTAATTCGCGTACTTTTAATTGGCAATTGAGGTAGTTCAATCTTCGATTCCCTTAACGCATTGTAGGCGTCTTCATCCATTATGGTTGCCATGGAGCCAGTGTCCACTAACGCCTTCATCACCACGTCGCCGCAGCATACTTCAATCACCGGACAACGATATGGATACTCGTTCGTTGTGACCATATTCCATATGACACCCGTCGGTGGATCACCTACAGAGATTACAGGAACCACGTTGTATTCAGCTTGAACGTTGTTCGACATGGGTTCCCGCTCACATCGAACTGTGGCAGTTTCCCGATGTTGATGGCTGACATTGATGTTTGTCCCCTAATTCTTCATTATTCTCTTCTTCTTTAGTCTTGCGCTTGTTTTGAGGGTATGTTTTATTAGTCTTCTCCCCTCCTGGTTTGAAGTTCGGTCTTTCGTTTCATTCCGAAAGTTATTTTCTTCCGTATTTCGATCATTCTTTTTATTGTTTGGTTGATCGCTCTGTTTCGATGATTTTGCCTCTTGACCTCCCACACTCGTGCTGATGGCATTAATCGTCGTACTAGTCTTGCCTCCCTTCATGACATTATCTGCTGTAATATCATAATTACCTAGCAAGCTTTGGAATGCCTCAATGTCACGCGGAGCTATGCTTCTTATCAAGTTCTGTATGCTGTATGGGAAATGTCTTGTTAATAAACAAATAATTTCTTTGTCTTCCATAGGTGGCGAACATAACTTGAGTGCAGCAATCTTCCCCGCCGCATAATCGCGCATGCTTCCTAGCGTCGGCTTGTAGTACGTATTCATAACTGTCATCTTGTGGTTGAGTTGAATTTCCTCGCTCCAATATCTATTTAAAAATTTTATTTTAAATTCTTGAATTGTTTGAGGAAACGGTTCAAGCGTTTCTAACCATGTTCTTGCATTTTTTTGTAAAATCTGGTACAATAAATGCGTTTTATATTGCTCTGGCAAGCGACTAAGAGCCATAAAACTATCTAGTGCCTTTAAGAACGAATATGGATGTTCTTCGGGCAATCCCGAAAACTTCAAGGTAGGTGGCACATTTAAGTTTAACGGGTGCGTCGAACCTACAGCTGCCGGCATGGTATCTACCGTTGCTTGCAAGTCGTTTAGTTTTGTTAGCACTTTCAAACGTTCTTGTGTGCCCACTTCTACCTGATTTGAAATCCCTTTCAGTTCTTGTGCGATTTTGTCTTCATGTCGTTTCGTACGAATTTCGACGAATTCAGTTATTGAATCAATTCGCGTGTTCATTTCTTCACATTTATTTTGTACAGTTTCAATCTTCTCAGATTGTTCCTCTACTTTTCTTGCTTGTGCCTCTAACTTCTTGTCAACTTCATTCTTCAATTCGGCTGCCCCCGTTTCCTGTGCTCGCTGAATTGCTTCGACCTTGTCGTTAACAGCACTTATTTTGGTTGTCAACTCCGTAGCTAAAGCATTTTGCTGTTCTTTCAACTCCGTAGCTAACACCTGGTTTTGTTGTTGAATCTCGCGTTGAACACTCTCTTGTACATGTTGGATGTTTTCTTGTACCTGTTGCATGTCGCGTTGAACATTCTCTTGTACATGTTGAATGTCGCGTTGTATTTCTGCAGCTATTGCGTGGTTTTGTTGTTGCATATTCTCTATCTTATTGGTAAGGGTTGTATGGAAATTACCTAACAATGCCCTCATTAGGTTTAGCATGGGGTCATCCGGACTAACGGGTGGTGATTCCCCTTCTAACATTTCCGGTGACGATTCTAATGGCTCTGTTCCGCGAGCAGATTCGGTCGGCGTTCGTTCTACGGTCGGCCTTGCCTCCACTTCGCGCTGCCCCTCCTCCTCGTCACTGTTAGCGGCCTCTGCCCCCACTAAGCCTCTACTTTGCATGAATCTATCCGCCATGATACGAGGTTGAGTACCCGTTTACAGCAATTCTTTACACAAAGATATTTGTTGGAAACGAAATTACCTCCCTCACAACACACTGAATAATTTATACACTCCACAACAAAATCACATAGAAATAGAACTTATCACACTGCTGAAAATAAAACACAAAACATGACATGTACACTGCAATAAATTGTAACACTGTAACAACTATGAACACCGCACATCATTCACAAGTATCGTTCTCCTTTCAATATTTCCTTTTAACTTTAATTTTATTCATAGCATTGTGTGTGTTCCCTCTTTGATTTGACAAGTCACTACACAATCTTATATGGGACTTTGGAAACCCTAAATTTAGCCTTATTAATGATGCAAATATTAATTTCCTCTCTCCTGCTATCATTAGTTAATGCTAATTTAACTTTCAAGTTCCCTGTTCGGGCGCCATTTAATGCAACGGAACATGCCATCTCTCGACATGCCGGCACTAACCAACCTTTGATGGGCTAGGGCGGATATACCCCACGAGAATCAAATGCTTCTGGCGTGGGTGTCACCAGGACGTCACGGCGCTCCAGTCACCGCCTCGTCGCCAGGCCCTGCCGGTTGTTATCAAAATATTTTCTTTTATAGGATGCTCCCTCCCTAGGAAATCCTACATGGTTTAGTGACCAGGGAAAATCACAATCCACAAAATGCTTTATATCTCATTCATTAACCAAAATTGATTACATAACATTACAACATGCAGCGGGCAAACCACTGCTTTGCCCTACACTGCCTGTACACATTACACCTAAGAGAGATTTCGATAATCCTATTTCCAGCTGGATTTACCTAAACATTCTCTTAAGATTTTCATTACTACTTAAATTAGTGTGGCATTACTTATTGCCTTTCACATAAAAGCACATGTACACTGACTCTTTCGATAAAGAAAAGACTGATTTTAACAAAGTTACTTATTGTTCTGGTTTAGATGCATGTAAGCATCGTATTCTATTTTAAATTCTGTTTAGAACGACCCTTTGAACATGAAAGAAAGACCAAATCCAAATCTAGAATTGTCCTCATTAGCCTCTCCTATTTCTGCTAATACCTTGTATTTTTACAGCACTGTGTCAAAGTTTACAGGTACTCACTCTCGTTTGCTGCATGGCGGTGAAATACCGTTACACCTCCCCCTCTCGCGCGCGTTCCGGAGACCTCCCGTTCGCCCACTAGCAGCCGGGAAGGGCGTAGCGATGACCTCGCTGTCTTCACGGCCGCTCGAACAAATGGAAGCCTCGGCGAGCCTGTGGGTAGCGGCGGGCCCGATGGCGACCTCGGGATGCAACGGTGAATTGCACCGCGGCGCCTCTCGTACTCGCTGTATTCCACGTCACGTACCAACTTCTCGGCTGTACCTTCTTCTTCTATCTTCTCCCTTCTTCTTTCTTCGTTCTCCTTCAATGCGAATTACACGTCAGTTCAGAAAGTTCAGACGTCTTTAATTTCCTTCCTCACAAACCCATTCCGGACAACAGTTCATTAAATAATTCTTGATTTGAACATCGGGCTCGTTTCACTTTGCTCCCGTGCACTTTGAAAGTTCTGGTGGCGTTGGAAGTTGTGAATTACGCACCGACTCACGTTGTACTTGGTCATGAATTCTGTTTTAGAACAAAACTGCTCCTAGCGGATATCGCATCTCGTCGTTAACTTTTTTCTAAAAGCAACGTTTCACGTCGTCGAAAACTTGTTCTAGAAGAAACATTCTACACGTCTCGCCTCGTCGACAACTTTCCTAGAAGAAACGTCCTACACGTCTCACCTAGTCGACAACTTTTTCTAGAAGACCCCGTCTTGCCTCGTCGGAAACTCTTTCTAGAAGACAAAATTCTACATCGGTTACCAGGCTGCCTCTTTCCTACTCTCCTCGCGTGACCTACGCCGACCAATGGCTATCGTGGGATTTTCGGCCCTCTCCTCATGGCGACCATCGGTTCCGGTTGTAGGCTTCGAAATTATTCGACGCCTTCGTCATCCGCTGACGTCGACGGCGCGCGGCTTTCAAAGCTGCCTGCGCCTTATGGTGTTCGGGCTGGTTGTAGATTTATTATGGGACGAATGGATTTCGTCCATTTTCGTCTCAATATTATATTCGTTGCCCAGATTGCGACAAATTATATATTGGCAAACAAATGACATTAACACAAAGAATACGCAAACATAAAAAATAACATAAGATAAATTCATGAAAATTAAACACAATTTTCAAAGCACAGAATTCAGCATTCACATAAATTTGATTTTGAAAATTCGTCAATTTTAGACCAAGATCCAAGAATACATGCCAGGTTAATTTCTCAAACGTTATTTATCAATTAATAAAATAATAAATTCAAATCAAGAGTGTAATGTTTCTTACCACTTCATATAATTATATTTTAATAATAAAATAAAACATCATCACAAATTTTTTTTATATCTATTGAGTCTCTCTCCATAATTGTATTTTGTATTAGCATGTGTTTGCTGGTAATTTTATTAACAGATATTATTGTTATTTGTAAATTATTTTGCAGTATTCAGAAACTATGCATGATAATATTTTCTTTTTATAGTTTTCAGTATCTTATGTTGTAAGACAATCTTACTACTGTTTAATACACAATCAGTAATTGTATTTGATGTAATTCCAGTTATAGAAATGTTCTTGTTTTTATTGGAAGCACAACATTTCACAAACTAATGGTTGCAACTTCAGGTACATATATGTATGTATTAAACAGTACTACTGATTTTCTTAAAACATAAGATATTGAAAACTATGAAAATAAATTATCTTCATACATAATAGAAAACATGAATCGTATTGTGTGAAAATTAGCACAAGAAAGCATATTTTATTTGCATATTACAAGAATGTTAACTAGTAACGTGTAGTATTTTGGAGATTTATCTTGAAAACTTGAGAATTAGGTAATGTGAAGTAATGTGATTAAAATACTTCAGTTAAAAAAATATCTATTTGGAAACCTATAGTAACATATTGCATATAGCAAATCCAATTAACATACAGGCTACACTAGTTATAATAACTCAAATATATCTTGGTTCCTTGTATAGAATGAAGGGAAATATTCTACATTTTAATTTTTAAGAAAATCATTAGTTTAAATTTAATAAATTATAGAATTATAATTTCTATTAATAATTTATAATTCTATAAATTTTATTTGCACACTTTCAAAAAAAGGACTTTGCTACACCACTTGAAAATCAAAAAAGTTATTTAACAATTCGAATTGACCAAATCACTGCCTATGTACTGGTGTAATTACGAATCTTCATAGTATGGTCAAATATGTAAACACTAGCATTTTGAATAACCTAGGTCACACTACAATGTAGTTTCCTTTCTATCACATCAATAATCAGATTATGACTCCCACTCGACACGTTGGGGAAGGTAACCTAAAGTTTTGATTTTTAAGGGTTATCTCTGAAACAATAAATATACTATTATTATTATGTATAGATTAAATTAGTCACAATTAAAGAAACACATTAAAGAAGAAGTGTTTGCTTACCATTAAACATGGTTGTGTTAGAATTATTTCATGTGTCAACTCCTACCAAAGCTACTTACCATGACAATCAGAAAACAATAGGAATGCATTTACTAAAAGTCTGCCTCAAAATCTCAACAGAAATATAGTTCAGAGGGCAAGATTAAAACAACAAATGACAGACTCTCTCACTCACATAAATTTTTATTTTAGCTGACAGCCATGGTAGGAACCTTTACTTCATTGTGAGAGAGAAACTTCTGTCAAAGATCTCATTATAGGTACTTTTAAGCCTAGTGCCATGATTGAGAACTTACACACAGTAAGTACACAGAAGTAGATTACACAGCAGCAATTATATGTGGGAACATACACTCTGGCAGTCACTTTGATACAGAGGAACATTTAACAAAAATACAAGAGACTACCAAACATACACAAGTAATCATGACCACTGTGGCCCCCGTGGCTAACTGTAAACAACAAAATTAAGATCACAAACCATCACATAAGAGAGCACTTGAGAGGGACACCTATCACACTTGTTGATTTTAACAACCTCTCAAGAAAACACTTCACTTGACATGGTCTCCACATGAACCAGATAGGTAAACAAAAACTAAGAACCATACTTGGCACACACCTTCTGGGAGCCCCTGCCCCTGCTGTCCCACATCTAACTCTCATCCATTCTTTGTCCTCTTCTTCCAACACCCCTGTTGCCCACTCCACTTCTCTCACTAACTTCCAGTCCTCCCAGTCCCACCAGTTCTTTCTCCTACCCCCACACCTCTACTGTCCACTTCCTTCACCTGCCTCCACCTTCTTTTTTACCCTCTCCAGGTCCTCCTCCGGCCTCCATGTTCTCGTTTACCCCACTCCACTTCATTTACCCTCCTCCACCTCTCTTACCTCCCCAGCTCCATCACCTATTCCACACTTCCTACTCCCATCCCATCCATAAATACGACTTCTGTTGCAACTGAAAACCCACTCCTGTATATAACCTGTAGCAGCAAACATCATCAGGAAAGCAGACAATATACACAAATGAAAACTATTTTCACATTCTTCACCAAAATGTACAGTCATTGAAAAACAAACTCACTGAAGTAGAAATATTACTTGAGGAGAAGCTCACCACATTTCAATATTGTGCTTTACAGAGCACTAGCTGACCAAAGAACAATTAGATAATACACATGTTCCAGGCTTCTCTTAGCTAGAGCTCATGTAGAAACATTAACAAATGAACATCATGCATAAGGTGGGACATGCATTTTTATTAAAGACACTATTAGTTTTTGTACCCTACACCAATCACACTCATCTTATAAAAGAAAAAGACTTTGAAGTATCCAACACTGATTTAATTCAATAAAAAATGGGTTTATGCACATATCACAGCCCTACTGGGAATTTCAAAATCTTCTTAAAAAATCTCGAAGTTATTCTAACAAAACTTAAAAAAACGCAGACAGTATAAAATTATTCTTTGCAGTGACTTCAATATATATTGCCTCTCACAATTCAGTAATGAAAAATCTATTTAAAGACCTTGTAAAATCATCAATCTACAAACACCATAAATACCCCAAATCGAATATCCAAAAATAGTAGCACTGCTATAGATCAAATAACAACAGATGCAAATAATCATAGTTTTTTCTGTTGCTACATTACCACACTTCAGTGACCACACTGCTCAGATTTTAACATTTCAAACAGAATCAAAAGTCATTGAAGAGACCAACTTACCAAGAAACACATAACTACTCCCAAGGAAACAATAAAATTCCAAAACTTACTCAGATTAGAAATTTGGGATGAAGCATATAAGGTAATTGACACAAATGATAAGTTCAACTCATTCATAAATAAATACTTAAGACATTTCGATGCCTTTTTTCCTCAAAAACTTAAAAAGATCTCAAATAAGGAAACAAAATCATGGATCCCCAAAGCATCAAAGAATCATGTTAAAGAAAACACAACATGTTTAAAATACTAGCTCATAACAAATGTAATTCAAACTTCATTACATAATACAAAACATATCATTTGATCCTAAAAAAGTAATAAAACAATCAAAAATTATGACAAATGAGAAATACATTACAAATGTACATAAAAAAACAAAAGCTATGTGGGATATTATAAAAAAGACTACAGTACCATCCAATAATAACAGAAAAATATAGAGCTCCACCACAAAAACCAAACTTTACTAGACCCACAAGAAATAGCTGACATATTCAATGAACACTTTTCACAAATAATCTCTCAACACTCTCTAAACAATAAAACACCCAACCAAACACCAATGTTACACAAATCGTAAATAAATATATACATCATAAACACATATCTACACAAATATAAACTAGTACTAATCATTTTTACATACTCTGTTGCATGTTTTGAAACCCCCAAACTGATTGTTGAATGTAAGGGATGGCCCAGCCCAGGTATCAACTCATAAGAAGATGACTACTTATTTGTTTCCTTTTTCTTTTTCTTTCTTCTCTCTTCTTTTTTCCTTTCTTTCTTTTTTTTATTGTATAGTTTTTCATTTTTAATATTCATTTCTTTTTTTCTTCTTTTCTGTATTTATTACTTAGAAATATCTATATTGTACATTTTATTATTATGTACACATGCTGACTTGTCATAAATGGCTTATGATGTATTTATGTGACAAATAAATATTATTATTATATTATTATTATATTATTATACCATGTTTTTATATGAAACCACCCCTCTGAAATTTTTAAAATCATTGTACAATGGAGAATAAATTCTCAGCAGGTCTGGACAACATTCCAGATTTTTCTTATCAAACATAGTGCTCCATATATAGTGAAACCACTCTCTCATATTTAAAATTATTCTCTAAAATCAGGCATATTCCCAGATGTTTTCAAAATGGCAAATATTAAACCATTGTTTAAAAAGGGATATAGCTTTGATCCAATGAACTACAGACCTATCTCCCTGCTATCAGAATTTTCAAAAATTCTGGAAAGGCTTTTCAATGATAGACTCAAACAGTTTCTCAATGCAAATAATGTCCTCACAAATGCACAACATGTTTCAGGAGTAATAAATCCACAGACACATCCATCTTCTCCTTTTCAAATGAGATACTTGTTGCATTAAATCAGAAGGAAATTCCCATTGGCCTTTTCTTAGATTTGTCAAAAGCCTTTGACATTATTGACTATCACATACTTTTAATAAAACTAGAAATGCTAGGGATTTGAGATATTGCAGGCCAGTGGATTAAATCATATTTATCAAACTGTAACCAAGTAGTTACCATTCAGCACATTAAAGAAAACAAAATCTCCTCATATTACTCCTGCCCTTAGATGATAAATTGTGGAATCCCACAAGGATCCATCCCTAGGCCAATTCTATTCCTTATGTACATAAATGACATGCCTTTGACTTTAAGGAATAACAAAATAATTTTCTTGCAGATGACACAAACATAATCATCAAAGCAAATCACAACAATCATTAGAAAAAGAAACTCAGAAAAAACTTGCATGCACTAGTAAAATGGTTTCAAGACCACAAACTTACCATAAACCCCAGCAAGACAGTCTCTCTAAATTTCATGAATCTCCTAACCAAAGAAAAATTTTCACAGCAGTTGCTCATTCATAAATAATACCCTGTAACAATATCTCATGACACCCTATCTCCTGTACACCCTCAGGTCAAGCTCCAGCCAAGCTCCCCTGAAAGCTCGCACACTTATTATCCAAAAAAGAATACTGCAAGTAATGACCAACACTCATAGCTGGAGTCTTGTAAAAACCCCTGTTCAATAAACTAAGGATTCTTCCTCTACCATGCAGTACATATTTGAAAATAGTGGTATTCATAAAGAAGATCCTCATGAAAAACAAAGACACTTTTACTCTAAATTCTGATGTACACAACTACAACACTCATAAAAAGAATAACCTACATGTTACCCACTCTGAAACTACACTTTATCAAAAAAGTACCCTAATAGAAGGTTTTACACTTTACAACAAACTAGGCCTTGGTATTAAAGACATAAACACAATACATACATTTAAAAGTAAATTGAAAGCTTTCCAACATTGCAGCTTGCCACAAGATTTTAGCAGCCCTTAAATGTACGAATGTATAATGAAATGTTTGCAATGTTGAAATGTAGATTGAGTGTCAGACAAGTGCCACAATGAAGAGAAGCAGATGTGTACAGGATGTGAAAGTGAACATGTTGTGTTGTTTATGAGTACAAACTGTTTTAAACTGAGTGTACAAGAGATGTAGACTACTGTACAGTACGTACAGGACAGGGTATGAAGTGGAAAAAACCGTAGTGCACAGCTGCTGTACCACCACCACAACATAGATTTTCACCGTACTGTATTGTGTTGAGTAATTGTTTTTCTTTAGGGAGATGATTAGGAATATTTGGAGTTAATTAGTTAGCCTAATGAAGCTCATTGTATTTATTTTGTGAATGAAAATTGCTGTCTGAGATAGGGTGTAATAATGTGTGGAAGCAGCTCCATTTGTTCTTAGACTTGCAGACTGCAGTTATAAATTATATGAATAATAAATAAATGTGATGTACACAATTTCTGCAAGCCTGTGTTTATTGAGCAGGGAATTTGCCATTACTTTATTGTTTGTTTATTAATATGTAGTTTTTGACAAAAGTGACTGTATGTCAACAATACAGAGATTTAAAGTGTTAACTGCAGAAGGCAATTAGCCCAATTTTACATTTTTTTTTTTTTTTATGGTGGGAGTAGGCCAGTGCATTGTGTACTGCAGAAAGAAAAATTGCCCTATAGGTAGTAAAAGACTTTGCCTTCATATGCAAAAATACATCGTAAAGAGAAATTTTCTTAAAATGAGTTTTTATATAGTTTTTTGTTTCTCTTGTAAAATTAGGAAACATGTAGTAGATGCCTCTCTGAAGTTAGTGATTCATTTATAATTACAAGACATGTCTTAGGAAAAAAGAATCATCTGAGGCCAGTATTAACAGGACAGTAAAAGATATCCACATTTATTTATGTTATTTTACAACTGTTGTCAGATATCATCATCATTATCATCATCATCATCATCATAAACTGCAGGTTGCTGGGCCTGTCATCTGTTCGTGTTTGTCAGAAGACCAGGAGGTTACACCTCCAGGTGTTCTTGAAGTAGCCATTTGTTTAGTTGGTCTTCCCACATTCCTTTGCCCTATTAGTTTGTACTACTTGAAGACTGCTTTTGGGAATCTTTCTTGTTTAGATTCTGTAATGTGAGAGAGCTATTTTCTCTGTCCATTGCTTATTTTTTCTTCTACTATATATTTTGCCTTCAGTCTGTTTGTGATGTCGTTACTCCCTCTACCTTTCTTTTAGTGTCACTCCTATAAGATGAGTAGGAATGTCATTTGCGTTGCTTGTTGTCTTTGTTGCTCACTACTTTCAATTGTCAAGACTTCAAATCTGAGGATTGTTTAAATATCATATTGTGGGATTCTTGGTTTGATCTCTGTGGTCATATCTCTTTCAAGTGTCTTTTGATTAATCTGTTCATTCTGTAGTACTTCTGAATTTGTTTTCCATTCTTCTGAACTCTGTCTGTGATAAAGGTTGCCCAAATAATTGAATTTAGATACTTGTTCTATTATTTTCCCATTGTTGACAATTTTTACTTTTCTCATTTCTTTTGCTTGATATGCCTTTGCTTTTGTCTTGTTTGTGGAATTTTGCACAATATGTTTTTCTGCTATTTTTACAGTTTAATGTGCTACAATTTTCAAGTCATCTTTTGATTGTATTATTATATCATCTGCATACAGGATTGTTTGGATCATCTGTGTTTTACTGATATTTGTTTTGTTTGTTATAGCTTGTTTCATTCCTTGATTAGTATATTGTTGCTTATATGTTGAACAAGCTTGGTGATAGGTCACATCTCTGTCTTAACCCTCTGTTTGTTGTGAAAGATTTTTTACACATTCTCATTGTTCATTTTTATCCAGTGGTAGTGGGCGAGTTAAATTTAAGGATGTTGCTTAAGCAATGGTCATGAGGGGGGTCTTTCTCTCCAATATTTCCTGATTAATGGACACAATTATTGAATAATAGACACAATTATTATTTAAATTCTTTAAAGCATTTCACCTCAAATTCAAATATATTTTAAAATATTTGGATTTCTGACGAATAATTGTAAATGAATGTTAAAAACTAAAACTACTGTAAAAGAACGAATGACACGGAAAATTCTCCTTTCCATTCCAAGCAACTGTTTATAACCTTTTATTATAAACTTTTCTTGGACGCGCCCCCCATGTGTGACACACCGCGTCATGAGAGCGAGGCCGCGCAGCCGCACCGAAATCGAACTGAGGTCAGCGCAACATCCGTTGCTGGCGACAGGTCGGCCCATGCAGCATGTCTGGCAGTGGCATCTAATGAAATGAGTTCACTTGTTGAAAAAGTACTATTTTGTAAAATTGTTGACGTAATACCAGCGTAATCTAATCTAAATATATTTGTTCTCTTTTTGTAACATTAATAAATGAAATAAATAAGGTACAAAATTATCAATAAGTTTAACATTTGATTTACCTCTGTATGCAGAATTCAAAATGCACCAACCATCACCTACATCATATAAATATCTGTTTATTTTATTTGGTACTCTAATATTATTCTTACTACGATCAGTATCAGTAGCAGGAAATGATTGCCGTTGCTAACTTTAATTTTATCTATTTAGAGGGAAAAAAAGCAGGAATTATTTTTTTAAATTCTAAAACAACAGTGACCATAGCCCATTAAAATGATTTCATTATTATGCTCATCTGTAATTCTAACTTGAAGACATATTTTATTACAAACGGGTACAAATAATGGATAAGATGGCTCATAAATAATAGATATTTGATAATTAAATTGAAGTTTAAATGATGTTAGAATATTTGTTTTTCTATGAAGTTCATCATTTCCTTTTAGAACTATATATTCAGCACAGTTAAATGTACATCAATTGTTTCAAAAGGAATGAATTTAGGAATATTATTACCAATAGTAGGTTCGTTTTTTTTAACAATTTGATTTTGGATTCCTAATAATGATTCTATAAAATCTACAGCATCAAAATTTAAATTAAATGTACTTTTAATTTCAATTTTACCGAGAATAAGACGTGGCTTAATAGTAATATTTGTTGAATTAAAAGATGCTTGTGATTGTATATATTTTTCTAAATTTTCAATATTATATTGTCCTGATGGAATTATAAGAATATGTGTTTCTTTTTTATGTTCATAGTATAATTTATTATTTGAAGTTGCATTAGGTGTTAGAAATGTAGAATAGAATCCAACACATGCAACTGTAGAATAATTGGTGTAAAAAGTTTTTTATGTAATACTGAAGATGTTCCACATTAGCTTCAAAATGTTACTCATTTAAAATGAGCAACAAAATAGATTGGAATCCAAAATAAGATTATGAAATAAACATGAAACATTGAAACATGGAGAATTATTACCATCTTCGATAAGATGAGCTATTACAGGACCTAGTGGATTTGGTAAAACATCCTTATTGTTGGCTAATTATATTATGGGGTCCTGGATGGTTAATTTGGGATAAAATTAATCATGTATAACATATATTCAAAATCTTGTACAAGACAAATATCAGGCATTTATGAATAAGTGTAATAAACGTGAAAATGATATTACATTTTTAAGTCATCATGATGATATCATACCACTAGATGAAAGGGAAGAAAATTCATTAGTATTATTCGATGATTATATATTAGAGAAAAAAGATATTGTAAGAGAATATTGTAAATGTGGTAGACATAAAGGTATTGATTGTTGGCATTTAGCACAAACATACTCAAAAATTCCTAAGCAATTGATAAGAGATAATTTAAATTAAAAAAATATTTTTAGACAAGATAATCTTAATCTCAATCATATTATCATGAATTTGTAGGATAGATGAATTTAAAAAATTATGACAAAAATATGGATTTATAACAATAGACATGGCACAAAAATTAAATTGATGGTAAATATAGGAATAAAATACAATCATTTTTAAATAAGATATAAAAAATAATCTGTTTGTGTCTTTAATCAGAAAATATAAAAAACAGACACAATATTAATCCTGTCTACGTGTTTTAAACAGAAAAATCAGAAAACAGAAAAAACAGACACTTAAACTAAATCCCTCTGTCTGTCTATTTTTATACGAGTATTTAGGTATTTAGATATTTAAACAGCAAAAACTGACACAACTGCCTGATTGTATAACAGAAAAACACAACAAAACTAACCCTTAAACTACACCCTGATTGTCTATTTTATATTTAGGTATTAAAACTGTGTGTGTGTTTAAACATATAGAATCCTGTCTATGTTAAAACATAATATTTTTTGCTTATAAATGTTTACAAAGGTAAAACCAAAAAATAAAAGAAACAGAACGCAAAAAATAAAACACATTGCGAAAATGGAAACAACATGATCAGAATCAACATGAAAATTATAAAAAAGAAGATCAACCTGTTACAAATAAACTAGATGATTGGTTGATAACGAAGTTATTCAATCTATTGAACATGATAAACAAATAGTATCTGAAAAGCACAATTATGATTATGATACTTTATTTCAATATCATTAACTCCATCAGAATCATCATTTAAGAAGAAATTATATGAATCAACCAGATACTCCAGAAAGATAAGAATAGAAAAGCAATTGAAAGCAATAGAGGCTGAAGAAAAGAAAAAATTGAAAAAAATTACACATTTAGGACATAAATTAACTCAATATCTCCTTAATGCTAATTATTTTTGGTTTTGGGTTATTCGTTTAGGTTCTGGTTATTTAGTTTTTCGTTTTTTGGTTAATTTTTTGGTTTTTTGTTTATTTGATTTTGGTTTATCGTGTGGGGTTTTTCGTTTTTCATTTTTAAATTTTTTCTTTCCATTTTTGGTTTTTTTCTTTCGGTTTTTTTGCTTTTTGTTCTTGGTTTTTTCGATTTTAGTTCTTGTTTTTTTATTTTCCGTTTTTCGTCTTCGGTTTTTTGTATTTGGTTATTCGTTTGGTTTTTGTTTTTGGTTTTCGTTTTTGGTTTTTTGTGATTCGTGTTTGGTTTTCATTTTTCGCTATTGATTTTTCGTTTTGCTCTCGTTTTTGTTATCCTTTTTTCGGATTTTCGTTTTCTGTTTTTCATTTTTCGTTTTTTGTTCTTGATTTTTCGATTTTTGTTTTTGGTTTTACGTTTTTGGTTTTCGATTTTTCGGGGTTTGGTTTTGGTTTTGCGTTTGTGGTTATTTCACGTTTTAGTTACAGGTTTTAGGTTTAATCGTTTTTGGTATTTTCATTTTAGTTTTCGTTTTTGGTTTTTACTTATTAGCATTTCGTTTTTTCGTTCGTCGTTTTTATTTCATTTGTAATTTTTGTTTTTTCGTTTTTTTGGTTTTCGGTTTTTGTTTTTTTGTTTTTCGTTTTTGCTTCTTAGATTTTTCGTTTTTGGTTTTTCGTTTGTGGTTTTATTCTTCGTTCCATGTCTTTCGTTTTTGTTTTTTGTTTTTTCGTTTGTGGTTTTTGGATCATTGTTTTTGATTTTTCGTTTTTGGGGTTTTGGTTTTTTCGTTTCTCTTTTCCGGTTTTTCGTTTTTGGTATTTGGATTTTAGTTTTCGTTTGTGGTTTTTCGTTTTTTGGTTTTTCGTTTCTGGGTTTTAGGTTCTTGGTTTTTGAGTTTTTCGTTTTAGGATATCTAGATTTTTGTTTTTTCGTTTCTGGTTTTTCATTCTTTGTTATTCGTTTTACATTTTTCGTTGTTTTGGTTTTTGATTTTTCGTTCGTGAATTTAATTTTTTTGCTTTCGGTGTTGGTTTTTGTTTCTATTTTGATTACAGTTTTTTGTTTTTGCTTTTTCGTTTTTTGTTTTTTCTTTTTGTTTTTGCTTTTTCGGTTTTTAGTTTCCACGTTTTTCGTTATTGGTTTTGTTTTTGTTTGATTTTTCATTTTTTCTTGGGTATTTCGTTTTTTTCGATTCTTTGCCCTTCATTTTTGGTTTCTGGTTTTTCGGTTTTTTCGTTTTTGGATTTTCGTTTTGTGGTTTTTATTTTTTTATTTTTTGGTTTCTGGTTTTTGGTTTTTGATTTTTTCGTATTTAGTTTTACGTTTTTGATTTTCGTGTATGGTTTTCCGTTTTTGATTTTCGTTAATGGTTTTTGGTTTTTAATTTTCCTTTGTGTTTTTTTGGTTTTTCGTTTTTCAATTGTGGTTTTTCGTTTGTGGTTTCTAGATTTTTAATTTGTGGTTTTTCGTTTTTGTTTGGTTTAATATTTTTGGTTTTTAGTTTTTGTCTTTATTCTTGTTTTTTCGTTTTTCGATTTTCGTTTATCTATTTGTGGTTTTTTGTTTGTGGTCTTTAGGTTTATAGTTAGGTTTTCGTTTTTGTAAGGTTTTATGTTTGTGGTTTTTAGGTTACATTTTGGTTTCGTTTTTAGATTCGTTTTTGGGTTTTCGTTTTTTTCGTTTTTTGTTTTTTTGTTTTTGTTTTTTCTGGTTTAGTGGTTTTTGGTTTTTTCTTTTTCGGTTTTTCCGTTGTTGGTTTTCCGTTTTTGATTTTTGGTCATTGGTTTTCGATTTTCGTTTTCGAATTTTCGTTTTTGGTTTATTGTTTTGGTTTCTTTCCTTTTTAGTTTTATCGTTCTTGGTTTGTCGTTTTTGTTTTTTCTTTTTTCGGTTTTTCGTTGTTGGTTTTTCGTTTCATCTATTTTATTTTTCGTTTGTGGGTTTTGATTTTTCGTTCCCGTTTTTCGTTTTTTGTTTTTCCTTTTCCATTTTTTCGTTTTTAATTTTTCTTTCTTCGTTTTCGTGGGTTTTCCGTTTTTCGTTTTCGGTTTTTTTTTATTTGTTTTTCTGTTTTTGGTGTTTCGTTTCTTGTTTTTCATTTCTGCTTTTTCGTTTCTCGTTTTTGGGTTTTTCGTTCTCATTTCTCGCTTTTTGTTTTTGGTTTTTCTTGTTGTTCTTGTTTTTCGTTTTGGTTTCGTGGACTTTGTTTTAAGTTTTTGGTTTTCCTTTGGTTGGACGTTTTTAGTTTTTCGTTTTTGGTTTTCGATTATGGTTTTTCGTTTGTCTTTCTTGGTTATCTGTTTTTCGATTTTTGTTTTTTGTTTTCCGGTTTTGTTTATTGGTATTGGTTTTTCGATTTTTGTTTCTGGTTTTTCGTTTTTCATTTCTCAATTTTGTTTTTCGGTTTTCTTCTTGTTTTTCCGTTTTTTGGTTTCTTGTCTTTGGATTTTCGTTTCGTTTTTTCTTATTTTGTTTTTGTTTTTGGTACTTGGTTTTTGGTTTTTTCTGTTTTTTGTTGTAGTTTTTGGTTTTTTGTATTCGTTTTTCATTTTTGATTTTTGTATTTTTTCGATTTCGGTATTTCGATTTTGTTTTTTTGTTTGTGGTTTATTTCGTTTTTTGTTTTTCGTTTCCGTTTTTTTGTTTTTTCCTTTTTCCCTTCCGTTTTTTCCTTTTTCGTTTTTTATTTTTCATTTTTGGTTTTGGTTCTTCGGTTTTAATTTTTGGTTTCTCGTTTTTGGCTTTTCGTTTCTCGTTTGGGTTTTCGTTGTTGTCTTTTGGTTTTTTGTTTTTTCTTCTTGATTTTCCGTTTTTGTTTTGGTCTTTCGTTTTTTGAATTTGGATTTTTGTTTTTCTTTTTGGGTTTTCATTTTCCGATGTGTTGGCGTCTTTCGTTTTTGAATTTTTTATACGTTTTTCGTTTTTGATTCTTCGTTTTTATTTTTTTATTTTCCGTTTCGTTTTTTTCGTTTTGGTTTTCTCATTATCCGTTTTTATTTTTTGTTTGCAGTTTTGTCGTTTTTTTGGTTTTTTGTTTTCGTTTTTTGTTTTTGTTTTTTTTTGTTTTTGGCTTTTAATTTTTCGATTTTGGTTCTTCTTTTTTCGTTCTTAATTGGTTTTTCATATTTGCTCTTACCTATTCATTTTTCGTTTTGTAATTTTTTGTTTTTTGGTGTTTGATTTTTTTTGTTTCTGGGTTTTTGTTTTTTCAATTTTTCGTTTTTGTTTCTAGTTTTACGTTCGTGTTTTTTTAATTTTTTGATTTTCATTTTGGGTTTTTCGTTTTAATTTCGTGTGTTTTGGTTTTTGTTTATGATCGAATTCGAATTGTTTTTGTTTTTTGTTTTATTTCTTGGTTTTTGTTTTTCGTTTTCGGTTTTTCGTTTTGTGGCTTTTACTTTTTTCGTTTTGGTTTTAGTTATTGGATTTTGGTTTTGATTTTTGGTTTTTCGATTGTGGTTTTTGGATCTTTGTTTTAAGGGTTTGTAGTTTTTCGTTATACGTTTTCGATTTTTGTTTTCGGTATTGATTTTAAGTTTCGCGTTATTGGCTTTTCGTTCTTCGTTTTAGTTTTTCGTTTCTGGTTTTTAGGTTTTTGGTTTTTCATTTAAAAATTTCTCGTTTGTTTTGTTTTTTGTTTTTCGTTTTTGGTATTTTGTTCTTTGTTTTTGCTCTTTCGTTTTGCTTTTTCGTATTTTTTTGTTTTTGGTACATGGATTTTGGTTTTTCATTTTCCGTTTTTCGTTTTTGATTTCGATGTTTTGGGCCTTTCGTTTTTCCTTTTTTGTCATTGTTTTCCGATTTTCGTTCTTCGTTTTTGTTTTTTATATTCGTGTTCGGGTTTTTTGTTTTCGTTTTTTGATTTTCGTTTTTCGGTTTTTGGTTTTTGTTTTTTTTTTCATTTTGGTTTTTTGGTTTATATGTTTCATTTTTGGTTTTGGTCTTTCGTTTTCCGTTTCTCATTTTTGGTTTTTGGTTTTTGGATTTTCGTTCTTCGTCTCTCGTTGTTTGTTTTTGGTTTTTCTGGTTGGTTTTTCGTTTTTTGGGTTTTGGTCTTTCGTTTTTGTTTTTTCGTATTTCGTTTTTTGATTTTTGTTTGTGAATGTATTTTTAGTTTTTGTATTTTGTTTTTTGTTTTTTTGTTTTTTGTTTTTTTTTCGGTATTTTGTTTTGGTTTTTTGGTTCTTCTGTTTTTTGGTTGTTCGTTTTTGGTTTTGGTTTTTTTTGTTTTTGGGCGTTTTGGTTTCGGTAGTTGGTTTTTGGTTTTTCGTATTTCTTTCTTGGTTATTGGTTTTCGATTTTTGTTTCTGCTTTTTCGTTTCTCGTTTTTGGTTTTTCGTTTTTGTTTTTCTTTTCTTGTTTTGGTTTTTGGTTTCTTGTTCGTTCGTTGTTTTTTGTTTTTTGTCTCTTGGACGGTTTTTCGTTTTTGGTTTTTCGTTTCTTGTTTTTAGTTTTTCGTTTTCCTTTCTTGGTTATTTGTTTTTCGATTTTTGATTCTGGTTTTTCGTATTTCGTTTCTCGTTTTTGGTTTTACGTTATTGGTTTTTGGTTTCTCGTTTTTGGGTTTTCGATTTTCGTTTATCGTTTCTCGTTATCTGTTTTTGGTTCTTGGTTTTTCTTCTTGTTATTGTTTTTCGTTTTTGTTTCTTGGACTTCGTTTTTCGTTTTATTTTTGGTATTTCGTTTGTTATTTTTAGTTTTTCGTTTTTGGTTTTTCGTTCTAGGTTATTTGCTTTTCGATTTTTAGTTATGGTTTTTCTTTTCTCGTTTTTGGTATTTCGTTTTTTGTTTATTGTTTTATTCTTGGTTTTCCGTTTTTTGGTTTCTGGTTTTTCTTATTTTTTGTTTTTGGTACTGGGTTTTTTGTTTTTTGTTTTTGGGTTTCCGTTTTCCGTTTTTCATTTTTGATTTTTCGATATGTTTTGCGTCTTTCGTTTTTGTTTTTTGTATTCGTTTTTCGTTTTTGGTTCTTCGTTTTTGGGTTTTTTATTTTTCGTTTTGGTTTTTCGTTTATGGTTTTACGATTTTCGTTTTTTTAGTTTTTGGTTTTCTGATTTTTGGTTTTTCGTTGATGGTTTTTCGTTTCTCGTGTTTTGGTCTTTCGTATTTGGTTTTCTCTTTTTTGTTTTTTGGTTTGTGGTGAAACGATAACGAACCAAAAACTAACCGAGAACGGACCAAAACGAAACGAGAAAGGAAAGGAAACGAGTGACCAAACGAGAATCGAAACGAAACGAGAAAACGAAACGAACGAGAAACGAAACGAAACGAAACGAGAAACGAGAGACACGAGAACGAAACGAACGAGAAACGAAACGAAACGAGAAACGAAACGAACGAAACGAAACGAGAAACGAACGAAACGAGAACGAAACGAAACGAGAAACGAAACGAAACGAGAAACGAAACGAAACGAGAAACGAAACGAAACGAGAACGAAACGAAACGAGAAAAGAAACGAAACGAGAAACGAAACGAAACGAGAAACGAAACGAAACGAGAAACGAAACGAAACGAGAAACGAAACGAAACGAGAAACGAAACGAAACGAGAAACGAAACGAAACGAGAAACGAACGAAACGAGAAACGAAACGAAACGAGAAACGAAACGAAACGAGAAACGAAACGAAACGAGAAACGAAACGAAACGAGAAACGAAACGAAAAGAGAACGAAACGAAAACGAAAACGAAACGAAACGAGAAACGAAACGAAACGAGAAACGAAACGAAACGAGAAACGAAACGAAACGAGAAACGAAACGAAACGAGAAACGAAACGAAACGAGAAACGAAACGAAACGAGAAACGAAACGAAACGAGAAACGAAACGAAACGAGAAACGAAACGAACGAGAAACGAAACAAGAAACGAGAATCGAAATGAAATGAGAAACGAAACGAAATGAGACAAAACGAATCGAAGAAAGAAACGAGAAACGTTTCGTTATGTTTCTCGTTCCGTTTCGTTGCGTTTCGTTTCGTTGTGGGTATGTGGGTTGACTTTGCGTCACGGAATAATTCGAAATGTCTATCTACCAGTAGATGATGGAGCCCCATCTCTTTATCATTGAGCCAATGTTAACCCCCTCTCTTCTTTCATGATGACGCTTCGATTAATAATACAATTTCAAAATTTAATAATAGAGTTCAAATTCCATTATTTATCGCATTTTGACGTGAAATGAACCTGAACCGCATTTTTCAAAAAAAGTTTCAAAAGTAGCCGATTCCGTTTTTCAGAATTTCTGAAACTAACAATCTGATTGAAAAACGATTTCACCAGCTAACTCGCCATGAAATTCCGGGCTGGGACGTTGAATTTCAGAGAATTCGAGATTCGTCCCAAAATTGCCATTTTTCTTGGATCGACGAAATTTTCGCAACTTTACCTTAATCTAAGAGGAAGACAAGTTTATAGTAAAAGTGTCTATTTATTGAGAAGGAGTACAATGTGGCCTAGCCTTGCCGTGCAGTGTCTTTGCGCAGTGTGCTGTATGCTCGTATCTCCTTTGCTGCGATTCTCCATGGTCATACGGATTACTACATGCCTCCGCCCCTGGCCACTCCAGCTGCTGCTCCACAACCAACACATCCGACAGAATTTGCATCTGCTATAAGAGAAAAAAATTGAAATTATACTTTATCTTTTTTTCTATATTAAAAAAGGGAACAAGGAAAGTTATTAAGCAGAAATTAAAATCTAATAGAAAGATGGAGGACATGGTGAGGAAAATTACAAGATATTAGAAGATAAAGGAAATTAAAACAAGCAAAGATAGTCCAGGATACAAATAACAAGACAGGAGAAAAAGCAATATAAGAAACAGAGAAATTACAATGAAAATGGGTTACAAACTCTCTTACATGGAAGCCAGGGATAGAGGAAGTGAAATCTCACCACAATAAAAAGACACGGAACAAAGTGTGAAATCAAGCTTAGAGTCAGTCTACTGTAACGGTTTATGGAGGTTCCTCGGAGTACTATATTTACTCTTTTCTTACTTACTTACTACAATCAACAAAACAAATACTATTACTTTACACAACAGCAACCCACAACCAACGTTGTCAACGCAAACGTAAAACCGCACTACTGCTGGGATTCATCACTTTCTATCATATGCTAGTTTCCCCACTTTCCAAATACGTCACATAAATTTGTAGTAAGGTGGGCTGTGACCGTCTCCATACATACGGATTATACCGTAATAAAATACCCTAGAAAGAAGTACTTTTTTAAGAAATATCTTTGAAATTGAAATTTCTCTTTGACTGTATTGCATATGCTTTCATTTTTAAATTATTTTAATAATTAGAATGGTTTTTAAAAATTAGAATGGCCATTCGTTACTTTCTAGAACTAGTTACAATCTTGGCCTTCGACAAAATATTTATCTTCTCGGAAAAATTAAATAAATAAAAGTGTACGATTAAGTAACAAAAAGTAGTTTATGTTGCGACACTGCTGCCACTTGTTTATTCTATACTCAGTTCGACAAACAGAGTCCCCGTTCTGGTATACTCCGTTCCACTTTATTAGTTTTTTTTATAAATATTTTTAAAATAACTCAGGAATGATCCTTGATCATT
The DNA here is from genome assembly GCA_031308135.1 of Acheta domesticus. Taxonomy (NCBI): domain Eukaryota; kingdom Metazoa; phylum Arthropoda; class Insecta; order Orthoptera; family Gryllidae; genus Acheta; species Acheta domesticus. Next base: position 47,311,105 of record JAHLJT010009355.1, read on the forward strand.
ACACTACACTGAGCTAGGTGGCAACTACACTAGCTACACAACCTAGCTGACAAAGTTGAATTAAAAATATCAATTTTAAAATCAAAATTTTGGGAAGTAAGTATACCAGAAAGAAATTTAGATAAGATCCCTATTTATGATCTCAATTAATGTAGTATTTATAAAATTTTTGAAAAGGCAGTTTTTGCAAAAAATGAAGAGAAAACACTTTTTATTGGGTGATGATCAGAATCTAATTCATGCGTAGGAGTATAAATAATGAGTAAAAAATATATATGTGAAAATAATTATGTCAAGTATGTTAGGAATAAGATACATATGAGAATAATAAGTTGAGTCAAATGGGACAAAAATGTCTTTTTTTTTCAATTTACACAATTTACACAGAAAATTCATTTCTGTGTAAATTCAAACAATTTACACAGAAAACAATCATTGATGATTATAAGTAATACAATCTCAAACTACATTTTTATTATTAAAATATTCAAAAACTAAACATGCTGTTAAAGTTTTGTCAAAAGATTTAAGTGCAAAGATCTTATTTGGTCATTAAGGGCTGGATAAATATGATAATATAAAATACATTATTCCTTATTAAAGCAAAAATTCTAAATATTCAGATGTAAGAAAATGGGTTTATCGACGATGATATTATTTTTAATTAAAAATGGCAATACCACCAGAAGCATAACAACGTAAACGGACATTATGGAAAACTTTTGAAACCAGATATGTGAAATTTTGAAGCCAGGAATTAAATGAGTTTCAGGATGCAAGCAATATCAATTTTGTATAAACGGAACTAGTGGTACTTAAACAGCACGTACTTTCTCTCCCGTATTTTCACGCACAATTACGCGAAAAGAACTCAAGCACTCGAAAAATTGTGCATGATCTTATTTCAAAACATATCTTAAAGGAATCATTAAAGGAAAAAATCTTTATCTCTAAATTTTATTTGTAGAAAGACTCCGAAAAAATCTTGAAATTTGCAATTTTCAAAAAATCAGGGTCTTCGACGAACATGAGACCTGTACCATTCTCTTAAACGTCCTTTGCACTATTCAACAACAAAATTTAATCAAAAACGATGGAGCATTTTTTTAAATTTTGAAAATGTCTCAGGGGCTTCATGTAAAGTACCCCCAAATTGAATATTATCGTGTCAAATTCAAGGGATCGTGACATCAGTCAGATTGTTTGGGGTATTTCATTTTGAAGAAAATCTGCTAAACGGTTTAGCCGCTAGCGTTGTTCACAGACGGATAGACAGACGTTTTGCTCTCAATCGATTTTTCGGTATCAAGGACCCACAAAACATGATTCTGGCTCCACTACGTGTGTGAGAGGATTTTTTCTCTAAATTTAGCCTGGATTTATCCAATTTTTTGCTACTAGGGTCCGGCAATAAGAGTTTTCAACTGAAAATGTGCCGTTTTTTCGCGCAGCGTTACAAACTTTTGATCTACTACTCCATCGCGAGAAAGTAAAAAGTGTAATAAAATATTTTTCTGCCTGTTAAGTCTATAAGAATGCCAGTTTAGAACAAAAAAATTGAGTCAATGGCCTTGAAGTAATAGTGAAGGAATATGTTCAATCAAAGATTGAACCTGTGGAATAAGCTGTGAAATGTTTGATTTACTAGGTTGGTAATTAAAATGGGATATATCTAACTAAACAGCGTTCTGCTGCAACTATGTCTATCACTTTATATTCTTTTATTATTTAAATATATTTAAATTATTTGTTTCAGGAGTTGCCTACACTTATTGTGAAAAGAGGTGAATAACACATTTCAGTTATAAAAATAACGCATGTACACGAACTCCAGAGTAAAGTAATTCTTTCATATTCATATGTGTAAAATTATTTCGTCAATTAAGAATTTCGTTTAGGGTTGTGATGTCAAGGTCTACTACAGGTGGCAGTGGCACGCTTCGTGTCACCGTGGCATGCTACGAGCTTTACTGCACAACTAGCGACGAGGAAAAAAAAATATCAGAAGTAAGCTGCTCTCAGAAGGCAGTGTAATAGGATTTTACAAGGTACCAAACAAGTACTAGATAAATTGCAAACTTAATAGAAAATGCTGCTCGAATAATATCTATGTATTTTTAGGAATATATATTTATTTTAGGAAATATCTCTGTGATAAGGCATTTTCCATAATGAAATTGCTCAAAAACAAGCACGGGATTCGATGAAGTATTGAAAATTGAGAAATAATTTACGAATTTTTCTCTCGAAATCTCTAGAACCTGGCATCACCAATGTGGAATCGAATGTAAATAAGAAGATATGCATAGAAAAATAAAATAAAAATATAAATAAAAATACAACAACAAACATTCTTTAATTTATTGATCTAAATCCCTCTTAATTGTTATTTAGGTGTAAAGCATAAAATCGTTCAGGGTGACTTTGACTACATAGCGCTCTCTTGTGGCGAGTTGATCACTGCGTGGAGGGGTTTATTTCGTCGAGCCAATAGTATAAAAGATAATAGTGGAAACTCGGGCAAATCAGCATTGGCGGCACAAGCGACAAGTGATTGTGCTGCCCTAGAGGCCGAGGTGTACACTACAAGACAGGCGTAAATGTTTGCCAATCGAATACAACCGTGTGTACCATTATCTATCATCATTATCATTCGTTTTAATTTTTACATTAAGTACGTGTGGCACAGAGCATCAAATAACACTATCTAAATATTACACAGATATTCTTCTACCAAATTATCTCTTAGAAAACTACGAACAAACTTGACTTTCACCCAAATACTATAGGAAGACAAAAACAGGACACTTCGCGATATATCGAGAAACATCCATCTGGTGGCAGAACCTGGTAATAACTCATACACCCTAACCTCAGTACTCTGTTGGTGTTTGTTGTCTGCTTGATTTCTTTTTTTTATTTGATTGTCTTTCTGGTCGATTTCTGGAAACATATTTTATCAAGACCTTTCTTCAATTCTCAGAACTTAATACATATATCGATAGTAAGCCAAGATGGCGCGGTCGGAGGCCAAGCAATGATTTTTTCCCCCCGTTGTGCAGGTGTTGTGTTCGTAGTGTATTACTAGTAACAGTTTTAACATAATCTATACAGATATCTAAATGGGTCGATCATGCTGTGTTCCCGGGTGTAAGTCAAATTATGGCTCTGTGACCTGATACATCGGTTTTTTTCGATTTCCAAAGAATCCTGTATTACGACAGAAGTGGGTTAACTTAATTCATCGTGAAAATTTGAAGTTAAAGAAGATAGTGTTGTTTGTGCCAAACATTTGAATCGAAATTTATTATTGTTGAAGATGTTTACCCTATTGAAGGTGGGAATCCAGTTCGTGTTCCTCGCAAAAATCCTAACTGCGAGAAGATGCCTTCCTTCAGTTTTCCCAACCAGCCGTCGTATAACACATCAAAGTGCCTTCAGACAGGAAGGACCCAGGCGATCGTGTGCAACGGCAGTTGAGAAGAGACGAAGAAACTATCAAAGATGGCTTGAAGACGATAAAATAAAGGACTTTAAAATTTTTAAGGAAAAGGTGATGAGGAAGAATGAGGAACCATTGTGGTCGTTATAAAACCAGAGACAGTGGTATTTCTCAAGTTGGCAAACAATGGGGAAAGACCACCATATTAACTATATGTTTTTCAAGTTAATTCCGTTTTAGAAGTGCAAATATTTTATAAAGACATGTGTGTTCCAAAATAACATTTTAAGTGGTTGTTGTGCTGTGATAGCAATAAAATGAAGTGTGATAGGTGGTCGAAATTTGACAGCTTGCTGAGCCACTTAAACAGCTGGCATCATGAAAGTTTTGGGTTTGCAGAATTAATCTTGTTTAATTAGTAGTGTGAAGGGAAGAGATGAATTCTGAGAGTACTTTTGACTCTGAAAAAGTTGACAAAGTTAAGTTTGCTTTGGAACAATTGGAATTGTGTCTGATGAATCAGATTAGATATTCACCAGAACTTGTAGTGTGGGCTGCGACAATGTCCTACAACCTTTCCAGGGGCATATCGGGCCATGAGAGACACAAATTATTAACTCTTACTCTTCCTCATCTATTTATTTAAAACAATTTTTTAGTAAAGTAGGATCAACAGATCCAGAATGAAACCTGAACACATTAGTTATTTAAAAGAAAAATGTAAATTGTTGGATGAGAGAGAAAAGTTGATTTCAGTAATGTTAGATGAGATGTATTTAAATCCTAAAATATCTTATAAGTCAGGAAAAGTACTTGGGATTGCCGAAAATTGGAAAATAGGACTGTGGCAACTAGAATTCAAGTGTTCCATGTCATGTCCGTACAGGGGCAAAAATAAAGATGTGTATGGCTTTTTCCTGTAAAAAGACAGTGTGGTGAAACCCTTTCTAAGTGGACACTAGAAGTGTTAAAAATTCTTAAAGGAGTTTGGCTTTACGGTCTTATGTTGATAGCTGATAACCATAGTGTAAACAGAAGAATGTTTGAACTCTTGGGTGGAGGATGTCTGAAATATTCAATTCCTAATCCTGTGATCCAACCCATTCAGTGTTTTATTATTTGATAGTGTACATATTTTAAAGTGTATTAGAAATGTATTTTAAATAAGCAGGTTTTTCGAATTCCAAATCCACACAGATTTTTGACAGGCTTTCATGCACTAGAGACCTTCCAAAAAGAAATGTTATGTATACCTTTATGTTTGGTGAAGCAAAATTTTCAGATCTTGTTAATTCGCACAATTCTGAAAAGCTCAGTTGTAAAATTAGCACCTGCTTTGTGTCAAAGAAGTCTGTGTACCCAACAACAATTGAGAGGCAGAATGTGTCATTGGCCTTAGCTGTGTTGATGAAAAAACTGTGGCTGCTCTGGAAACACAGAAACAGCAAGGAGTTGATGTCAGTGAGGGACTATACAGTTTTTAAAATTAATTATTAAATGTGTGAATCATTATGTTAAAGCATAACATGAAAGGTAATACACTCGAAATGATTGCTGAACCGATCACTAGTTGTAATGATTCTAAATTGAAACTTGTGTTTTTAGAAAATCTAAAAACGTATCTTGATAGTTTGTAATATGTCAGCAAAGAAATGGAAAAATTCTCGTGAGACATATATATCATTCACCATCACCATTGATATATTTTGTGCAATTGTGCAAGTATATTTTTAACAA
>JAHLJT010009355.1:47317283-47345493 GCA_031308135.1 Acheta domesticus
TTGAAACCGATGTTTTAATTTTAGGGGCACTTTACAAGAAGCCTTGAGACATTTTTAAAATATCAAAAATATGGTTCCATCGTTTTGATGGTAGGAATTTTGAGGTTGTATAGTGTGAAGACGTCTTTTCAGAGAATGTGCAGGCCTCATGCTTGTTTAAAAAACCCTGATTTTCAAAAATGCAAAAGTTCGAACAATTTCGGCGTCTTCCTACAACTAAAATCTTAAAAATAGAGATTTTTTCCTAGTTAATCTGTTTTCCTTAAGATAGATTTTTGAAATAAGGTCATGTACAATTTTTCGAAAATATTAGTACTTTTCGCGTAATTGTGCGTGAAAATACGGCGAGATAGTACGTGCCCTTTTAGCTCCACTAGTTATGCATTAGACATGGTTTCGCATAGATCGACAGTTCCCAAAACTCAGTTGGAACTCTCTTGCAGACTATACTTCGGTTTTTATTTCTTGGCGCGAGGGGGTGTGTCATCAAAATGGAATATCTCACGGTATTTCGCCATCGCGTCGTTCTCGGTTGTGCCGCTGGGAGTCGCATGATTGCCAGCACTGCTCGATACAGTCGCGACAATCGCATGATTGCCAGCACTGATCGCGACAGTCGATACAGTCGCATGATCGCCAGCAATGATCGCAACAGTCGATACAATCGCATGATCGCCAGCACTGCTCGATACAGTCGCGACAATCGCATGATCGCCAGCACTGATCGCGACAGTCGATACAGTCGCATGATCGCCAGCAATGATCGCAACAGTCGATACAATCGCATGATCGCCAGCACTACTCGATACAGTCGCGATCATGCGACTCCTAGCGGTACAACATAGAACGACGCGAAATATCGTGAGATATTCCATTTTGATGACACACCCCCACGCGCCAAGAAGAAAACCCGAAGTATAGGAATAAAATGGCGGAATGGGCGACGCTACTCTCTGAATGAGGGGCCTCTGTCCGTGGCCCAGACGCACCCTCTTCTTCTGCTTGCGCAGGCCGCGCGGGCGCGCCGCCGCCCCGGCGGTGTGTCGGCCGGCGCCGGCGCCGGCGCCCGAGGAGCTGGCGGAGGATGAGCGCGTCGAAGTCGGGCAGCGTGTGCTCGAGGGCGCCGTACGCGCGGAAGCAGCGCGTCACGTCGCGCAGCGCCGCCTCCACGCAGCGGCACGCGGCCTCCACGCGCGCCGCCCGCCCGCGCGCCTCCGCGCCCAGCGCCACCACGCCCGCCCCACGGGCCCGCGCTCTGCTCCTCTGCACGCACGCACCGCCACCGCGCCCGTCAGCATGGTTCGAATTTGCACTATACTGCGATTTTTCTTAGAGCGACCCTCAAGGCCCCTCAAATCCCATCTTCGCGATGGAATATGTCACGGCATTTCGCGTCTTTCTCAGTCGTTCCGCTAGATTTCGCACGATCGCGACCGTATGAAGCAGTGCTTGCGATCATGCGACTTCTACCGGCAAGACCGAGAAAAGACGCGAAATGCCGTGACATATTCCATCGCGAAGATGGGATTTGAGTGGCCTTGAGGGTCGCTCTTAGAAAAATCGCAGTAGAGACTTGTGCATGGGACTTATTTTAGAGCTCCCGAATTGGACATTGAGGCGGCGCAGGAAACGCAAGCGACACATCTCTCTGAAACACACATTTTGAAGAGACAGACAGACAGCTTGTGCATTTGAAAAGAGTAGTGGCAGGGCGCTTGTGAGAATATTAGTGAGGTTTATGAAAGAACAATTAGAGGCACAAACAGTTATAAAACGTATAATGTATGTAATCCGAATTTAATGGTAATCATTAATTGAAAAATGTTGGGGCAATTTATTAGTGCAAAAAATTACATACTTATTAAAGGGCTTCTCATATTTTTTAAGAAATTTGGGATACGCAATTGATATTTGAAGGAAGAAAAACAATTTTAGATTTTTTGTGGGGAACAAATTTAGACAGATATAGTAAAAGCAATTACTTTTATTCTTCTCTTTTGACTTCCGAGTTTACAAAACGGGTTGCAAATTATCTCTCATTTACTTCACACCTTGCAGTTGAAAATTAAGCCCCAAACTCTTTTTTTACATAAACCAACTTTCATAAAACTCATTAATATTCTCACAAGCGCCCTGCCTCTCGAATGTACTAGCTATCCACAGCTGTTCGTCTGTCTCTTCAAAGAGTATGTGTCTCAGAGAAATGTGTCGCTTACGTTTCGTACGCCGCCTAAATGTTCAATCTGGGAGCTCTAAATAAGGTCCCATGCACAAGTCTAGTGCAAATTGAAAACATGGCGCCCGTCAACGGTCGCCGCTGAGGCCAGTCGCAACATGAGACGGAGGTTCGCGATGTGACGCAGGGTTGTAATGCCTTCCGCTGCAGGTGTGATGTGTTACCAGCACTGCTTACAGGCAATTACAATACTTCCGATACAGGATGCAAATACTGAGTTCATAGGGAAGCTACGTTCCCTGGAGAAGCGTGATGGTGAGCGAGGTTTCAAGTACAGAGACCAAGTCCGATGAAGTATGAAAATAAATGTAATAAAAAATAGAGCTGCAGCCAGCGTGAAGTTGCTACAACAGTGTCTCTGGGCTGTCTGTCCCGTTATCAGCGCTAGAGGATCGTTTTATGGAAAACAGGGAAATGTATGAGGCCATAACGCCACCCCTGCCTGAACTGTACGTAATAAACATTACTGTCCGAATACTTTTGCCCTTTCTCGAAAGTCTCGATACACCCCAGCTTCCACAATCCGTCTCCTCATTAGCGCTGACAGCAGTTTTAGGCCCCTCTCGTCAATATACCTAAGATAAAGATAACCCTTCAGAGCTCCCCGTCCGGACGCCATTCCCAGTTTAGATAATGTAAAGAAACGATATTTCTCTCGGGTACATGTATAAGGAAATATCTATTGTTTCTCTTGCCTTACATAATCTTGTAAGCAGGTGCATTAACCATTTCAGGGTGACTCATAAGTGAGTTGCTGATAACCACTGCTTATTGGACCCGCGCGCGTGCGGTGGTGCACAGGTCCAACAACCTGTGTTTATCAGAAACTCACCATGAGTCACCCTGCGTCATATGAAGGACCTGCGTCTCATTTTGCGTCTGGCCTGAAGGGCCTCTCGCCGGCTCATACTGCGACCTTCTTCAGGGCGAAATGCGCGGAAGTGGACTGCGCACGGAGTTGTATAAAACGAGGAACCTCGCCCTGAAGAAGGTCTCAACTTGATGGCCGAAACTAGGCGTGGCTATGCCTAGGATGTGGCGTCTCTCGGGCAGATAAGTAGATACAATGTACACCCGTGGAAACATTAGATTTCGCGTCGAAAATGCCTTGGTTTGAGACGTTGATGACAATGGACATCCCTGCCTGCCGACAACGCTATCTACGTTCTCTAGACCGGACTATTAAAATTAAATTTATTTGACTGGAAAGCGTATACAATATTTTAACCTCTATTGAGAGCTAAATAGTAGTAATATAGAGGTTAAATGAATTCCGTGATTCCTGCACATGAAATTGAATTGACATTAATTTTTGTATATGTAATGTTACTTTTAAGATTCGTTAATACGAGCGTATAAGCGTGTAAGCTCATATAAGCGTGTTTTTATAAGAAAGAACGGTCCTATAGGAACATATGAAAATATTTTATACGCTCTACAATCAAATAAATTTAATCTTCATAGAGCGGACTATAGAACGTAGTTTTGAAAATGACCGTTAGATATCGCTGTCGGCAGGCAGGGATGTACCATTGCCATCAACCTCACGGACCTAGCCATTTTCGACGCGAAATCTAATGTTTCCGACGCGTGTTCTGAGTAACTCCAAATGCATCGTGCGCAGTCGTCGTACCTTCGGTGAGCTGCTTCTCGGCGGAGCGCAGGGCTCCTGAGCGCGGAGCCCGTGAGCTCCGCGCCTCTCTCCGCCGCGCGCAGCAGGCACTCCACGGCCGCCTCGGGCCCCGAGGGCTCGCGCAGCCGCACGCGCTTCGCCGCGCGCGCCACCGCGGCCTCCGCCCCGCCCTCGCTCGCGCCCGCGCCCCGGGCCGCGCCCCGCGCCGCCCGCCGCGCGCCCGCACGCGGCGCCTCCTCCTGCCGGCGCGAACGCACGCGCTCGGGCAGAGGAAATATACTCGGGATTTTCTTTCTTGGCACGTGGGGGAAAAGGAATATCTCACGGCGTTTCGGGTCTTTCTCGGCCCAAATTAGCATGTCAGATTCAAATTCAAGAGGCTGCGACATCAGCCAGATCAATTGGGGAATATCAATTTTGGAGAAAATTGACTGTACGGTTTAGCCGCTAGCTTTGTTCACAGACGGACCGACGGACAGAAGTTTTGCCGTCATTCGATTTGTGCACCAAGGACCCACAGAAATGGATTGTGGCTGCACCACATGTTAAATGATATTTTTTCTAAATTTAGTAACTGGATTAATCCACTTTTTCGTTACCAAGGTCCTGTAATCTGTTTTTTTCTGCCGAAAATTCGCCGTTTTTTTCGCGTAGCATTACATAACTTTGTCTTTACTGCGTAAACGGTAGCGAGAAAATAAAATAATACACTATTCACCATTCCATAAAAAGGTAATTTCTGTTTATACTTGGGATTTTCTTTCTTGACGCATGGGGGACTGTCTTCAAAATGGAATATCTCTCGGCATTTCGCGTCTTTCTCGGCCGTGCCGCTAGATCTCGCATGATCGCGACCGTATCGAGTAGTGCTGGCGATCATGCAAGATCTAGCGGCACGGCCGAGAAAGACGCGAAATGCAGATATTCCATTTTGAAGACAGTCCCCCATGCATCAAGAAAGAAAATCCTAAGTATAAACAAAAATTACCTTTTTATGGAATGCTGAATAGTATATTATTTTATTTTCTCGCTACCGCTTACGCAGTAAAGACAAAGTTATGTAATGCTACGCGAAAAAAACGGCGAATTTTTTGGAGAAAAACTTATTACAGGGCCGTGGTAACGAAAAAGTGGATTAATCCAGTTGTTAAATTTAGAAAAAATATCATCTAATATGTGATGTAGCCACAATTCATTTTTTTGGGTCCTTGATGCACAAATCGAATGACGGCAAAACTTCTGTCCGTCCGTCCGGCTGTGAACAACGCTAGCGGCCAAACTGTACAGTCAATTTTGTCAAAAATGGAGATTCCCCAATAGGTCTCGCTGATGTCGCAGCCTTTTGAATTTGAAGCTGGTATATTAATTTGGAGGGTACTTTATATGAATTCCATGGGACATTTTCAAAAACATGGCTCCATCGTTTTTTATTACATTTTGTTGTTGGATAGTGTAAAGGATGTTTAAGAGTACGATGCAGGTTTCATGTTCGTTGAAAACCCTAATTTTTCGAAAATTGCAGAAATTCAAAATATTTTTTTTCGACGTCTTCCTACAAGTACAATTATGAAGATAGAGATTTTTCTCCTAATGAAATCTTTCTCTTAAAGATACATTTTCAAATAAGGTCATATACAATTTTTCGAAAACTTTGAGCACTTTTCACGTAATTTTGAGTGAAAGAACGGACGAGAAAGTACGTGTTGCTTTAGCACCTCTAGTGTATGTGTACTACATCTGTGGCTTGGTTTAAGAAGGGGCCAAAGTTAGTTTTTAGTGATTGTCGGTTTATATGACCAATGTGTGCTTTAAAGCCCCTTCTTTCGGTGCAAGAAAGGCCAAAGACAAAGTCGATCCTATCTCCTAATTTCACATTGAATTACTATTACAATTCATTGGCCAACAGATTGTTTATATTTTCGATGGTATACTATTGGCATTGGCCCTTCTTACACTGATCCATAAGTACATACACCTGTGCTGGTCTTAGGTACACTTCCTAAAGCAGTAAAAGAGATTTCGTGTGCATGCCAAACAAGATGAGTTGCCTACCATTAGGGGGTAGAGGCAGGGGAAAAGTGCTTTTCATTATTGACCCCTACATGGCCTTGTATGCTTAAATTATAACAAATAACACCATGTAACAAAAAAACCTTTTGTTTGTTTAAGTGAATTTTATGCTTGTTTTGGATGAATTAGGTCACAAATAAACTACACAGAATATTCCTATTTTTGTATAATCGTTTCATTGCTTTCTATGCTCAGTAAATATGAAATTAATAGGTTAAAATTATATTAGCTAAGAATACTTTGTCCATGAGATGAATAAACGGTTCAACTGTGTGTTATCTGTTTCATATTCTCAGAATTGATTAATAATGGCATATTCCTATTGTTGTAGGCGTAATCCAGGAACGAAAGCAGTAAAGCATAGAATAAAGGATACTAACATCATCTGCTTAGCATACAGATCACATTTTGGTATTTCTGTGGGAGACTAAGAAAAGAATTGGGGACCACATGTTGTATGTGGGTGTTGCAGATCAACTCTCGAGGCCTGGTGTAGAGGAGAAAACAGAAAAATGAAATTTGGTTTACCTAGAATTTGGCAAGAACCAACAGATCACCTCTCCAACTGTTATTTCTGTTACCTCCCTTCCGTATTAAGTTTGTACACATCAAGCAATTTGTAAAGGCCTTAGATACATCAGATGCAATGAAGTACTTCCAGAATGTGTTACCCAAACTATTAGAAGCTAAGATAAAGGGAGGCATTTTTGTTGGCCCCCAATTGAAAAATTTATATTGTGATGACACATTCATTAGCAAGCTTCTACCAGTTAGAAGAAAGGCCTGGAATCGGAGATGTTGTGAATGGTATCCTAGGTAATTACAAGAGTGGACAATCACGGTGTTGTGGTATAAGGTGGCAGGGATGTGATTGAAGAACTACAAATCAATGGGGTGCAGAATGTCTCTAAAGTTGCATGTACACCACTGGCATCTGGATGTTTTCAAGCCTGATATGGGTGCGATATTAAGAGGAACAGGGCGAAAGGTTCCATCATTTGTTTGAAAAAGATACCAGGGATAGTATAATGAGCGAATGCTTGGTGATTGTCTGGGGACTGATTTGAGAGTGATGTAACGTACAAGAGAAAATTGAGGAAGACAACACGTTTTTAAGCCCCACTGTTCATGATATATAAACAGTTTTCATGCACTTTAACAATTTTGTCATATATATTTCCTGCTTTTACATTTTCTCAAACATTATATTTAAGAATTTCTTTTGTTTTGTTTCGTGGGTAAATGTACGACCATTCATTGTTTCAAATATATGTATTTTCCTAAAATTAAGAAAATCGATGTCATTTCCCTAAAAACAATTTCCCGTGGGCAAAATTGCGTTTACATAGTGTTTTGAAACATACTGCATCAGAAACAACAACAAAATTAACTTAAACAAAATTTTGTTACATGGTGTGATCGAAAGATGATGCGTATTAACAATATAAATACAATAAATTGTAACAACAGTAAAGTTGAAATCAAACAGAATAATGAACTAGTAATATAAAAAATGAAAATATATATTATTATTATTTGCCAGTCCTGATAGCCGAGATTTCTAAGTCAGTAGTGCCGAGGCGACCTCGGACGGAAGGATCGCGGGTTCAAGTCCCGCCTCGGACATGGGTGTGCTTGTGTTTGTATGTGTGTGTCGTCCTTTCACCCCTTATTATCATCATAATTTCATCTTCCTTACCCCCTGAGCTAACAATTCTAGGGGATCAAAATAGGATCCAGCTAAATGTTGATCCCTTAATAAAAATTATATGCACCGATAATGAAATTGAGCCCGGGTAAATGCAGGGTGCACGTACGCGTGGTCTCAGGCGGACTATTCGTGGGCAAAACAATTATTATTTATAATATGGACATTTTATCGTAATAAAATGTATCACGGAAGTCACATGCATCACACGATGGCCTAGGAAGCACCGTTTACAAATTTGGTTGAATAGATGCATTAGAAACAATCTCAAGTGTGTTGTGGGTGCACTTGATTTTGTAATAGTATAATCTAGAAAATAAAATATTTTGGCCAAAATGTGTTTGGTATACCCCTGGAGGGGTTACTCCCTGTTTAGCAGTAGCACATTTACGTACTTTTGTGTCCTCTTAAAAATCGTAGAAAAGTCTCATTTTTCTTTAGCGCATTAGCGCTTTGTAAATTGATACCTGCAGTATATTACTTAAGAATATATTCAAATCTGTCCAATCGTACCTCTGCATTTTCCCTCCGCTTCCTTGGCTCCATCACGTGGCTCGTTGGTGCTCTCAGGTCCATCTTCGAAAGGTTTTCGTTTCTTTTCAGCGCTTTTCGCCTTTCCTTTGTGTCCTCCTGCTTCTCCTTGAGCTCCTTCTGTTTGCTTTCTTGCGCCCTTCGCTTTCCCTTCCTCGCCTTCCGTGGTGTCTCCTTCGCTCTCCGTTCTTGGTTCTTCGTCTTCCGCCCGCACCTTCTCCAGCGCCTCTCCTGCGCTCACACACACACATGCGCGCGCATTTTTTATGCATCGGGGATTTCAAGCCACGCTTCTCCCAAACACCATATTGAGAAAATAAATTACATTATTTTGCGAGAAGAAAAACAATATTTACACGTGAACGAGTAGATGATTATGTAAGGTGCCATAGATTAATTTGTGAGTAAGCGCCATTCCTTGGTGTTCTAGACTTAATTCTTTAATCATGATTCTTGGTGAGATAAAAACTTAATCTTGCTATCTCAGGGAACTACTGATTAACTTCTTGATACCCAGGAATCCATGTAAGGCTTCTGTCTAATATTACATTTTAAACTGAATTTAAAATATGATCCCTTAAATTGAATATTTACATTAGATCCCTGATATACGTATTCACATTAAATCCAAAACAAAACGTGAAGCAACGGATGAAAATTATTACTAAAATTATTGATTCCATTAGAGCTCATTACGAGGCAGGATAATTCTAAAGTTCAATCCCTTTTTTTACTATAGTAATTTTGGAATGCTCTTACTAAAGTAAAGATTAACTTTTTCAATTAGGTTTTTATAAATGGAGTGAATAAATTTTGATAAGTTGCTCCACAACTGTAACAAAATTTAGAGTGGCCCTATAGAGCAAAACATATTACAGACGAAATTTAATATTTATAAATGATAATATTACTACATAATTACAAGTTACGATATTTAATATACAGACGTTTACACGATAAGGCGTTCCAAATACCTATTATAATATTAAATAAATATTTCTTTGGAAATCCGTATTTTATAAGAAATCAATGTTTGCGTTTCGTTTGGTTTTCCATTTTCTTACTATCGACTATGCCAGTTTTGGTGGCGCCTCCGGTGTATATATTACTGTAATATTTTTGTATTCATGATCTCATAATTATGATTTTAAAATGTAATTCTGATGTTCAGTCCTTCTATCCTTAGGCCTATAAAGTTACATGGAAAAATGAGTGTCAAAGGATTCCTCTTGACGAGAAGAACTATTGATTACCTATCTAAATATATTTAACTCAAAAATTCATTTTATTCCTTACTCCCTTAAAATATACTTTTTTTCGAGAAAATCTTTTTGAATGTTCAGGAAGAATCCGCAAAACAAGGGAAAGTCTGAGTCGCGTCGAATGATGGACCGGAAGAGATCAGAGATTTAAAAATGATTTCCAGCAAACAAAACTGTAATTTATGAAATCAGATGAAAGGGAGGATATTCTTAGCTTAGTTAATAGCCGAGGACTCTGCCGTACAAAACCCTAATAGAAGCAGCTGTTCTGACCTAATTCCCAGAACCCCCACTCTTCCTCAAGCTTTCATTGCCGCGCATGCACTAGCTACAGAGGGACTCCCGATAGTCCTCGATGCTACCCATTCCAAAAACATTTATATTTCGCATAATCGGGCTTTTAAAACTAAATTCGTTCTCAAAAATTGCGCTGGTAGTATGAAAAAATTAAAAGAGTCTATTTATTGCATGTTTAATACTTTCAGCAACTTTTCCAGAAGATGTCGCCACTGCATCAGCCGCTACTGCATCAGGGCTGCTCGAGTTGGCAGTGTAGTGTACGTGAGTACATGAACTCTTTCCAGCACGTTGGTACAAAATATGTACTATTGTGCGCAATGCATCGGCCGCACAGAGGTTCTCAATTTGAACCACCATTTTTTGTCCGTATGTGTTGTTTCATGGTATGTTAATTTATGAACCACCGCTGAAAATAATTCCCAAAAGCACCGTAGGTGATGTTGTATGCATGATAAAAGCCTGCAGCACACCCGGAAAG
Organism: Acheta domesticus; assembly: GCA_031308135.1. Classification (NCBI taxonomy): domain Eukaryota; kingdom Metazoa; phylum Arthropoda; class Insecta; order Orthoptera; family Gryllidae; genus Acheta; species Acheta domesticus. The sequence continues at coordinate 47,327,502 of JAHLJT010009355.1, forward strand.
TTTTTTTTTTTTACAAAACCTACAAGATATTTTCTTGTCAGCTGTTGGTGTGAACAAAGGTCCGGGCTGTGCAACAAGAGCAGTGGTGTCAAGGTCTTCTACTGGTGACAGTAGCACGCTTCGTGGCACCGTAGCATGCCACGAGCTTCTCTCCGCAACTAGAGTCAGTAAGGGAAACTATTAGTAACCCCGCCGTTTTACAATAGGGATGGCGTTGTCTCTGGTGGTGGGGTAATGAACTGCGTGGAGGGGCGATTTCGTCGTGGCACTCGTGACACGGACTCCCGCTCGTGGCATCGACCTTGACAACACTGAACTAGAACAAAAAAATCCCAAAGACCCCGTGCCTGAAAAAGGTCCTGGCTGTGCAACTAGAGCAGTAGGGTCAAGGGGTCTTCTACTGGTGACAGTGGTACACTTCGTGGCACCGTAGATTGCCACGAGCTTCTCTCCGCAACTAGCGTCGATAAAGGAAACTATTAGTAACCCCGTCATTTTACAATAGGGATGGCGTTGTCTCTGGTGGCGGGGTGATGAACTGCATGAAGGGACGATTTCGTCGTGGCACTCGTGTCACGGACTCCCGCTCGTGGCATCGACCTTGACAACACTGCACTAGAGCAAACAAATTTCCCGAAAGCTCCGTGCGTGAAAGAGTGTAAGGGGAGAGGGGGCGCGTACCGTGTAGGTCGCGCTGCGCTGTCGCGGTGGCGCAGGCGGCGCAGCGCCGACACCTTTAACGCGCAGGCGCGCCACCAGCCCCAGCGCCTGCTGCTCCGTCGACGACATCTGCTCCAGCAGCACGTCCAGCAGCGGGTTGCTGCCCGACGACCGCGCCGCCCCCGACCCCGCACGCGACCCCGCCCCGCCGCCCCGCCGCCCCGCGCCACCGCCGCTTTCGCCTCCGCCGCCGCCGCCACCACCTCCTCCGCCGCCGCCGCTTCCGCCGCCGGGGGCGCCGGCGATGGCGCCGGCGTCGGTGCTACCGCCTCTGCTGCCGCCGCCGCCGGCAGCGGCGACTGCGGCGGCGGCGGCTGCTCTGGTTCAACGGGCTGTCCCGGGAGATTGGAATTAACATTAGTAGGATTTTCTATGATATTGCATATATTTGTTCGTTGCTTCAGAGCATAGCGAAGTGAAATTTTTAGACATTTGGTTAGTATTGGATGCTCTGTAGATTAATATGTTAGTGCATATTTGTGCATTTGGCTGATGTTTTCTGTTCGTGTATGTTCATTGTAATTATAGGCGCATATTATTAGGCTTATCTCTAAAACGTTTCATGATTTCAAAGGACCTACGAGTGTTTATTTGTGAACGTTCGTTCATTAGAAAGAGCTTGTCACAGTTTGTGTTTTTACTTTTTTCCCCTTTCTATAAATGATAAAATACTTCTGCAAATGAAGGATATTTCTTGGTATATTGTTTAAACCAAGCAGAAAACAATGAAACAAAACCTACAAGGTGCACTCTACTAAGGTGCATATTTATTTCAATTATTTTTCCTTCGAAGCAACCTAGGTTACATTATGTTTTTTTAGTCTCCTTCATTCCAAGCATGCTTCTCCTGAGGTTTATTTACAGGAAATTAAATATTGTTAATTTTAATTGAATATTCAAGAACATCTTTCAGATTTTTCATGTGATAAATGCATATTTTTAAAATCATATTTCAAGATTTTTTAGGAGCATAAAAATCCACTCCCTATACATTAAGCTTCAGGCGGACTCCAAACATTCGTAGTTCCGTCGAACTGCGAGCTTCTGCTTGACCAATCCAGAGCTGAATGTTAGCTTCCTTTGATGTGTCCAAAAAACTGACACGCGGGGGGTAGGACCGAGTGTTCCGAGTGTTCGTTCGCTCGGAAAATAGCAACCAATCCATTCCACACTATTCAAGATTCAAATTCGAATACCGAATTTGTGGAAGCTGTGATGTGAAGAATGTCCAGACTTCCCCGCACTAAACTGAAACCACGACTTGTGAGGACCACAAGCAACGACGTTGAATATTCGGCACTCTAAATTAGAAATTACAGATTTTTTATCTGCTCATGTAAAAGGTTTCTACACGAACTCGCATAAATACATATAACAAGAGGTAAACTGTCTCTGTACATTACGCTACACTGCGCTTGAAACGTTTAAGTGTTCTGAAATTGATTCCAATTAGAGTCCCTAGATACAGAGAGTAGCGCAACGGCCACCATTTAATATTCTCTCACCCAAAAGTCGCTGAAGGACGCATTTAGAAGCTGAAGGAAAATTATAACAATCAGTGACGTTAGGAAGATTTTTAAGATTATCAATATTGATTTGAGATTGATTTATGGTTCTCAACACATAGAAAATCCGACAGTTGTAATTCTTCTGATAACTGGATATAAAATGGCGAGATCGGTGGCACAATGGAATGCGCTACTCTCTGTATCTAGGGACTCTAGTACCAATTTTGTCGCTGCGCCGCCTTGTGGCTACGCCACGAGGAATCGTTTGTCTTTTCTTTTGTTGCGGCCTTTGCGACTGATCGCGGGCCCTATAATGGGAGTATGCCGAAAATTCGTCAGGCTATGGAATTCTGTCCAAGGAAAATAATTTTCAATCTTGATAATACTGCTTCGTATCCATCCAAAATAAATCATATTACGCGAAGGATACTATTTAAGACTGCCCGCCGTGGCGTTCGCGTTCAGGCGCACTCACTGTGATTCCATGTACTCGCCGAACATCACTGCATGAGAAGTTGCCTAACTACCACATGTCGCTTGTCTAACTTCCTTTAATGAAATTTCTGATCGTAAGTTCATTGGCAAAAGGTGAACATCTTCGATCCCTTTGGTTACCCTAGAAGTTTGTAACATTTATTTTCCGCCACACTACGAAAATGTTTTTTCAAGCAAAGGAACAAGTGATATTTAGATACTTTTTCTAGTAATTAATTTCTATTGATTACGTGCACTGGTCAATCTATAATCATCAATCTGTAATGTTATAATGTAACGCCTTCAAAGGGCATAAATACCGAATAGGAAGAAAAGAAAACTAAAGAAAATTGTATTATCCAATTAATCGTGTGATAGACTTCACTTAAGCGTTATTTTGGGTTTATAACGAAATTGGATATCACATGCAATTATTATTTCGCAATATATATTATTTCACATTTTTAGACGTAATATTACGTAAAGTTTATTTGTCGCTTTAAAATTGTTGTGTCAAATAGCAAACGGAGTTTTGAGAATAGAAAGTGAGATTTTGGAAAACAATTTTGTGTGATTTCTGTTGAGAGCGTTTTTGCTGTTGCAGGTCACTAAAAGCCATTTATTGGATAGAACCAATTATAAAAGCAGAACATATTTTACTTGACGCTTAAACTTGTGTATCGATTTTAATTGCTTACTGTCATCTGGCAAAGAATTGTGGAGTTACCAGTCATATATTATATGTGTATTTAGTGTAGTGAGCTGGTCGATACTGCTACCTGATGAAAATAATTCCAACGTGTGTTGTTAATTATAAGTATCTAAATTGCATGAAAAGGTTTTCACCCTTACAAAAGACCATTTTGACAAAAGGTATTTTTTTTAAAAATAAAAGTCAAGGGAATGGTACAGATGATAGGGTTGCAATAATAACTAGGATGATATTTGCTTATTACTCTTAATTTTTCTGCATTCTAAATGCTGGCTATGGGATGTCTTCAGATTATTACGCCAGGCAGCCCATTATCTCAGCCGGGAATGAAAGCGCGCAAAATATAGACATTACACTGCACAAGGCTGTCGAAAAGAATACTGAATGCCTAGCATGGTAACATGAATTTATTTTGATAAAAAATATGTTGTCTAGGGAACATCTTTTTGTCAAATGATTACAAATTATTTCATTATTATCAACTTCATCAGCATTATTATTAATCATCAACTTAATGAGTTCAATTCATTTTATGGGTATTCCATTTGAGGTGTGATTGATATCCAATAACATTTTATTAAAAAGCAATACTGAAGGCGGAACCTCCATATTTTGTGTTACGGGGCCGCTCATACCTGTAATACTACTTTGCCCACATTATAGATTGCATCATACAGTATTTTAAAAATATAAACATGTCCATCCGAAGTTACCAACTTTAGAATCAGCAAATATATATTACTGTAGCCTACTTATTCAGAATTATAATTGGCATGGGAGGATCTGTAGATATGTGTGGCATTAATTTTTAGTATTCAGTTGCAGAGAATAGATCATAAACATGTGTAACTATCATATTTATTTAAAGATTTTTCGCGCAAAGACACTTCAACAGCAATATTCATCACACGAATCCTCCCTATATCACACAAACAAGAAAAACATCAAAGTAAAACGATGTTCTAATGACAATAAAACCGGCTTTTTTGAGGTTAAGTAGTCAAGGCTCACTTTTTCCTCCATGCGGCGCAGTGTTGTCGACGGTTTTATGCGTTGCCCAGTTGAAAGGGCTGCGGCGAGGCGACGCGAGGGCGCAGGGCGGTGTGGCGAGCACTCGCCAGCTCGCTCTACGGTGGTGGATCACGAGGTGATGAACAGGACATCGCTCCCGAAATTTACATTTTATCTTTTGTTGATTGTCGCGGCCGTCTGGAATCGCAATTGGAAACCTTTCTGTTCAAGACCTTCTGTACTGACCAGTAGCGCAACGAAACGAGTGCGAGCCCGTCCACAAAATGTTTATAAAAATATTTAGCAAACACAAGTAGTGTTAGTATGTTAATAAAAACATCCCCTAAAAATGGGTCCTCTTTTAACTGGGCCCGCCCGCATTGAGGGTCCGAACGTTACGTCACTGGTACGTCACTGGTTACGTCACTGGTTACGTCACTGGTACTGACATTATCTCCGGTGATTTACTCCAACGGCTCTTAAAGGCACAGTGTGACAGCTCATATTTCTGCTGTGTGAATTCTTATCGAATTTTCCCGTCTCTATATTGATTGCCCTGAATTTAAACCTTTGTTTATAACATGAGTTTTGTTGAAAATTGAAATGAATTTTCCAACTATTCATTACCAATTCATTATCCTACATATGAAATGTAATATTTGATTACTATATTAAACGCAGGTATTCTAAAAATTAGTTCACAACTCTCTTAATTGGATGATATCAATTCATTACAAATTTTGTAAAATATTGATTTCAGATCATCTTAGTTCTGTCACTACTAAGCAAGAAACATCCTTCCAAAATATAGTGAAGATGACAATTTCTCCGTAACATTTCCACTTTTCAATCTAAACGAAAGCAATCGTTAGTGTGAAGCTGCACAACACAAAACGTTCCTTTTTATGTGTTACGCAATATTGTGATCCTGCATATAACATTCCTTCCATTTCTCTTACCTTCCTGGATGAACATCTGAGACGGTGAGAAATCAACGTCGGAAGTCGGGGTTATCGACTCGCCCCCTGAGACGTAAGTGATGTTTGCATTGCAAATAAGAGCCCGGCGGTCACCCATGACTCACCGGTCACATACGACCCAACCGCTTCTTTTTTTTGTAAAGAATTGAGAGGAAAGTGAGCTTTAGGTATCTAAAGACAGGGAATGTCAAATTCAAAATGAAATCACATCCTCGGTCTAGAACTGGAGCAAGAAAAAGAGGTTGGGTGCCGAACGAATGGCATTAGTGAGAAGTGAAAATGATTTAAACAGATTGTTAACCAAGTCTAGAAGAAAATAGGAACATATTTTAAGAAAAATCCTTAGAAAGTTAAAATTCCTTAAAATACATTAATGTAATAATATGCAAAATTATTCCACAGAATGAGTCAAAATTGATCATTTTTCATTACTTTTGAATACTATGCCAAAAGCTTAAGGTTATCTATAAAAACCTACAGATACCTCTAGATTGCTTATGAATTTGTCACCGTACAAATCTGGCAAATCGTAGAAAAATATTGTGAGATTCGGTGACGCCTCCAGCATTCATTCGACGCGATCGGTGCACCCCGATGACAGGCCACGTTTCTGTATCATTGTTCTCAATAATGGCAGTTCCGGACCTGGCACTCTCGGACACTAGTAGTATTGTCGCGCCTGGTTTCGCCGCCGAGAACGAACGCCACTAAGGGCGTTTTTGTCCCGCTCTATCCGAGGAGCTTCATGTAAAGTAGCCCCAAATTTGAAGAAAGTTTTTCAAAATCGTGGCACCTCAAGTGGAACCGGATCGACTGGGGAATATCCATTTTGAAATAAATCGTACGCATGATTTAGACGCTTGTGTTGTTCACTGACTGACGGACAGACAAACGGACGAACAGACGGACGGATGGACAGACCGACGGACGTTTTGAAAAAATCACTTTTTCGGTATCAGGGGACCCCAAAACGTGTAATCTCGCAATCGATTTGCCGCGGCATTACATAACTTTCTCTATACTACATATATTAACTCTGTATATACGTACGTGTACGGGAAAGTAAAATACACATTTGTGTAATTTTTTAAAAACAAAAAATCAAAATTAATTTTATGTCATATTCAACCGTGTAATTAGAACTATCCGTTGGAAAAGTTTGAGGAAAAAAATTGAAGCCATTTTTGTAAAAATAGTGTTTCATGATTTCTGAAAATGTGGAATTTTGAGCTCGTTTTCACAGAAAGCTGTTGAGTTTTCGAGAAACTTAGATATTATTTAAAACACATGTACTCATAAATACAATAATGTTAACAAATTCCCACTAATGTAAATATTAACTACGCGAGAGGCAAAAAAACTACATTTTTGCAATACCCCTACCAAAAGTTGAAAGAGGGAGCTCATTTTCAGAAAATCTTGTTTTTTTTTGTTGTTTAAAATTGCACATATTAACCGAAATATTGCACGAACACTACTAAAAGTTAAAAAAAAGTGTGCATGAACTTAACGAAAAAACTAATTATTAACAACAAATTTCTTTGGAAGGAATAATTTCTCACCACTGCACCAATCAATACATATGAGGTGTCATTCGACGCGTCTCGGTTTACTGATGGGGAACTGATAATTTGTTTTCAGATCCGGCCAGAACATGCAAAGAAATTTCCAAAAACATGTTTGTGCATGTTTTGGCGCTGCCATCTTCGTGAGAATGCCGGGAATTAAAGCAATGCCACCTAAATAGATCTGTGGCGTTGGTTAAAATCCAGTACCCAAAGGCATTTTTGGCTCAATACACCACAATTTTCTTTCATGACATTGGCGACACTAATGTTGACGTATTTACGTGAACAAGTGAAGTTAATTTGAACAAGTGAAGCGCGAGGGATATTCCATTTTAAACTTTATCCATTGGCCTAATACCATATTTTTTTAAATAAATGTGTAAAATTTGCGAACAGTATTGCCTTAGAACTTATTAGATTCGAACAATTTCACGTGAATGCGGAGAAAATATCGTAACGTTGGATAATGAATTAAAGTTATGTTCGACTTCTCACTCTTACGTTCCTAAGTGTACAAATACCAATACCAATACAAATACCGGTTTTCAAATGAATGTGACTCACAATTTATTCTTATTTAACTTAACCAATACCTGATTCACATTAACATACGAAACATTTGTCTTTTAATGTTTATTTAGATTTGCATACAAAACGATTAATTTGCATTAGTGAAAGTGAACACAAATTAGACTGGGTTTTCAGAGTTTTAGTCTCTTCAAAAATTAGGAGAGAAAATGTGGAAGTGTTAAACAAAACCGGGAAAAGATGAAATGTGGAAGATTTTGGGGCAGAATTTTCGGAACTAATTAAGAATAAACTTTTATTATGAATTGAGAATAACCCACAAGAACATCTTAAAGGTAAGTTTTGTGCGTTATTGTGCAGAAATGCAGCAAAAATCGTAGAAATTGTAGCTGTACTAACCTCCAACAATTCGCATCAGCAATACCCTCAAGTATTGTTTACGGTGATTATAATTTTGAAATTGCTATTTTACCAGTTCATATCCGTTATATAGGTAACATGCAAAGCCATTCGATGTTGGGAATTTTTGAAGGGGAGTATAACATTACCAGCTAATATGATTCATTGAGAAAGTCCAACGCCAGATACTGTAAGAATACGTTTGAAAAAGCTACACGTGAAAGAAATTAAGTATGAAAGAAATTTTGAACTCATGAAAATATTTTTAAAACAGTTTACAGCGTCGACGACGCCTCATTCAACTAGTTATTCAAAAGGAAATTATTGCCATTAAATTGTTTTAATATTTCTTCCAAAATAAAATACATGTGGAGCTTGAAATAGTTTTGATATATTAATATCTTCTTGATAAAGTTAATTTCTCTTACAAATATTAGCCGACTATCATTCAGGCAGTATCATCGTATTTATGCAAGTTGTATTGCATGCATTCAGTTATATGATAAAATTGTTCATGCACATGTCTTAACATTGCCTGTGAATAGGAAACTAAGCCTCTCTAACTTTGACGACAATATCACACGTATAATCATCAACCTTTTACACAGATAATAGTTATTGAAGAATCAAGGCTAATTTGCACAGCATTATGATGTTTTATGCAATGTATATCTTTCAAAATTTTATTTGCAATGTCCCCCAGATTATTTATTGCAAAGTTCATGTGCAAAGAACTGCCAATCCCACTACATGATTTATTTATTTATTGTAATTCCAAATGAAACTTTTAATAAGAAATGTAGTCTGTTAGAAGAACTGTTAACTGAAATTAGAAGGTAAAAATGGGAATTCTTGGTATTAATACACATTGCTGTTTTCACAATCAGTTTGTATTTCACATTCAGCAAAATTATTTTTTTTAGTTCCTTCACTTTCAGGCATAACCAAAGCGCATCAAGATTTATTAGTTAAAAAACAGGTACTCCTACCTTTAAGTGTAGCTTTGGGAATGATATCACAAGATGTTTCAAGGAAATTCAAAAATTCAACAGTAGCGTGCATACATACTCATTTGTTGGAACGAAAATGAGCTTGTTGAAAATTGCTCGTTCGCGTAGCAAATGTGAAGACGGAAACTTTATTTCAACATTAGGTAAATCATTTTTAATCAGACCTACATGTTTGACAATTGTATAAAAATCTTGAGCAAATGAGATTATGCCTTCACCATCAATTCCACATTTTCCTTTTCCAATATTTCATAAATCAATAGAAAATTTACATGATATTAAATTATTATGAATGTGTACTCCCATAATTTGCTTTATTTACATGTTTTGACATGTCTCAAGAAGGAAGATTTCTTTACTTCTGGCAACAAATAATCACTGATGCTTCTATCAAAATACGAAAACATCTCAGTTTAGAACAACGCGAACAGGGAAGTGGCTTCATTTATGCTTTGTGTACCTCTGACAAGAAATAATAGTTCATCCTTTTATCAAAATGATAATTAATTTGTCAACAACAGTGCGCTAGAAACTAAAAAACGAAACCTCGCGGGTGTTATTATGAGCTAAATAAACACCTGATTCTAATATCTGGCCATAGGTTCATCACGTCCGCAAATAGCAAGGTAGGAGCTAGCTCGTTATATGTTGATTCCCACAAACGAGATGGTACTAAAATCAATTGTTGTGCTAAAATATTGTATAATAATTTGGCCTAATCGAAATTTTCTGTAACATGTCAAGATAAAGAATTCACGTGAACGAAAACCAGATTATTCTTCAAGAGCTGTCTGATCGGAGGAAGATCATGAATTGGAACGATACTGAATCGGAACAAGATCTTTTTGATACTAAATACGACCGTTTATCAACGGATATGTTTTTTGGTAGTTTATATCATTCTTAGATATTATAATGCGACATGAAATTCCATTGTTCTACAATTTCTTTGCTTTTTTCAAGAGTCATTGAATGTCGTAAAATTTACGACACGCGCCTGCTGGTGTGAACATTTTACGCGCGCCCGCTGGAATAATAAACGGTTCAGTATAAAGTAAATAGTACAGTGTAAAGTAATAGTTCAGTATAAAAGCTAGAGCGAAGCAGGGAAGAATAGCAGGGGCCCCATTTGCCCCGGAGTCCCCAGAACTTAGCCCTCCTGCAAAGTTATGTTGCTTCATCGATTGAATGCAGGTGAATGATGAATGGAAAGGAAAAGGCGACCTTATCTGACGAAAATGAAAACGTTGATTAGGCAAGAATAAATTTAGAAGACATGCCAATACTTATCAATGTAATTTTGTTGTTTGGCGTCTTTTTTACGCTTCATTCTCTCTACTATTGCTACTATGTATCATGATGAAATTTAGAATGAAATAAACAAAGCTAATAAAATCCACACCTAGTGTTTTTGGCTATCCTCTACCTTTAAATTAATTCGAATATTAATGCGGTAACTTTCTCCATGTTATGACCATTAACTTTATTTAAAAGATTGGGTTCCAGTTTTGTGGAATGGTAATAAAAAAGATGGTAAGGATACAAGCAATTCGAAATTAAAATAATTAATTATAGTTTTTGAACTAAACTTATTTATTCCATTACAGTTAAAACGGTTTTAATCAATATCTTACAATGCTCTTTGCGTTCACGTTGATATCCTAGTCTTTTTACCAGTCGTAGTCAAATACACCGTGTTTGCAAGTTTGCGAGTAATCACTCTGACCTATACATTTCCCATATCTGGAATCGAAATAGCCTTTACTGCCCGGACATTGAAACCAATAGGTCTTTCCATTGATGCAAATATAATAGAGTCCAGGGTGACAAAACATATGATTTGAATATCCTGAGTTCATATTTGTACACCTGTCGGGGTATCGGTGGGCTGGATCTTCTTCGAAATCGCACTCTCCGGAGCAAGCGTTGAAAAACCACCCATTTGGACAAGCATGGTTTACTCCTTGACCATCCTCCGTACAGTCGTAATATCTTGAAGAATTCGTTAAATCCGGTAAAAACATATTCAGACTCGGAGAAGGGCAGTCAATTGGCGTTTTACATGTAGCATCGTTCGCGGATTTGCACGACGCTGTGGGCTCATCACAGAGCTGGCCATTGCCGCATAAAATGGTGGTCCAGACGTTGGTAGTGAGACATATGTCTACTCCGGTGCAAGTTCTCGGAACATCCTATTGTCCGAGGGGTGAGTGCAGGCTTCTCGCGCAGCGCGTCGGGCGACGCCGCCGACGCATCGCCCGTCCGCGCAGGAGCCCCCGGAGGCCGCGCAGTCGCTGACGCGGTGCCACACGCGGCTGCGCTCCAGGCAGACGCTCTGGTGACGGCCCTCTTCGCAGCGCAGCGCGCCCGCCTGCGCGCACCGCTCCGCTGCGCCGCTTCCCAGCGCCACCTGCGGAAGAACACAGCCGTCAGCGCCCCTTTCCGTCAGCCCGGACCCCTTCCGTTAGCCCGACCCCCTTCCTGTCAGCCCGGGCCCCTTCCATCAGCCCGGACCCCTTCCGTCAGCCCGACCCCCTTCCGTCAGCCCGGGCTCCTTCCATCAGCCTGAACCCTTTCCGTCAGCCCGGACCCCTTCCGTCAGCCTGGACCCTTTCCGTCAGCCCGGGCTCCTTCCGTCAGCCTGGACCCCTTCCGCCAGCCCGGACCCCTTCCGTCAACACGGACCCCTTCCATCAGCTCGGACCCCTTGCGTCAGCCCGGGTCCCTTTCGTCAGCCTAGACCCCTTCCATCAGCCTGGACCACTTCTGACAGCCCTGACCCCTTCCGTCAGCCCAGACCCCTTCAATCAGCTCGGACCTCTTCCGTCAGCCCTGACCCCCTTCCGTCAGACCGGATCCCTTCCGTCAGCTTGTCCTCCTTCCGCCAGCTCGGCCCCTTTCGTTAGCCCCGACTTCTTCCGTCAGCCTATTCCTTCCTTCAGCCAGCCCCGCCTGCGAGAAGCCTCCGTAAGGGTCATATTCGAAAAACATGAAATATTTAAAATTTTCGAAATGCTGTATGTTTTCCGGATAACATTTTTACGTATTTGTTTTAATAATTCGATTTCATTCAAAATTTTGACGATTTCATTCAAAATTACGCAAAAACGACTCAAATTTTCAAAACATTGTATTTGGCATTCTAAAAATTTCATTTCTCAATGAATTCCGGTCGTCGATAAAAGTGGTACTTCAACAGCACATATTATTGTCGCAGTATTGTTCATAATTACGTAATATTATAATTTGGCAATTTCTGACTTACACGTCTGCTACCATTTGAAAAATTCTTATCCAACGAAGTGCAATATATATATATATATATATATATATATATATATATATATATATATTCTTTTTAATTCAAATATTTAAACGAAAACAGCTTTCTGCCATTCACATTCAAGAATGTGTATTCACATTCTTCATAAATGTACCAAAGATGCATGATGCGTATTTTATGCGTAAATAAGATTATTAGTTTGTAATAACGCGAACCAGGAGTGCCCGTCACTACCGTCTTATGTAGCCAGTGCGACGGTTTCAAAGCAACAATTGCTGCTGGATTCATATGACATGCACATTTTGCAAATAATCATTCTTGATATTATCGGCGCACGTTTTCTTGAGCTCTTGCTTCGCTAGTTGCGAGAGGAGTGGGGAGTTTGGTTATTTTGACGAAAAGAATATTGTATCAAATTTGTAGTTCGTTTTTCGATGCAAAATAGTTTCTATTACACAGCAGGAGCAAACATTTCTTGTTATCAGATTTGGTCTACAACGCTCGTTGCTGTAATTTATTCTTAGTTCATCTAATGATCGCAAAGGAGTGGGGGTACGTATTCCGTGGCTCAAGAAAACATGCGTTTATAATACCGCTAGCGACAAACTGCAAACAGAAAGTTATATAATAGTAATTAAATATAATATTGGAGAATGCTTAACGACCAAAATATTATGTTGGAATCAGTTTAACGGGGTTTGGTCAGCAGATGCAAAATTAATTTAAACCATAGTTGTTTGCCAACGTTTCCGAAAATATATTTCCATCGTCAGGGCTATTTAAAACCGAGAGAGAAGACACTATTGCCCAACATTCTACCAGTTGCAGTCATGGTGCATGTTTGTGTGGTGAAGGTGTATGACTGTTCCTCACTGCCTGTGAAGTACCTTAGTATCCACATTATGTAGCAGATTAATTAATTATGTGTACACTCATTTGATGGTCGAAAGGTAGGTAACTTTGTACATAAGTATATATAAAATTTAAATTTGTTCACTGTATCTAGGTAGTGTATATAAAATATATTTTGGTTGCTAAATGTAATAGTGTCTTCTCTCTCGGTTTTATATAGCCATGAGTCTGTTTTATATAGCCCTGAGGATGGAATTATATTTTCCGAAAATTGTGGCAAACAACCATGATTTAAATTAATTTTGCTCTTACTGATCGAGCCCCGTTAACCTGACTCCAATAAATATAATATTGTTTTATTCATCAAAACTACTCATTTTTAGGCGAATATGTGTCATTCCCGCATATTACCATGCAAAGCAAAATTATCCATTGTTTTCATATTTAACTCAATTAAGTGACGCAATTTAAAATAGTTTTTTTTTAATACGCCAGGGCGTCAAAGATTGAAACAGGTCACAAATCACCAACCATAAATTTACATACATTCTTAAATCTAAGTTAAAATATTATTTATATGTTCACTCAATAGTGTAGTATGTATTTAATTTACAATATCAAAATAAATTTATTGCGAATATTAAACTCCTCTTTAACCTCCTCCACTGGTTATGGTTATCCAAAAGTTGAATGGCTTCTAAATTAACATGTTCATCCAGTTGCATTTCATGTTTCGCAGCGAATCTTCTAATTTCACTTGACACATAGGGAATTCCAAGATCACGATGTAGATCCCTATTTCTAAAAATAGATTTTATGCTTAAATCAAATTAAACGTAATCTTTCTTTTCAAAAATTTAATGACTTCCTCCAAGTTTCTCTCACATTGCATTCACAGTGACAGTGCCTCATTCAAAGCGCAAGGAATACGAATTTACCATTTTCATTCCCCCTTCCTCCTATTTTCTGAAGGATAGAGAGTGCGCCGAAAATGGGACCAGCACCACTTTTTTTTGCCGTTAGTTGCAACATACGTGACAAATATTTAAAGAAAACATTGGAGCTGTTTCAGAGAAAATAACTACTTAAATTTACAAATTGTCTGTTTCACGCCAAATTGCGCAAAAATTCTCACATTTTCGAAAAATTGAACGTTTTCTTATTTGAATATATTTTTCTGTTAAAAAAGTTATCTTCATAATTATAGTTGTAGGATGACGCCGAACATTTTTCGAATTTCTGCAATTTTCGAGAAGTCGGAGATTTCAATAAAAATGAGTACCTGGTTGAGGGGAAAACCCCGCTAGTCGACGGTAGGTCGGCGCCGAATCTCGCCATCTAGCGGGGAAAGATCACCGCCACCTCCCGATGAAAACATGCACTACACTTACGTGACTAAAGACCTCTGAAGCTGACGTGCCCGGAATCACGAACAATCAATCAATCGGTAAAAATCCTGTGTACGATTCGAGCGGTAGAGTTGTGCACTGACAGACCGACAGAACCGAAAACATTTATTTTCCTCAACATTTCCTGATATTGAATTTTTAACAGCATTATGTGAAAACATTACAGCTCTCTACAAAAGGTATCTTTAAATTTATCAGATAAGAAACACAGATACGTACACAGTCTTGTTGATTTAATATCTTTATATGATATAATGATATTACTTGATATTATTACGCAATAACCCGTACAAGAAATACTCACCAGACTCCATTGTAGAAGCAACACTGCAAGCAGCATCCTTGGCTCCATTGTAATACGTGGAAGTTTATTGATGTGTAGTGTATTTAAAAGCGTTTTCTATTTTATCAGTTCACAGATATCAATATTATCTCAAAACATTTGGCCTTGAGGCATAAAGACGCGTTGCGAAATATTAACTCACCTTATACTCGAAGGAACAGTACCACAATGATAAATGTTCTGAAGTTAAAATAAAAAATATATTCACAAAATCTCTGAAAACAATACAATGCGCAATATAAACAATGAATATGGCATGTTCTAAGGTAAAACTTCGCAACTGTTTTTATCATGAAAATAATTGGAATTTACAACCATTTCGTTGAATGGGTTCAGTATCGCGCCAAATTTACTGCTCTTGCAGGGTCGCCTGCGCCACGTACGGTCACACTTTCACCTACAGCAGTGTTGTCAAGGACGATGCCACGAGCTGGAGTCCGTGGCACGAGTGCCACGACAAAATCGCTCCTCCACGCAGTTCATCACCCCGCCACCAGAGACAACGCCAATCCAATTGTAAAACGGCGGAGTTACTAATAGTTCTCCTTCCCGACGCTAGTTGCGCAGAGAAGCTCGTGACATGTTACGGTGCCACGAGGCATGCCACTGCCACCGGTAGAAGACCTTGACACCACTGACCTGCAGAGTAAGCACGAACGAAAAAAACATAGCTATGTCTCAATAACTTATTTTCTCTTCGCTACCACCCACGTGCTGTCTCTTCCCAGGAGTCCTGAAATGTCCTATGTGCCCTCCTTTCTTCGTTTCCACAGAACCCTCCACGCGCGCAAAGCCTGACCTCAAAGAACGCATCCCATATTCGCCATCTTCTAACCACGAAGTAAAAACTTCAACCAGCGAATTATGTTTCACACACCTTCGCCTGGTGTCGTCTCTATTACGAAAACCGTACGAACGGCTTTCCATCCTCCCTTGCCTTTCGCTTCCGTTCTGGTTCTTTGACTCCTTATAGTTCGATTTTTCTAACTCTGTCTCTCAAGCCCCTATGGCCACGATGGAATATCACACATTTCGCGTCTTTCTCCGTCGTACCGCTAAAAGTCGCATGATCGCAAGCACTGTTTGATACAGTCGTGACAATGAGACACCTGGCGGCACGACTGAGAACGTCGTGAAATGCCGGACATATTCCATCGTGAAGACGGGTCTTGAGGGGCAAAGTTAGAAAAATCGCAGTATAGTCAAAGCTCGGAGCACGTGACCACTCGCTTTTCTTCGTTTGCGAATATATATTCAATGTTTGGTAATTTGTACATGAATTCCTTTTTGTAAGTGAAGTGGGAAGGATTCATGAAAGAGAACGGGTGTAAGATGTTTAGAAGAATTGAAGATATGTTGTTTTCACTCCTTTATGACATAAAGCTGTGGTTGTTCTGATTGAAGCTATTTATGTTTTTATATGTGAAGTTTGAACTGGTATGATATGTTTCATTTTCCCTACAATGTGTGCTGTGGTGAATTAGTTGTGGCATGACAATTGTGAGCAGTGATCAGCGAGATGTGTTTTTTTGGAAAATAGATGTGTTTATATTTATCCATAATTATTTGATGTATGTTTTTGACACAGGGGTTACTGAAGTAGGTTTGGTTACTGGTATATGAAGGCTACGAGTTAATGTCATAAAATGATTTTGTGTAATATTTGTAGAGAGAAGAAATTGAATATAAAATGTGTAGATCCCTGGCGAAAATGGACATGTACGCCAATGTACACGATCGTACGCGCAAACGTACATGGAGAGCGCATCTCTAATGTACAGAAGTGTACAAGAGTTCACCACGATGTGCATTTTTGTGTACCAAATATGTACTTTGGCCCAAATGAATGTACGCTTCAATGTACACTTGTATGTACTTGATGTGTTCATGATGGGATCGAAAGAGCGTGTACTTTAGTACACGATGTGCACAGCATGTAACGTTGCGGATTGATGAAATATTTACTTAGGAAAAAGTTTTTCGTAGAAAACTTCCACGATTCTCACTGAAATTGTCATTAGCTGATCTCATCCAAAAATTTGGCACATTTGAGTTCAATTAAATGCATTGACCTGTGATGGATTATTTCACTAAGTGATAACCTGATTGACCTAACCTAACCTATGTGAGTGTTCTCAAACAGCAAAACCTTTTTCCCCAAACATTCATTGCAACTTGAACATGTATGTTTCCACATTCGGTGTGGTGACCACATTTCACCCACTGCCACTGCCAGTTTAGATCTGTCACTGCCAGTGGTTGACTTATTCTTATTCTGCTAATTGTAGTTGTGAATGCGTATGCGTGTATTTCGCTGAATTTGAGCATGCATCAAAGGAATCGGGAGAACACAGTCCTACACCATTTCATGCTAAAAGTAAGTTGCAAAATGGAACTCGAACGTACAACTATTAGGAATCTATATCTTAAATTGCCGTAATACTCTTCTGTCTGCCTATTCACTATTTACCGGAACCCACATTTTAAACCTGCAAGCCACACTGTTTTACATTTAACTTTTGGACAAAACCTGGCATAAACTATGATTTCAAGTCTTTCATTAAATTTTTGTGCTCTCATTTACATAATGGTAATGGCACAATAATGACTAATGTTGGTGCATGTATTAATAAGAAAATTAGAATTCTCATCTCCTGTTATTTATTTGACAACTGAACTTTGTATTGACTTTAAATTACTATTAATTAACATTAACTATACATTTATGGGGCTTTTCGTGTTTTACGTTAATATATTGAAACTTGAAACTCCCAACTGTAACTTAAATGTATTTAAAGAAAATGATGAATTATATTACGGGTGCCGGGAAACAATTCCAAGTAATATTAAAAAATTATAAATTACAACCAGAGGCGTATCTAGGGTATGGCAGACATGGCACGTGCCATGGGCGCCACTCTCAAGGGGCGCTATTTAGCTTTCTTCATTCTCGGAAAAAAGTTGAATTATTTTTCAATAAAGAAATTAAACTTTACACAAAAGATAAAGTAAAATAAACGTTTTTAAACAATCTAGCCATGTTCATCAACTGTGATAATCACTCCACTAACTTGGTTGGTGTGCACGCAGCAAAACTAGAAGTATTAATGACCCCATTTTTCGGACCTCTTGAACATGGGTTCTTTTCAGTATCTACAACTCTCTGGGAACAGTAGAAACTAGTAGTAATACCGA
>JAHLJT010009355.1:47346493-47598700 GCA_031308135.1 Acheta domesticus
TGCAATTTTCGAAGAGAAGTCGGAGATTTCAATAAAAATGAGTACCTGGTTGAGGGGAAAACCCCGCTAGTCGACGGTAGGTCGGCGCCGAATCTCGTCATCTAGGCGGGGAAAGATCACCGCCACCTCCCGATGAAAACATAGCACTACACTTACGGGACTAACGACCTCTGAAGCTTGACGTGCCCGGAATCACGAACAATCAATCAATCGGTAAAAATCCTGTGTACGATTCGATCGGTAGAATTGTGCACTGACAGACCGACAGAACCGAAAACAGTTTATTTTCCTCAACATTTCCTGATATTGAATTTTTAACAGCATTATGTGAAAACATTACAGCTCTCCACAAAAGGTATCTTTAAATTTATCAGATAAGAAATCACAGATACGTACACAGTCTTGTTGATTTAATATCTTTATATGATATAATGATATTACTTGATATTATTACGCAATAACCCGTACAAGAAATACTCACCAGACTCCATTGTAGAAGCAACACTGCAAGCAGCATCCTTGGCTCCATTGTAATACATGGAAGTTTATTGATGTGTAGTGTATTTAAAAGCGTTTTCTATTTTATCAGTTCACAGATATCAATATTATCTCAAAACATTTGGCCTTGAGGCATAAAGACGCGTTGCGAAATATTAACTCACCTTATACTCGAAGGAACGGTACCACAATGATAAATGTTCTGAAGTTAAAATACAAAATATATTCACAAAATCTCTGAAAACAATACAATGCGCAATGTAAACAATGAATATGGCATGTTCTAAGGTAAAACTTTGCAACTGTTTTTATCATGAAAATAATTGAAATTTACAACCATTTCGTTGAGTGGGTTCAGTATCGCGCCAAATTTACTGCTCTTGCAGGGTCGCCTGCGCCACGTACGGTCACACTTTCACCTACAGCAGTGTTGTCAAGGTCGATGCAACGAGCGGGAGTCCGAGGGAGAGCGAGTGCCACGACAAAATCGCTCCTCCTCGCAGTTCATCACCCCGCCACCAGAGACAACGCCAATCCAATTGTAAAACGGCGGAGTTACTAATAGTGCCCTTTCCCGACGCTAGTTGCGCAGAGAAGCTCGTGGCATGCTACGGTGCCACGACGTGTTCCACTGCCACCAGTAGAAGACCTTGACACCACTGACCTACAGAGTAAGCACGAACGAAAAAACATAGATATGTCTCAATACCTTATTTTCTCTTCGCTACCACCCACGTGCTGTCTCTTCCCAGGAATCCTCAAATGTCCTATGTGCCCTCCTTTCTTCGTTTCCACAGAATCCGCCACGCGTGCAAAGCCTGACCTCAAAGAACGCATCCCATATTCGCCATCTTCTAACCACGAAGTAAAAACTTCAACTAGCGAATTATGTTTCACACACCTTCGCCTGGTGTCGTCTCTATTATGAAAACCGTACTAACGGCTTTCCATCCTCCCTTGCCTTTCGCTTCCGTTCGGGCTCTTTGACTCCTTATAGTTCGATTTTTCTAACTCTGTCTCCTCAAGCCCCTATGGCCACGATGGAATATCACACATTTCGCGTCTTTCTCCGTCGTACCGCTAGAAGTCGCATGATCGCAAGCACTGTTTGATACAGTCGTGACAATGAGACACCTGGCGGCACGACTGAGAACGTCGTGAAATGCCGGACATATTCCATCGTGAAGCCGGGTCTTGAGGGGCAAAGTTAGAAAAATCGCAGTATAGTCAAAGCTCGGAGCACGTGACCACTCGCTTTTCTTCGTTTGCGAATATATATTCAATGTTTGGTAATTTGTACATGAATTCCTTTTTGTAAGTGAAGTGGGAAGGATTCATGAAAGAGGACGGGTGTAAGATGTTTAGAAGAATTGAAGATATGTTGTTTTCACTCCTTTATGACATAAAGCTGTGGTTGTTCTGATTGATGTGTGAAGCTATTTATGTTTTTATATGTGAAGTTTGAACTGGTATGATATGTTTCATTTTCCCTACAATGTGTGCTGTAGTGAATTAGTTGTGGCATGACAATTGTGAGCAGTGATCAGCGAGATGTGTTTTTTGGAAAATAGATGTGTTTATATTTATGCATAATTATTTGATGACACAGGGGTTACTGAAGTAGGTTTGGTTACTGTTATATGAAGGCTACGAGTTAATGTCATAAAATGATTTTGTGTAATATTTGTAGAGAGAAGAAATTGAATATAAAATGTGTAGATCCCTGGCGAAAATGGACATGTACGCCAATGTACACGATCGTACGCGCAAACGTACATGGAGAGCGCATCTCTAATGTACAGAAGTGTACAAGAGTTCACCACGATGTGCATTTTTGTGTACCAAATATGTACTTTGGCCCAAATGAATGTACGCTTCAATGTACACTTGTATGTACTTGATGTGTTCATGATGGGATCGAAAGAGCGTGTACTTTAGTACACGATGTGCACAGCATGTAACGTTGCGGATTGATGAAATATTTACTTAGGAAAAAGTTTTTCGTAGAAAACTTCCACGATTCTCACTGAAATTGTCATTAGCTGATCTCATCCAAAAATTTGGCACATTTGAGTTCAATTAAATGTATTGACCTGTGATGGATTATTTCACTAAGTGATAACCTGATTGACCTAACCTAACCTAACCTATGTGAGTGTTCTCAAACAGCAAAAACCTTTTTCCCCAAACATTCATTGCAACTTGAACATGTATGTTTCCACATTCGGTGTGGTGACCACATTTCACCCACTGCCACTGCCAGTTTAGATCTGTCACTGCCAGTGGTTGACGTATTCTTTATTCTGCTAATTGTAGTTGTGAATGCGTATGCGTGTATTTCGCTGAATTTGAGCATGCATCAAAGGAATCGGGAGAACACAGTCCTACACCATTTCATGCTAAAAGTAAGTTGCAAAATGGAACTCGAACGTACAACTATTAGGAATCTATATCTTAAATTGCCGTAATACTCTTCTGTCTGCCTATTCACTATTTACCGGAACCCACATTTTAAACCTGCAAGCCACACTGTTTTACATTTAACTTTTGGACAAAACCTGGCATAAACTATGATTTCAAGTCTTTCATTTAAATTTTTGTGCTCTCATTTACATAATGGTAATGGGCACAATAATGACTAATGTTGGTGCATGTATTAATAAGAAAATTAGAATTCTCATCTCCTGTTATTTATTTGACAACTGAACTTTGTATTGACTTTAAATTACTATTAATTAACATTAACTATACATTTATGGGGCTTTTCGTGTTTTACGTTAATATATTGAAACTTGAAACTCCCAACTGTAACTTAAATGTATTTAAAGAAAAATGATGAATTATATTACGGGTGCCGGGAAACAATTCCAAGTAATATTAAAAAATTATAAATTACAACCAGAGGCGTATCTAGGGTATGGCAGACATGGCACGTGCCATGGGCGCCACTCTCAAGGGGCGCTATTTAGCTTTCTTCATTCTCGGAAAAAAGTTGAATTATTTTTCAATAAAGAAATTAAACTTTACACAAAAGATAAAGTAAAATAAACGTTTTAAACAATCTAGCCATGTTCATCAACTGTGATAATCACTCCACTAACTTGGTTGGTGTGCACGCAGCAAAACTAGAAGTATTAATGACCCCATTTTTCGGACCTCTTGAACATGGGTTCTTTTCAGTATCTACAACTCTCTGGGAACAGTAGAAACTAGTAGTAATACCGAATAGCACAGACTTTCCCGTATTAGTTTTCTATTTCCTTTAATCTCTGCTAGCCATTCGGACTTGCCACATACTCTTTCCAGCTGCCATCTATCGCCGGCCGAAGTATATATTTTTGACATTTTCTTAACTTGCCAGTTTCGCAATAGTAGAACAAAAATATTATTCTAAGAATATTAAACAACAGTAAAGCCTCGTCCTAATGATAATTTTTTTAAAAAGATGGAAAATAAAATTGCCTATGTTTGACACAAAATTTCTCAAACATACTCATGTTTTTGAAAAATTGAACATGACATTATTTGAAGATGTTTTTTATGAACACATTTTATTAAGAAAAAATATATCTTCATAATCGTAATTGTCGGAAAACGCCGAAATTTTTTCAATTTTTTCAATTTTCGAAAAACAGAGTTTTCAACGAAAATTAGACCTACGCCATTTTCTTACATAACCTTCAGACTATCCAACAACAAAATTTAGTCAATTGTCGGCGCCATTTTTTTGAAAATTTTGAAAATGTCCCAGGGGCTTCATGTAAAGTATCCCCTCAAAATTAAAATATCGGTTTCAAATTTAAGGGGAAAATCACCTGAACGGTTTAGTCGCGTGTTGTTCACTGACAGACGGACGGACAAACGTTTTGCTTTCAATAGGTTTTCCGATATCAAGGGATTCAGGCTGCACCACGTGTTAGTGGATTTTTTTCTTAATTTAGCAACTGAATTTATCCACTTTTTCGTTAACAGGGCACGGTAATGAATTTCTTTTGACGAAAATCTGCCGTTTTTGCGCACAGCATTACATAACTTTTCCAGTACCGTATACGGGAAAGTAAAATGCCATGCCTGTGGTTCTTATGTCGAATCTTTATCAGACACAGACTTCAGCACCGGTAGAAGCTGTGAAACATCTTCGACAAAATCGTTGAAGTTCTCCAAAACATTAATGATAATTAGATCTCGGATTTTAGGACAAAAGCCTATTTATTTTCTTTAGGATGTTGTGAAAATTAATTGCAGATGTTTACGAATCATGAAAAAATAGATCTACTGAAAGCATCTTGTAGTGACTAAAAAGTTCTAAAAGGGCAGTTGATGTTTATTTAATATACACCAAGTAATTTTCGAGAATAATCACCAGTGCCGTGTTAACGCACGAGCCCGAAGAATCCGGGCCCAAGGTCCCAATGTTCAAGGGCCCCAGATAGTTCTTAAAAATAATTAACACTTAGGGTTAAAAATAAAATAACATAAAATGTGATGTATGATTAAACTATACGCAAAAAACTGGTATAACGGTCTGATGTGTCAAGCATCGTTGGATAATATATGAAATGTTGCTGGTTGATCTTTTTTTAATTTTATATTGTGCAATTTAATAAAAAATTAAAGTATTTAATTTGTAGTCTTTTTTAATGTAATTATAAGTCTGTTATTCTTACATAAATGTTTAAATTTTTTGTTTGAATAATCTTAAATTGAGACATTAAGATATACTTTCAAAATATTAAACAAATATAAAATACAATGTGAATTGATAGGATTGTTTTACATTTCAGCATCGAAATACGGGGTGATCGGTGAAAGTAAGAATAGGGCCCCCAAATCAACGTAGGTCCAAGGGCCCCCAATGCTGGTAAAATACGACTCTGTTGATCACATTTTAATTGCCAATTTTTTAAAATATGTTCAAAGGAAAGCAAATACTTTCCCGAATTTCCCAAAGTGTAGTATTATCTGATTGAATACGCAATTGACTACGTACCGAAATCTCTCATCCAACCCACCGAACATGAGCTCTGCACGGCAACATAAAAGGGATGTTTCAGGCTCGTCTCCGACCAGTAATTTTTAGGCAATTGCACCCATTCCTGGGGCAGCTGCGCTGTTGACAGGTTGAGGCTTATCGCCGCGGAGCGTCGTCTTCATAATTCAGGCGAGGAATGCCACAGGTCAGGCAAAAACCTACTGTTGGAAAGGAGGAGCTTACAAAACACAGTTCAATGGTTAAATGGGTCGTATAGTACGTTTGTTGTTTGAGGGAGAATGGGAGTGAAGAAGTTCCAGAAGTGGGCGTGAGAAAAGTGCTTAAATGTTTGCTCTTATAAATCTGTCAGGGGAAAGTTCATTTTCAGCTTTCAAAATTATTTTAACACATTAAAGACAACCTTACAGTAGAAATTTTGGAGAAAGTATTGATACTAATACTGCTAATTCTGAAAGTGAATAAAATAGGTCCATCAAGCTTGCCAGTCCATCAAACTACTACGTGTCAGAATTTTTAACTATCTTCTAACCACAAAACCATTTTTTTATCACCGAAAAAATGGGTGGCGAGCTAGCTTGATATCCCGTCCACCATAGCAGAATCCAACCAAATCAGTACCACAATTTTTAACATTTTTATTGCTAATGTATTACAGCAAAACCATTTTTTACCGCCCATCTTCACCGAAAAACATGGGTGGCGGACTAGTTTGATATCAGCTTGACTCGCTCACCATGGCAGAATCAAACCAAACTAGAACCTGAATTTTTAACTATTTTATTACTAATTTATTACCGCAAAAACAATTTTTTACCGCTCATTTTCACACACACAAACGGGTGATGGGCGCGCCCACTTTCGCATATTCAAATGAATTTTAATTGTTTATTACCGTTCATTTTCACGTCACAAAACAGTGTTCCCTCTCTTCATATCAATATGGCCCGCTTACCACCGCAGAAGCAAACGAAACTAATTCTCTTGTTCTCTCAACTCCTAAAATTAAAAAAAATTTAAAAAGTCATGTTTTTCGAGAGAAATTGTTTATGAAACTTTATGAAAATAATCAGAATCTTATTTACACTAGTATGTACTCGTTAAAACAATTATCAACAACCCTAGTTTGAAGTATCCTGAGAGGGGCGCAAATTCTATACTTGCCATGGGCGCCTGAATGCCTAGATACGCCTCTGATTACAACACTGCCTTGCCGGCTCAGTCGTTGGTTTCGGTTCGATGACAATTCGCATTTGCCAAATTGTCACCGGATCTGCCCTCCGTACGGAGAAGCACGTAATCTGAAAGTTTCTTTGTTCTAATTTTTTGCACTAATAACGTGCTAGAATGCACAATAATACTCTCTTAGTTCGTTTGGAAAAAGAACATCAACTTTTATCAAATTTGACTCGATAAATTTAAACACTTTTCTATCGAAAAACTTTTGGTCATGACCAGTAAATACTCTTTGGTCATGACCTCTAAGTCTATTATATAACGATCGTCAAACAATACCCCCAAGCTCTCTTGTAAGTTGTCGCATGGCGCCACGAAAAACCTGGAACTTCCACGTCTTCCGATCTTCGTTCGGCTGGGCCGGGCCCCAATGTTGTCTGCCTCGTTCTTCAATGTTCCTCCTAGCACCTGTATCTGACTAGCATCTGCAGCTAACCTGTCATCTATAATAACAGCATTTCTTCACAGAACATAAAATAAATTATTATTACAAGAGATTCTTAAGCAGGTCTACATGCAAAGCACAGAAAATCCCTACATAATTTATTTATTTATTGTAATTTCAAATGAAACTTTTATTGGGAACTGTTGTTTGTTAAATTGAAATCAGTAGACATTATGGGAATTGTTGGTATAATAGAGATTGCTGTTTTTACAACCAGTTGGCATTTCACATTTAACAATTTTTCCTCCCCCTTCACTTTCAGTCACGTACCATTGCACAACCATCACAGATCAAGATGTCTTAGTTAAAGAACAGGAACTCCTACAGTTGACTATAGCTTATTGAACAATATTCCAGGTGTTTCAATACAATTCAAAACTTCAACTGTAGAGTGCATGCATTGAACATTATAAAGAACAATACCTTTCAAAAAATGTGTTTTAATTTCACCAGGCAACAAATGCATAATCTTCAAATTTACAGGACCCACATAGGCTACTCATTTGTTGGAGTGAAAATTGCTCGTTAGGAAAAAATATTTAATCAGACTATCTATATTCTTGATGATTATACAAAAACCATGAACAAATGAGATTCTGCCTTCACCGTCAACTTGCACATTTTCCATTTCCAATATTTTACAAACAAATAGAAAATTTACCTCATGCTAAATGATTATGAATATGTATTCCCATACTTTGAATCAATTGCATTTCTTTGACATTGCTCAACAGGGAAGATTTCTTATACAGGCATTTATGTACTTCTGGCAACTTGATGATTCTATCAAAATACGAAAACATTTGAGTTTAAAACAACACAAACAGTGAAGTGGCTTCTGATGAGAAATAATTGTTCACCCTTCTATCAAAATGATTAATGTCAACAACAGCGCACTATGAGCGGAATAATATACTCACTCAGATGATATTAGACTCTTTTTACTCGAGAATACAGGAAAAAATAAAGAGAATTTTCAAACATTTATCATCGTAATCAATTTAAACCTTCTGCCTTCTTCCAATCCAATTCATGAAATAATTGTTGTGGTAAGAAGTATTCTATTGAACATAGAATTTTCATTTAA
This sequence comes from Acheta domesticus, assembly GCA_031308135.1. NCBI lineage: Eukaryota > Metazoa > Arthropoda > Insecta > Orthoptera > Gryllidae > Acheta > Acheta domesticus. The sequence continues at coordinate 47,354,750 of JAHLJT010009355.1, forward strand.
TGAAATGGGGCATGACAATTATCAATGATTGACTGGAACTCCAATTGGTGGTTCACTTACTTCAGTGTTTTCAGAAATGGTTATGCGTAAACTTGAAGAATCAATCCTACTTTCTGTTAAATTGTTATACTACAAAAGATGTGTGGATGACCTATTAATTATAGTTGATAAAAACAACACATTAAATTTGCTCAATATGTTTAATTCTTGTGATGAATCTATCCTATTCATTTTAGAAAAAAGTAATCTATCTATAAACTTCCTAGATATCAATATCAAACATGATAATGGAAAAATATGTACAGAACAAATTGGTACAGAGAAAGTTGTGCTGCTAATTGAATCCTTAAGTATTTATCTAAACATCCCATACAGCATAAGAGAGGCATTGTTTATGGCCTCATAGATAGAGCCATAAAATTATTCCATTCCATCCACCAGGAATGTCATATAAAAATAGTATATGATATATTAATTTTTTTAAAAAATTCTATTGAGTTTATAAAAAAACAAATAAAGAAGAGGAGAGCAATGCTATGTGGAATGTGTAATATCATACCTGATCAACCCAATTCTGAAACCTCAGATGTAAACAAAAAAACAATAGTTTTGCCATTTGTACATAGAATTACTAACAGAATCATAAAAAATTTAAAACAGTCCAATTTAAATATAATATCTAGATATATATTAACAAACAAACAATCTTATATTAGAAATATTAAAGATTTTATTCCAGCTTCTGATGTGGAAAAGTATATTGCAACGGAACATGCCATCTCTCGACATGCCGGCACTAACCAACCTTTGATGGGCTAGGGCGGATATACCCCACGAGAATCAAATGCTTCTGGCGTGGGTGTCACCAGGACGTCACGGCGCTCCAGTCACCGCCTCGTCGCCAGGCCCTGCCGGTTGTTTATCAAAATATTTTCTTTTATAGGATGCTCCCTCCCTAGGAAATCCTACATGGTTTAGTGACCAGGGAAAATCACAATCCACAAATGCTTTATATCTCATTCATTAACCAAAATTGATTACATAACATTACAACATGCAGCGGGCAAACCACTGCTTTGCCCTACACTGCCTGTACACATTACACCTAAGAGAGATTTCGATAATCCTATTTCCAGCTGGATTTACCTAAACATTCTCTTAAGATTTTCATTACTACTTAAATTAGTGTGGCATTACTTATTGCCTTTCACATAAAAGCACATGTACACTGACTCTTTCGATAAAGAAAAAGACTGATTTTAACAAAGTTACTTATTGTTCTGGTTTAGATGCATGTAAGCATCGTATTCTATTTTAAATTCTGTTTAGAACGACCCTTTGAACATGAAAGAAAGACCAAATCCAAATCTAGAATTGTCCTCATTAGCCTCTCCTATTTCTGCTAATACCTTGTATTTTTACAGCACTGTGTCAAAGTTTACAGGTACTCACTCTCGTTTGCTGCATGGCGGTGAAATACCGTTACACCTCCCCCTCTCGCGCGCGTTCCGGAGACCTCCCGTTCGCCCACTAGCAGCCGGGAAGGGCGTAGCGATGACCTCGCTGTCTTCACGGCCGCTCGAACAAATGGAAGCCTCGGCGAGCCTGTGGGGTAGCGGCGGGCCCGATGGCGACCTCGGGATGCAACGGTGAATTGCACCGCGGCGCCTCTCGTACTCGCTGTATTCCACGTCACGTACCAACTTCTCGGCTGTACCTTCTTCTTCTATCTTCTCCCTTCTTCTTTCTTCGTTCTCCTTCAATGCGAATTACACGTCAGTTCAGAAAGTTCAGACGTCTTTAATTTCCTTCCTCACAAACCCATTCCGGACAACAGTTCATTAAATAATTCTGATTTGAACATCGGGCTCGTTTCACTTTGCTCCCGTGCACTTTGAAAGTTCTGGTGGCGTTGGAAGTTGTGAATTACGCACCGACTCACGTTGTACTTGGTCATGAATTCTGTTTTAGAACAAAACTGCTCCTAGCGGATATCGCATCTCGTCGTTAACTTTTTTCTAAAAGCAACGTTTCACGTCGTCGAAAACTTGTTCTAGAAGAAACATTCTACACGTCTCGCCTCGTCGACAACTTTTCCTAGAAGAAACGTCCTACACGTCTCACCTAGTCGACAACTTTTTCTAGAAGACCCGTCTTGCCTCGTCGGAAACTCTTTCTAGAAGAACAAAATTCTACATCGGTTACCAGGCTGCCTCTTTCCTACTCTCCTCGCGTGACCTACGCCGACCAATGGCTATCGTGGGATTTTCGGCCCTCTCCTCATTGGCGACCATCGGTTCCGGTTGTAGGCTTCGAAATTATTCGACGCCTTCGTCATCCGCTGACGTCGACGGCGCGCGGCTTTCAAAGCTGCCTGCGCCTTATGGTGTTCGGGCTGGTTGTAGATTTATTATGGGACGAATGGATTTCGTCCATTTTCGTCTCATTGCCCCCATAACGGTAAGATTCTTCGACGGTCATTTAAAATGATGGAGAAGAATCTTCAACGAGAACTATTCAAGAATTCTTTTATTTTTCCCATCGACTTTTCATCTTTCTGTTACCTGATCATTCGAATCAGCAACCCGTTATTTAGTAAGGTTTCAAGTTGAAGAAGTTATATGTTCCTATTACTCTTCCGTCTTCATCTATTAATTCGGCTGCATTTGGAGCTACCAATCTTGTCACTGTGTACGGTCCCTCGTACAGGTGAAAGAATTTAGCAAATAATTTTAGCCTTGGTACTGATACTTTTGGAGTTCGTAGCATGACTTTTTGATTCACCCTAAACACATATGGTCGGTTTTTTACTTTCTTTTTCCGTTCTTCGGCAGCCTTGCGGAGCCTATCCAGAATTTGTTGTTCCGTGTGGTAGGGTTCCGGTCCGGTCACATCTTCACGGTCTAGATATCCCAACACATGTGGTGGTTTGCGGGCGAAATGGGCCTCGTATGGACTCATCCCGATGCTTTCATGCGGCACGTGGTTCAACCATCGATTCACATGGGGCACTAACCTCGGTCCAATCGTCATGTTTCTGGCTGCAATAAGTTCGGAACAGTCTCGACATTTCTTTCATCACCCGTTCGCTTGGATTTGATTGCGGGTGGCGAATGGACGAGTAAATTGGAGTTAAATTTTTCTCTTGTAATGCTGTTTTCCACAGTTGGCTAGTGAATTGAGTTCCATGGTCACTCAAGACTCTACGATACTGTCCTGCTATTGCTAAATATTTCTCCAGCTGTCGTAAACACTGGTTAGTGGTGATCTTATTAATGGGGTACACTTGTGTAAACTTTGTAAACAAGTCGATGATGACCATGATATACTTATTCCCGCGCCTCGATTTTGGTAATGGCCCGTACAAATCGACTGCAATGATATCATTTTTCCCTTCGGGAATGATCGGTGTCACTGTACCCGCATACGATCGATTCGGAAACTTTGTCCTCATGCATGTCTCGCACGACTTGATTACTCGTTTCACATCCCTATCCATGTTTTTCCAATAACATAGTTCGCTTATAATGCTTTTAATTTTTGTGGACCCGTAATGTGCGGCTTGAGCGTGGACATAGTTAATTAGTTCCTCCGCGTGCGCTTTTGGGATCCAAATTTTGTAGGTAATTGGAGCGGTGTCCAATCGAATCAGCACCATGTCATTGGTCAATCTCCACCTCTCGGGATCTCTCTGCAATTTCGTCACGACTTCTTCGTCTTCTGTTTGCCCTCTTCCCTCAAGTACACGCTTGACTTTACTAATTTCGTCGTCGTGATTTTGAAGGTCTGCCAATGTGGACCAATCCCATAGAAAACTTTGAGGAATTTTTAGATCGATTGCATTGACTTGTTCGACGCCTTTATGGGTGATATTGGTCTCTGGAGCTGGGAACTGACGACTGAGTAAGTCAGGTAATACATTTTTCTGCCCCTCGACATACTCGATTCGAAAGTCAAATTGTTGTAGCCACAGTGACCACCTCATCAGCCTATCGTTTTGCCAATTGCAACGATTTAAAAAGATTAGGGCTTTGTGATCGGTTTTGATGACAAAACTCCTCCCATTAAGTAATTCTTTAATTTAGTTAGGGCCCAAACAACGGCATAGGCTTCTTTCTCCGATGTCGTAAAACGGATCTGCGGCCCTTTTAAAGCAGTACTGACCAAATTGATGATTTTTGTCTCCCCATCAATGACTTGGTACAACAATCAGCTCCCACACCCAAATCACTACTATCTGTTTGTAGATACATAGGCTGCGTGAAATCTGGATGTGAAATCGTGCATGTTTGTAAAAACATATGCTTAAGATCGTCGAACGCCTTCTGTTGAAGTTCCGTCCATTCCCATTTCTGATCTTTTCGCAATAATCGATATAATGGAGCTATCGTTAGAGCATAATTATAGCAAAACCTGCTAAATAATTGCAGACTCCTAAAATTCTCTTTAGTTGCCTATTATTCTTTGGTCGGGGTATGGCTTCGATTCTTTAATTCTATCCAATCCCATTTGAATTCCATTCTTCGTGATTTCATATCCCAGAAATTTGATTTGTGGTACACCAAAATGGGATTTTTCAAGATTTAATACCAAGTTATTTTGAATCAACAATGGTAATAACTTTCCCAATGCTTCAAGGTGACGTTCAAAATCTGTCGAATGAACTAAGATATCATCAACGTAAAGAGTGGTGTCTTGTAACCCAGCATTGTTCATAATCTCGTCCAAACATTGAACCAGCGCAGCTCCACTGTTACGCAATCCAAATGGGACACGTTGAAATACATAGCTTCGCCCCTTGTAGACGAACCCTGTGTATTTCTGATCCTTCGGATGCAACCTCATTTGATAATATGCCTTGCTGAAGTCCGTTGATGAGAAGTACCCCTTATTGGCGAATCGTAACAATATTTCATCAATTTTGGGCGGTACATCCCTATACGGTATTGTCAGCGAATTCAAGTAACGCGCGTCTAAGCATAAGCGCAATGTGCCGTTCTGCTTTTTCACTATTACAATTGGATTGACATACGCCGTAGTCGCCCTTTTGATTATGCCTTCTTCTAACATTTCTTCAATTTGTTTTGAAATTGCTTCTTGGTACGCCACTGGTATAGGATAGCTGCGTCCTTTGAACGGCGTCTCGTCTGTGAGTTGGATACGAAACACGTAATTTTTCACTGGCTCGCGATTTTTCTCGAACACCCTTTTGGCGCTGATGAGTACTTCGATAACTTGGCCTTCTGTTCTTTGTCGAGGAGATCAGCGGAATTAACTTTCTCTTCAATTGATTCAATCAAGTCATTTGTCGCGGACGAACATAAATCTATTTCATCCTCATTTTCAATTAACTTTTCTTCATCAAATTTCATCACTGTGTTAATTCTCGCGTTTCCACGACCTATCAGAATTTTCGCGGCTCTGGTATCTACAATTACATCATTCTCCACGAGAAAATCAATGCCTAAAATTACTGCGTACGTGAGTCCTTTTACTACGAGACATGGCGTGTCATAGACCTTGCCTCCTATTTCTAATGGTGCATAAATTTGTTTTTTGATCGGGCTCGACTTGTTCCAATCGCAGTTGTAATTCGCGTACTTTTAATTGGCAATTGAGGTAGTTCAATCTTCGATTCCCTTAACGCATTGTAGGCGTCTTCAATCCATTATGGTTGCCATGGAGCCAGTGTCCACTAACGCCTTCATCACCACGTCGCCGCAGCATACTTCAATCACCGGACAACGATATGGATACTCGTTCGTTGTGACCATATTCCATATGACACCCGTCGGTGGATCACCTACAGAGATTACAGGAACCACGTTGTATTCAGCTTGAACGTTGTTCGACATGGGGTTCCCGCTCACATCGAACTGTGGCAGTTTCCGATGTTGATGGCTGACATTGATGTTTGTCCCCTAATTCTTCATTATTCTCTTCTTCTTTAGTCTGCGCTTGTTTTGGAGGGTATGTTTTATTAGTCTTCTCCCCTCCTGGTTTTGAAGTTCGGTCTTTCGTTTCATTCCGAAAGTTATTTTCTTCCGTATTTCGATCATTCTTTTTATTGTTTGGGTTGATCGCTCTGTTTCGATGATTTTGCCTCTTGACCTCCCACACTCGTGCTGATGGCATTAATCGTCGTTACTAGTCTTGCCTCCCTTCATGACATTATCTGCTGTAATATCATAATTACCTAGCAAGCTTTGGAATGCCTCAATGTCACGCGGAGCTATGCTTCTTATCAAGTTCTGTATGCTGTATGGGAAATGTCTTGTTAATAAACAAATAATTTCTTTGTCTTCCATAGGTGGCGAACATAACTTGAGTGCAGCAATCTTTCCCCGCCGCATAATCGCGCATGCTTCCTAGCGTCGGCTTGTAGTACGTATTCATAACTGTCAATCTTGTGGTTGAGTTGAATTTCCTCGCTCCAATATCTATTTAAAAAATTTATTTTAAATTCTTGAATTGTTTGAGGAAACGGTTCAAAGCGTTTCTAACCATGTTCTTGCATTTTTTTGTAAAATCTGGTACAATAAATGCGTTTTATATTGCTCTGGCAAGCGACTAAGAGCCATAAACTATCTAGTGCCTTTAAGAACGAATATGGATGTTCTTCGGGCAATCCCGAAAACTTCAAGGTAGGTGGCACATTTAAGTTTAACGGGTGCGTCGAACCTACAGCTGCCGGCATGGTATCTACCGTTGCTTGCAAGTCGTTTAGTTTTGTTAGCACTTTCAAACGTTCTTGTGTGCCCACTTCTACCTGATTTGAAATCCCTTTCAGTTCTTGTGCGATTTTGTCTTCATGTCGTTTCGTACGAATTTCGACGAATTCAGTTATTGAATCAATTCGCGTGTTCATTTCTTCACATTTATTTTGTACAGTTTCAATCTTCTCAGATTGTTCCTCTACTTTTCTTGCTTGTGCCTCTAACTTCTTGTCAACTTCATTCTTCAATTCGGCTGCCCCCGTTTCCTGTGCTCGCTGAATTGCTTCGACCTTGTCGTTAACAGCACTTATTTTGGTTGTCAACTCCGTAGCTAAAGCATTTTGCTGTTCTTTCAACTCCGTAGCTAACACCTGGTTTTGTTGTTGAATCTCGCGTTGAACACTCTCTTGTACATGTTGGATGTTTTCTTGTACCTGTTGCATGTCGCGTTGAACATTCTCTTGTACATGTTGAATGTCGCGTTGTATTTCTGCAGCTATTGCGTGGTTTTGTTGTTGCATATTCTCTATCTTATTGGTAAGGGTTGTATGGAAATTACCTAACACTGCCCTCATTAGGTTTAGCATGGGGTCATCCGGACTAACGGGTTGGTGATTCCCCTTCTAACATTTCCGGTGACGATTCTAATGGCTCTGTTCCGCGAGCAGATTCGGTCGGCGTTCGTTCTACGGTCGGCCTTGCCTCCACTCGCGCTGCCCTCCTCCTCGTCACTGTTAGCGGCCTCTGCCCCCACTAAGCCTCTACTTTGCATGAATCTATCGCCATGATACGAGGTTGAGTACCCGTTTACAGCAATTCTTTGCACAAAAGATATTTGTTGGAACGAAATTACCTCCCTCACAACACACTGAATCAATTTATACACTCCACAACAAAATCACATAGAAATAGAACTTATCACACTGCTGAAAATAAAACACAAAACATGGACATGTACACTGCAATAAATTGGTAACACTGTAACAACTATGAACACCGCACATCATTCACAAGTATCGTTCTCCTTTCAATATTTCCTTTTAACTTTAATTTTATTCATAGCATTGTGTGTGTTCCCTCTTTGATTTGACAAGTCACTACACAATCTTATATGGGACTTTGGAAACCCTAAATTTTAGCCTTATTAATGATGCAAATATTAATTTCCTCTCTCCTGCTATCATTAGTTAATGCTAATTTAACTTTCAAGTTCCCTGTTCGGGCGCCATTTAATGCAACGGAACATGCCATCTCTCGACATGCCGGCACTAACCAACCTTTGATGGGCTAGGGGCGGATATACCCCACCGAGAATCAAATGCTTTCTGGCGTGGGTGTCACCAGGACGTCACGGCGCTCCAGTCACCGCCTCGTCGCCAGGCCCTGCCGGTTGTTTATCAAAATATTTTCTTTTATAGGATGCTCCCTCCCTAGGAAATCCTACATGGTTTTAGTGACCAGGGAAAATCACAATCCACAAATGCTTTATATCTCATTCATTAACCAAAATTGATTACATAACATTACAACATGCAGCGGGCAAACCACTGCTTTGCCCTACACTGCCTGTACACATTACACCTAAGAGAGATTTCGATAATCCTATTTCCAGCTGGATTTACCTAAACATTCTCTTAAGATTTTCATTACTACTTAAATTAGTGTGGCATTACTTATTGCCTTTCACATAAAAGCACATGTACACTGACTCTTTCGATAAAAGAAAAAGACTGATTTTAACAAAGTTACTTATTGTTCTGGTTTAGATGCATGTAAGCATCGTATTCTATTTTAAATTCTGTTTAGAACGACCCTTTGAACATGAAAGAAAGACCAAATCCAAATCTAGAATTGTCCTCATTAGCCTCTCCTATTTCTGCTAATACCTTGTATTTTTACAGCACTGTGTCAAAGTTTACAGGTACTCACTCTCGTTTGCCTGGCATGGCGGTGAAATACCGTTACACCTCCCCCTCTCGCGCGCGTTCCGGAGACCTCCCCGTTCGCCCACTAGCAGCCGGGAAGGGCGTAGCGATGACCTCGCTGTCTTCACGGCCGCTCGAACAAATGGAAGCCTCGGCGAGCCTGTGGGGTAGCGGCGGGCCCGATGGCGACCTCGGGATGCAACGGTGAATTGCACCGCGGCGGCCTCTCGTACTCGCTGTATTCCACGTCACGTACCAACTTCTCGGCTGTACCTTCTTCTTCTATCTATCTCCCTTCTTCTTTCTTCGTTTCTCCTTCAATGCGAATTACACGTCAGTTCAGAAAGTTCAGACGTCTTTAATTTCCTTCCTCACAAACCCATTCCGGACAAACAGTTCATTAAATAATTCTTGATTTGAACATCGGGCTCGTTTCACTTTGCTCCCGTGCACTTTGAAAGTTCTGGTGGCGTTGGAAGTTGTGAATTACGCACCGACTCACGTTGTACTTGGTCATGAATTCTGTTTTAGAACAAAACTGCTCCTAGCGGATATCGCATCTCGTCGTTAACTTTTTTTCTAAAGCAACGTTTCACGTCGTCGAAAACTTGTTCCTAGAAGAAACATTCTACACGTCTCGCCTCGGTCGACAACTTTTCCTAGAAGAAAACGTCCTACACGTCTCACCTAGTCGACAACTTTTTCTAGAAGACCCGTCTTGCCTCGTCGGAAACTCTTTCTAGAAGAACAAAATTCTACATCGGTTACCAGGCTGCCTCTTTCCTACTCTCCTCGCGTGACCTACGCCGACCAATGGCTATCGTGGGATTTTCGGCCCCTCTCCTCATTGGCGACCATCGGTTCCGGTTGTAGGCTTCGAAATTATTCGACGCCTTCGTCATCCGCTGACGTCGACGGCGCGCGGCTTTCAAAGCTGCCTGCGCCTTATGGTGTTCGGGCTGGTTGTAGATTTATTATGGGACGAATGGATTTCGTCCATTTCGTCTCAATATTGTATTCGTTGCCAAGATTGCGACAAATTATATATTGGCCAAACAAAATGAACATTAAAACAAAGAATACGCAAACATAAAAATAACATAAGATAAATTCATGAAAAATTAGACACAATTTCAAAGCACATAATTCAGCATTCACATAAATTTGATTTTGAAAATTCGTCAATTTTAGACAAAGATCCAAGAATACATGCCAGGTTAATTTCCCAAACGTTATTTATCAAAATTAATAAAATAATAAATTCAAATCAAGAGTGTAATGTTCTTACCACTTCATATAATTATATTTTAAATAAAATAAAATAAAACATCATCACAATTTTTTTTTATATCATATAATGAGTCTCTCTCCATAATTGTATTTTGTATTAGCATGTGTTGCTGGTAATTTTATTAACAGATATTATTGTTATTTGTAAAATTATTTTGCAGTATTTACAGAAACTATGCATGATAATAATTTCTTTTTATAGTTTTCAGTATCTTACGTTGTAAGACAATCCTTACTACTGTTTAATACACAAGCAGTAAATTGTATTTGATGTAATTCCAGTTATAGAAATGTATCTTGTTTTTATTGGAAGCATAACGTTTCACAAACTAATGGTTTACAACTTCAGGTACATACATGTATGTATTAAACAGTACTACTGATTTTCTTAAAACATAAGATATTGAAAACTATGAAAATAAATTATCTTCATACATAATAGAAAACATGAATCGTATTGGTGTGAAAATTAGCACAAGAAAGCATATTTTATTTGCATATTACAAGAATGTTAACTAGTAACGTGTAGTATTTTGGAGCATTTATCTTGAAAACTTGAGAAATTAGCTAATGTGAAGTAATGTGATGTAAAATACTTCAGTTAAAAAATATCTATTTGGAAACCTATAGTAACATATTGCAAATAGCACAATCCAATTAACATACAGGCTACACTAGTTATAATAACTCAAATATATGTTGGTTCCTTGATAGAATGAAGGGAAATTATTCTACATTTTAATTTTTAAGAAAATCATTAGTTTAAATTTAATAAATTATAGAATTTATAATTCTATTAACAATTTATAATTCTATAAATTTTATTTGCACACTTTCAAAAAAAGGACTTTGCTACACCACTTGAAAATCAAAAAAGTTATTTAACAATTCGAAATTGACCAAATCACTGCCTATGTACTGGTGGAACTTACGAATCTTCATAGTATGGTCAATATGTAAACACTAAGCATTTGAATAACCTAGGTCACACTACAATGTAGTTTTCCTTTCTATCACATCAATAATCAGATTATGACTCCCACTCGACACGTTGGGGAAGGTAACCCTAAAGTTTTTGATTTTTAAGGGGTTATCTCTGAAACAATATACTATTATTATTATGTATAGATTAAATTTAGTCACAATTAAAGAAACACAATTAAAGAAGAAATGTTTGCTTACCATTAAACATGGTTGTGTTAGAATTATTTCATGTGTCAACTCCTACCAAAGCTACCTTACCATGACAATCAGAAAACAATAGGAATGCATTTACTAAAAGTCTGCCCTCAAAATCTCAACAGAAACATAGTTCAGAGGGCAAGATTAAAACAACAAATGACACACTCTCTCACTCACATAAAATTTTTATTTTAGCTGACAGCCATGGTAGGAACCTTTACTCATTGTGAGAGAGAAACTTCTGTCAAAGATCTCAGTTACAGGTACTTTTAAGAATAGTGCCATGATTGAGAACTTACACACGGTAAGTACACAGAAATACATTACACAGCAGCAATTATATGTGGGAACATACACTCTGGCAGCCACTTTGATACAGAGGAACATTTAACAAAAATACAAGAGACTACCAAACATACACAAGTAATCATGACCACTGTGCCCCCGTGGCATAACTGTAAACAACAAAATTAAGATCACAAACCATCACATAAGAGAGCACTTGAGAGGGACACCTATCACACTTGTTGATCTTAACAACCTCTCAAGAAAACACTTCACTCGACATGGTCTCCACATGAACCAGATAGGTAAACAAAACTAAGAACCATACTTGGCACACACCTTCTGGGAGCCCCTGCCCCTGGCGTCCCACATCCAACTCTCATCCATTCTTTGTCCTCTCCTTCCACACCCCTGTTGCCCACTCCACTTTCTCACTAACTTCCAGTCCTCCCAGTCCCACCAGTTCTTTCTCCTACCCCCACACCTCTACTGTCCACTCCACATCCTTCACCTGCCTCCACACTTCTTTTACCCTCTCCAGGTCCTCCTCCGGCCTCCATGCCTCGTTTACCCACTCCACTTCATTTACCCTCCTCCACACCTCTCTTACCCTCCCCAGCTCCATCACCTACTTCCACACTTCCTACTCCCCATCCCATCCATAAATACGACTTCTGTTGCAACTGAAAACCCACTCCTGTATATAACCTGTAGCAGCAAACATCATCAGGAAAGCAGACAATATACACAAATAAAAACTATTTTCACATTCTTCACCAAAATGTACAGTCATTGAAAAACAAACTCATTGAAGTAGAAATATTACTTGAGGAGAAGCTCACCACATTTCAATATTGTGCTTTACAGAGCACTAGCTGACCAAAGAACAATTAGATAATACACATGTTCCAGGCTTCTCTTTAGCTAGAGCTCATGTAGAAACATTAACAATGAACATCATGCATAAGGTGGGACATGCATTTTTATTAAAGGACACTATTAGTGTCTTTAATAAACACACACACACACTTCAATAAACACACCCTACCCAATCACACTCATCTTATAAAAGAAAAAGACTTTGAAGTATCCAATACTGATTTAAATTCAATAAAAAATGGTTTTATGCACATATCGCAGCCCTACTGGGAATTTCAAAATCTTCTTAAAAAATCTCGAAGTTATTCTAACAAAACTTAAAAAACGCAGACAGTATAAAATTATTCTTTGCAGTGACTTCAATATATATTGCCTCTCACAATTCAGTAATGAAAATCTATTAAAGACCTTGTAAAATCATACAATCTACAAACACCATAAATACCCCAAATCGAATATCCAAAATAGTAGCACTGCTATAGATCAAATAACACAGATGCAAATAATCATAGTTTTTCTGTTGCTACATTCACCACAGGCTTCAGTGACCACACTGCTCAGATTTTAACATTTCAAACAGAATCAAAAGTCATTGAAGAGACAACTTACCAAGAAACACATAACTACTCCCAAGGAAACAATAAAATTCCAAAACTTACTCAGATTAGAAATTTGGGATGAAGCATATAAGGTAATTGACACACACACCTTTTTTCCTCAAAAACTTAAAAAGATCTCAAATAAGGAACAAAATCATGGATCCCAAAGGCATCAAAGAGTCATGTGAAAGAAAACACAACATGTTTAAAATACTAGCTCATAACAAATGTAATTCAAACTTCATTACATAATACAAAACATATCATTTGATCCTAAAAAAGTAATCAAACAATCAAAAATTATGACAAATGAGAAATACATTACAAATGTACGTAAAAAAACAAAAGCTATGTGGGATATTATAAAAAAGACTACAGTACCATCCAATAATAACAGAAAAATATAGAGCTCCACCACAAAAACCAAACTTTACTAGACCCACAAGAAATAGCTGACATATTCAATGAACACTTTTCACAAATTAATCTCTCAACACTCTCTAAACAATAAAACACACCAACCAAACACCAATGTTACACAAATCGTAAATAAATATATACATCATAAACACAATCTACACAAATATAAACTAGTACTAATCATTTTTACATACTCTGTTGCATGTTTTGAAACCCCCAAACTGATTGTTGAATGTAAGGGATGGACCCAGCCCAGGTATCAACTCATAAGAAGATGACTACTTATTTGTTTCCTTTTTCTTTTTTCTTTCTTCTCTCTTTCTTTTTTCCTTTCTTTCTTTTTTTTATTAGTATAGTTTTTCATTTTTAATATTCATTTCTTTTTTCTTCTTTTCTGTATTTATTACTTAGAAATATCTATATTGTACATTTTATTATTATGTACACATGCTGACTTGTCATAAATGGCTTATGATGTATTTATGTGACAATAAATATTATTATTATTATTATATTATTATTATATTATTATATATTTATATTATACCATATTTTTATATGAAACCACCCCCTCTGAATTTTTAAAATCATTGTACCAATGGAGAATAAATTCTCAGCAGGTCTGGACAACATTCCAGATTTTCTTATCAACATAATGCTCCATATATAGTGAAACCACTCTCTCATATTTAAAATTATTCTCTAAAATCAGGCATATTCCCAGATGTTTTCAAAATGGCAAATTTTAAACCATTGTTTAAAAAGGGATATAGCTTTGATCCAATGAACTACAGACCTATCTCCCTGCTATCAGAATTTTCAAAATTCTGGAAAGGCTTTTCAATGATAGACTCAAACAGTTTCTCAATGCAAATAATGTCCTCACAAATGCACAACATGGTTTCAGGAGTAATAAATCCACAGACACATCCATCTTCTCCTTTTCAAATGAGATACTTGTTGCATTAAATCAGAAGGAAATTCCCATTGGCCTTTTCTTAGATTTGTCAAAAGCCTTTGACATTATTGACTATCACATACTTTTAATAAAACTAGAAATGCTAGGGATTTGAGATATTGCAGGCCAGTGGATTAAATCATATTTATCAAACTGTAACCAAGTAGTTACCATTCAGCACATTAAGAAAACAAAATCTCCTCATATTACTCCTGCCCTTAGATGATAAATTGTGGAATCCCACAAGGATCCATCCCTAGGCCAATTCTATTCCTTATGTACATAAATGACATGCCTTTGACTTTAAGGAATAACAAAATAATTTTCTTTGCAGATGACACAAACATAATCATCAAAGCAAATCACAACAATCATTAGAAAAAGAAACTCAGAAAAACTTGCATGCACTAGTAAAATGGTTTCAAGACCACAAACTTACCATAACCCCAGCAAGACAGTCTCTCTAAATTTCATGAATCTCCTAACCAAAGAAAAATTTTCACAGCAGTTGCTCATTCATAAATAATAACCCTGTAACAATATCTCATGAAACCACCTTCCTTGGTCTAACAATTCAAGAAAACCTAAATGGAATGCTCACATCTCAATAAGAAGCTCTCCAAATCTTGCTATGCCCTGTACACCCTCAGGTCAAGCTCCAGCCAAGCTCCCCTGAAAGTGCTCGCACACTTATTATCCAAAAAAGAATACTGCAAGTAATGACCAGCACTCATAAGCTGGAGTCTTGTAAAAACCCCTGTTCAATAAACTAAGGATTCTTCCTCTACCATGCATGTACATATTTGAAATAGTGGTATTCATAAAGAAGATCCTCATGAAAAACAAAGACACTTTTACTCTAAATTCTGATGTACACAACTACAACACTCATAAAAAGAATAACCTACATGTTACCCACTCTGAAACTACACTTTATCAAAAAAGTACCCTAATAGAAGGTTTTACACTTTACAACAAACTAGGCCTTGGTATTAAAGACATAAACACAATACATACATTTAAAAGTAAATTGAAAGCTTTCCAACATTGCAGCTTGCACAAGATTTTAGCAGCCCTTAAATGTACGAATGTATAATGAAATGTTTGCAATGTTGAAATGTACATTGAGTGTCAGACAAGTGCCACAATGAAGAGCAGCAGATGTGTACAGGATGTGAAAGTGAACATGTTGTGTTGTTTATGAGTACAAACTGTTTTAAACTGAGTGTACAAGAGATGTAGACTACTGTACAGTACGTACAGGAACAGAGTATGAAGTGAAAAACCCGTAGTGCACAGCTGCTGTACCACCACCACAACATAGATTTTCACCGTACTGTATTGTGTTGAGTAATTGTTTTGTTTAGGGAGATGATTAGGAATATTTGGAGTTAATTAGTTAGCCTTAATGAAGCTCATTGTATTTATTTTGTGAATGAAAATTGCTGTCTGAGATAGGGTGTAATAATGTGTGGAAGCAGCTCCATTTGTTCTTAGACTTGCAGACTGCAGTTATAAATTATATGAATAATAAATAAATGTGATGTACACAATTTCTGCAAGCCTGTGTTTATTGAGCAGGGAATTTGCCATTACCTTTATTGTTTGTTTATTAATATGTAGTTTTTGACAAAAGTGACTGTATTGTCAAACAATACAGAGATTTAAAGTGTTAACTGCAGGAAGGCAATTAGCCCAATTTTACATTTTTTTTTTATTGGTGGGAGTAGGCCAGTGCATTGTGTACTGCAGAAAGGAAAATTGCCCTATAGGTAGTAAAAGATTTTGCCTTCATATGCAAAAATACATTGTAAAGAGAAAATTTTCTTAAAATGAGTTTTATATAGTTTTTTGTTTCTCCTGTAAAATTAGGAAACATGTAGTAGATGCCTCTCTGAAGTTAGTGATTCATTTATAATTACAAGACATGTCTTAGGAAAAAGAATCATCTGAGGCCAGTATTAACAGGACAGTAGAAGATATCCACATTTATTTATGTTATTTACAACTGGTTGTCAGATATCATCATCATCATCATCATAAACTGCAGGTTGCTGGGCCTGTCATCTGTTCATTTTTGTCAGAAGACCAGGAGGTTTACACCTCCAGGTGTTCTTGAAGTAGCCATTTGTTTAGTGGTCTTCCCACATCCTTTGCCCTATTAGTTTGTACTACTTGAAGACTGCTTTTGGGAATCTTTCTTGTTAGATTCTGTTAATGTCAGAGAGCTATTTTCTCTGTCCATTGCTTATTTCTTCTACTATATATTTTGCCTTCAGTCTGTTTGTGATGTCGTTACTCCTCTACCTTTCTTTTAGTGTCACTCCTATAAGATGAGGTAGGAATGTCATTTGCGTTGCTTGTTGTCTTTGTTGCTCACTACTTTCAATTGTCAAGACTTCCAAATCTGAGGATTGGTTTAAATATCATATTGTGGATTCTTGGTTTGATCTCTGTGGTCATATCTCTTTCAAAGTGTCTTTTGATTAATCTGTTCATTCTGTAGTACTTCTGAATTTTGTTTTCCATGTCTTCTGAACTCTGTCTGATAAGGTTGCCCAAATAATTGAATTTAGATACTTGTTCTATTATTTTCCCATTGTTGACAATTTTGACTTTTCTCATTTCTTTTGCTTGATATGCCTTTGCTTTTGTCTTGTTTGTGGAATTTGCACAATATGTTTTTCTGCTATTTTATACAGTTAATGTGCTACAATTTTCAAGTCATCTTTTGATTGTATTATTATATCATCTGCATACAGGATTGTTTGGATCATCTGTGTTTTACTGATATTTATTTTGTTTGTTATAGCTTGTTTCCATTCCTTGATTAGTATATTGTTTGCTTATATGTTGAACAGGCTTGGTGATAGGTCACATCTCTGTCTTAACCCCCTGTTTGTTGTGAAAGATTTTTTACACATTCTCATTGTTCATTTTTATCCAGTGGTAGTGGGCGAGTTAAATTTAAGGATGTTGCTTAAGCAATGGTCATGAGGGGGGTCTTTCTCTCCAATATTTCCTGATTAATGGACACAATTATTGAATAATAGACACAATTATTATTTAAATTCTTTAAGAGCATTTCACCTCAAATTTCAAATAAATTTTAAAATATTTGGATTTCTGACGAATAATTGTAAATGAATGTAAAAACTAAAAACTACTGTAAAGAACGAATGACACGGAAAATTTTCCTTTCCATTCCAAGCAACTGTTTATAACCTTTTATTATAAACTTTTCTTGGACGCGCCCCCCATGTGTGACACCGCGCCATGAGAGCGAGGCCGCGCAGCCGCACCGAAATCGAACTGAGGTCAGCGCAACATCCGTTGCCGGCGACAGGTCGGCCCATGCAGCATGTCTGGCAGTGGCATCTGATGAAATGAGTTCACTTGTTGAAAAAGTACTATTTTGTAAAATTGTTGACGTAATACCAGGGTAATCTAATCTAAATATATTTTGTTCTCTTTTTGTAACATTAATAAATGAAAATAAATAAGGTACAAAATTATCAATAAGTTTAACATTTGATTTACCTCTGTATGCAGAATTCAAAATGCAACCAACCATCACCTACATTCATATAAATATCTGTTTATTTTATTTGGTACTCTAATATTATTCTTACTATGATCAGTAGCAGGAAATGATTGCCGTTGATAACTTTTAATTTTATCTATTTATGAGGGGAAAAAAAGCAGAAATTAATTTTTTAAATTCTAAAACAACAGTGACCATAGCACCATTAAAATTGATTTCATTATTATGCTCATCTGTAATTCTAACTTGAAGACATATTTTATTAAAAACGGGTACAAATAATGAATAAGATGGCTCATAAATAATAGATATTTGATAATTAAATTGAAGTTTAAATGATGTTAGAATATTTGTTTCTCTATGAAGTTCATCATTTCCTTTTAGAACTATATATTCAGCACAGTTAAAATGTACATCAATTGTTTCAAAAGGAATGAATTTAGGAATATTATTACCAATAGTAGGTTCGTTTTTTTTAACAATTTGATTTTGGATTCCTAATAATGATTCTATAAAATCTACAGCATCAAAATTTAAATTAAATGTACTTTTAATTTCAATTTTACCGAGAATAAGACGTGGCTTAATAGTAATATTTGTTGAATTAAAAGATGCTTGTGATTGTATATATTTTTCTAAATTTTCAATATTATATTGTCCTGATGGAATTATAAGAATATGTGTTTCTTTTTTATGTTCATGGTATAATTTATTATTTGAAGTTGCATTAGGTGTTAGAAATGTAGAATAGAATCCAACACATGCAACTGTAGAATAATCATATATTGGTGTAAAAAGTTTTTTATGTAATACTGAAGATGTTCCACTTAGCTTCAAAATTTTACTCATTTAAATGAGCAACAAAATAGATTGGAATCCAAAAATAAGATTATGAAATAAACATGAAACATTGAAACATGGAGAATTATTACCATCTTCGATAAGATGAGCTATTACAGGACCTAGTGGATTTGGTAAAACATCCTTATTGTTGGCTAATTATATTATGGGTTCTGGATGGTTAAATTGGAATAAAATTAATCATGTATACATATATTCAAAATCTTGTACAAGACAAATATCAGGCATTTATGAATAAGTGTAATAAACGTGAAAATGATATTACATTTTTAAGTCATCATGATGATATCATACCACTAGATGAATGGGAAGAAAATTCATTAGTATTATTCGATGATTATATATTAGAGAAGAAAGATATTGTAAGAGAATATTGTAAATGTGGTAGACATAAAGGTATTGATTGTTGGCATTTAGCACAAACATACTCAAAAATTCCTAAGCAATTGATAAGAGATAATTTAAATTTAAAAAAATATTTTTAGACAAGATAATCTTAATCTCAATAATATTTATCATGAATTTGTAGGATAGATGAATTTAAAAAATTATGACAAAATATGGATTAGACATGGCACAAAACATGGCACTTAACATAGACATGGCACAAAAATTAAATGATGGTAAATATAGGAATAAAATACAATCATTTTTAAATAAGATATAAAAATAATCTGTTTGTGTCTTTAATCAGAAAATATAAAAAACAGACACAATATTAATCCTGTCTACGTGTTTAAACAGAAAAATCAGAAAACAGAAAAAACAGACACTTAAACTAAATCCTCTCTGTCTGTCTATTTTTATACGAGTATTTAGGTATTTAGATATTTAAACAGCAAAAACTGACACAATTTTAAAACTGCCTGATTGTATAAACAGAAAACACAAAAAACTAACCCTTAAACTACATCCTGTCTGTCTATTTTTATATTTAGGTATTAAAACTGTGTGTGTGTTTAAACATATAGAATCCTGTCTATGTTAAAACATAATATTTTTTGCTTTATAAATGTTTACAAAGGTAAAACCAAAAAATAAAAGAACAGAAGGCAAAAATAAAACACATTGCGAAAATGGAAACAACATGATCGTAATCAACATGAAAATTATAAAAAAGAAGATCAACCTGTTACAAATAAACTAGATGATTTGGTTGATAACGAAGTTATTCAATCTATTGAACATGATAAACAAATAGTATCTGAAAAGCACAATTATGATTATGATACTTTATTTCCAATATCATTAACTCCATCAGAATCATCATTTAAGAAGAAATTATATGAATCACCAGATACTCCAGAAAGATAAGAATAGAAAAGCAATTGAAAGCAATAGAGGCTGAAGAAAAGAAAAAAATTGAAAAAATTACACATTTAGGACATAAATTAACTCAATATCTCCATAATGCTAATTATTTTGGTTTTGGGTTATTCGTTTAGTTTCTGGTTATTTAGTTTTTCGTTTTTTGGTTAATTTTTTGGTTTTTTGTTTATTTGATTTTGGTTTATCGTTTGGGGTTTTTCGTTTTTCATTTTTAATTTTTTTCTTTTCCATTTTTGGTTTTTTTCTTTTCGGTTTTTCGCTTTTTGTTCTTGGTTTTTCGATTTTAGTTCTTGTTTTTTTATTTTCCGTTTTTCGTCTTCGGTTTTTTGTTTTTGGTTATTCGTTTTGGTTTTTTGGTTTTGGTTTTCGTTTTTGGTTTTTTGTGATTCGTGTTTGGTTTTTCATTTTTCGCTATTGATTTTTCGTTTTTGCTCTCGTTTTTGTTATCCTTTTCGGATTTTCGTTTTCTGTTTTTCATTTTTCGTTTTTTGTTCTTGATTTTTCGATTTTTGTTTTTGGTTTTACGTTTTTGGTTTTTGATTTTTCGGGTTTTGGTTTTGGTTTTGCGTTTGTGGTTATTTCACGTTTTTAGTTACAGGTTTTGGTTTATCGTTTTTGGTATTTTCATTTTAGTTTTTCGTTTTTGGTTTTTACTTATTAGCATTTCGTTTTTCGTTCGCCGTTTTTTATTTTCATTTGTAATTTTTCGTTTTTTGGTTTTCGGTTTTTGGTTTTTTGTTTTTAGTTTTTCGTTTTTGCTTCTTAGATTTTTTCGTTTTTGGTTTTTCGCTTTGTGGTTTTATTTTTCGTTCCATGTCTTTCGTTATTGTTTTTTGTTTTTTCGTTTGTGGTTTTTGGATCATTGTTTTTGATTTTTCGATTTTGGGGGGTTGGTTTTTCGTTTCTCCTTTCCGGTTTTTCGTTTTTGGTATTTGGATTTTAGTTTTTCGTTTGTGGTTTTTCGTTTTTGTTTTTCGTTTCTGGGTTTTAGGTTCTTGGTTTTGGGTTTTTCGTTTTAGGATATCTAGATTTTTTGTTTTTCGTTTCTGGTTTTTCATTCTTTGTTTTTCGTTTTTGGTTTTACATTTTTCGTTTTTGGTTTTTGATTTTTCGTTCGTGAATTTAATTTTTTTGTTTTTCGGTGTTGGTTTTTGTTTCTATTTTGATTACAGTTTTTTGTTTTTGCTTTTTCGTTTTTGGTTTTTTCTTTTTGTTTTTGCTTTTTCGTTTTTAGTTTCACGTTTTTCGTTATTGGTTTTGTTTTTGTTTGATTTTTCATTTTTTCTTGGTATTTCGTTTTTTCGATTCTTTGCCCTTCATTTTTGGTTTCTGGTTTTCGGTTTTTCGTTTTTGGATTTTCGTTTGTGATTTTTAATTTTTTGGTTTTTTCGTTTCTGGTTTTTGGTTTTTGATTTTTCGTATTTAGTTTTACGTTTTTGATTTTCGTGTATGGTTTTCCGTTTTTGATTTTTCGTTAATGGTTTTTGGTTTTTAATTTTCCTTTGTGGTTTTTTGGTTTTTCGTTTTTCAATTGTGGTTTTTCGTTGTGGTTTCTAGTTTTTTAATTTGCGGTTTTTCGTTTTTGTTTGGTTTAATATTTGTGGTTTTTAGTTTTTTGTCTTTCATTCTTGTTTTTTCGTTTTTTCGATTTTCGTTTATCATTTGTGGTTTTTCGTTTGTGGTCTTTAGGTTTATAGTTTGCGGTTTTTCGTTTTTGCAAGGTTTTATGTTTGTGGTTTTTAGGTTACCGTTTTCCATTTTTGGTTTCGTTTTAAGATTCGTTTTGGGGTTTCGTTATTTCTTTTTCGTTTTTTCGTTTTTTGTTTTTTTGTTTTTTTGTTTTTGTTTTTTCTGGTTTAGTGGTTTTTGGTTTTTTCTTTTTCGATTTTTCGTTGTTGGTTTTCCGTTTTTGATTTTTGGTCATTGGTTTTCGATTTTTCGTTTTCGAATTTTCGTTTTTGGATTATTGTTTTTTGTTTTTGGTTTCTTCCTTTTTAGTTTTTTCGTTCTTGGTTTGTCGTTTTGTTTTTTCTTTTTCGGTTTTTCGTTGTTGGTTCTTCGTTTCATCTATTTTATTTTTTCGTTTGTGGGTTTTGATTTTTCGTTCCCGTTTTTTGTTTTTCCTTTTCCATTTTTTCGTTTTTAATTTTTCTTTCTTCGTTTTCTTGGTTTTCCGTTTTTCGTTTTCGGTTTTTTATTTTGGTTTTCTGTTTTTGGTGTTTCGTTTCTTGTTTTTCATTTCTGTTTTCGTGTCTCGGTTTTTGGGTGTTTTTTCGTTCTTCATTTCTCGCTTTTTGTTTTGGTTTTTCTTCTTGTTCTTGTTTTTCGTTTTGGTTTCGTGGACTTTGTTTTAAGTGTTTTGGTTTTCTTTTGGTTGGACGTTGTTTTTAGTTTTTCGTTTTTGGTTTTCGATTATGGTTTTTTCGTTTCTTTCTTGGTTATCTGTTTTTCGATTTTTGTTTTTTGTTTTCCGGTTTTGTTTATTGGTTATTGGTTTTTCGATTTTTGTTTCTGGTTTTTCGTTTTTCATTTCTCAATTTTGTTTTTCGGTTTTTTCTTCTTGTTTTATCCATTTTTTGGTTTCTTGTCTTTGGATTTTCGTTTTGGTTTTTCTATTTTGGTTTTTGTTTTTGGTACTTGGTTTTTGGTTTTTCTGTTTTTTGTTGTAGTTTTTGGTTTTTTGTATTCGTTTTTCATTTTTGATTTTTGTATTTTTTTCGATTTCGGTATTTCGATTTTGTTTTTTTGTTTGTGGTTTATTTCGTTTTTCGTTTTTTGTTTTTTGTTTCCGTTTTTTGTTTTTTCCTTTTTCCTTCCGTTTTTTCCTTTTTCGTTTTTTATTTTTCATTTTTGGTTTTGGTTCTTCGGTTTTAATTTTTGGTTTCTCGTTTTTGGCTTTTCGTTTCTCGTTTGGGTTTTTCGTTGTCGTCTTTGGTTTTTGTTTTTATTATCTTGATTTTCCGTTTTTGTTTTGGTCTTTCGTTTTGAATTTGGATTTTTTGTTTTGGTATTTGGTTTTTCGTTTTTTCTTTTTGGGTTTTCATTTTCCGATGTGTTGGCGTCTTTCGTTTTTTGAATTTTTTACACGTTTTTCGTTTTTGATTCTTCGTTTTTATTTTTTATTTTCCGTTTCGTTTTTTCGTTTTGGTTTCTCAATATCCGTTTTTATTTTTTTGTTTGCAGTTTTGTCGTTTTTTTGGTTTTTTGTTTTCGTTTTTTGTTTTTTTTGGTTTTGGGCTTTTAATTTTTCGATTTTGGTTCTTCTTTTTTCGTTCTTAATTGGTTTTCATATTTGCTCTTACCTATTCATTTTTCGTTTTTGTAATTTTTTGTTTTTGGTGTTTGATTTTTTTGTTTCTGGTTTTTGTTTTTTTAAATTTTTCGTTTTTGTTTCTAGTTTTACGTTCGTGTTTTTTTTAATTTTTTGATTTTCATTTTTGGGTTTTTCGTTTTAATTTCGTGTGTTTTGGTTTTTGTTTATGATCGAATTCGAATTGTTTTTGTTTTTATTTCTTGGTTTTTGTTTTTCGTTTTCGGTTTTTCGTTTTGTGGCTTTTACTTTTTTTCGTTTTTGGTTTTAGTTATTGGATTTTGGTTTTTTGATTTTTAGTTTTTCGATTGTGGTTTTTGGATCTTTGTTTTAAGGGTTGTAGTTTTTCGTTATACGTTTTCGATTTTTGTTTTCGAAATTTGATTTTAAGTTTCGCGTTATTGGCTTTTCGTTCTTCGTTTTAGTTTTTCGTTTCTGGTTTTTAGGTTTTTTGGTTTTTTATTTAAAGATTTCTCGTTTGTTTTGTTTTTTGTTTTTCGTTTTTGGTATTTTGTTCTTTGTTTTTGCTCTTTCGTTTTTGCTTTTTTCGTATTTTTTTGTTTTTGGTACATGGATTTTGGTTTTTCATTTTCCGATTTTCCTTCTTCGTTTTTGGTTTTTTATATTCGTGTTCGGGTTTTTGTTTTCGTTTTTTGATTTTCGTTTTCGTTTTTTGGTTTTTCATTTTTTGTTTTTTGTTTTTTTCATTTTTGGTTTTTTTGGTTTATATGTTTCATTTTTGGTTTTGGTTCTTTCGTTTTCCGTTTCTCATTTTTTGTTTTTGGTTTTGTGATTTTCGTTCTTCGTCTCGTTTTTTGTTTTTGGTTTTTCTGGTTGGTTTTCGTTTTTTGTGGTTTTGGTTTTTCGTTTTTGTTTTTCGTATTTCGTTTTTGATTTTTTGTTTGTGAATGTTATTTTTAGTTTTGTGTATTTTGTTTTTTTGTTTTTTTTCAGTTTTTTGTTTTGGTTTTTTTGGTTCTTCTGTTTTTGGTTGTTCGTTTTTGGTTTTGGTTTTTGTTTGTTTTTGGGCGTTTTGGTTTCGGTAGTTGGTTTTTGGTTTTTCGTATTTCTTTCTTGGTTATTGGATTTTCGATTTTTGTTTCTGCTTTTTTCGTTTCTCGTTTTTGTTTTTTCGTTTTTGTTTTTATCTTTCTTGTTTGGTTTTTGGTTTCTTGTTCGTTCGTTGTTTTTGGTTTTTGTCTCTTGGACGGTTTTTCGTTTTGGTTTTTCGTTTGTTGTTTTTAGTTTTTCCTTTTCCTTTCTTGGTTATTTGTTTTTCGATTTTGATTCTGGTTTTTCGTATTTCGTTCCTCGTTTTTGGTTTTACGTTATTGGTTTTTGGTTTCTCGTTTTTGGGTTTTCGATTTTCGTTTTTCGTTTCTCGTTATCTGTTTTTGGTTCTTGGTTTTTCTTCTTGTTATTGTTTTCGTTTTTGTTTCTTGGACTTCGTTTTCGTTTTATTTTTGGTATTTCGTTTGTTATTTTTAGTTTTTCGTTTTTGGTCTTTCGTTTATGGTTTTTTGTTCTAGGTTATTTGATTTCGATTTTTAGTTATGGTTTTTCTTTCTCGTTTTTGGTATTTCGTTTTTTGTTTATTGTTTTATTCTTGGTTTTTCCGTTTTTTGGTTTCTGGTTTTTCTTATTTTTTGTTTTTGGTACTGGGTTTTTTGTTTTTTGTTTTTTGGGTTTCCGTTTTCCGTTTTTCATTTTGATTTTCGATATGTTTTGCGTCTTTCGTTTTTGTTTTTTGTATTCGTTTTTCGTTTTTGGTTCTTCGTTTTTGGGTTTTTTTATTTTTCGTTTTGGTTTTTCGTTTATGGTTTTACGATTTTCGTTTTTTTTAGTTTTTGGTTTTCTGATTTTTGGTTTTCGTTGATGGTTTTTCGTTTCTCGTGTTTTGGTTTTGATCTTTCGTATTTGGTTTTTCTCTTTTTTGTTTTTTGGTTTGTGGTGAAACGATAAACGAACCAAAAACTAACCGAGAACGGACCAAAACGAAACGAGAAAGGAAAGGAAACGAGTGACCAAACGAGAATCGAAACGAAACGAGAAACGAAACGAAACGAGAAACGAAACGAGAAACGAAACGAAACGAGAAACGAAACGAAACGAGAAACGAAACGAAACGAGAAACGAAACGAAACGAGAAACGAAACGAACGAAACGAAACGAGAAACGAAACGAAACGAGAAACGAAACGAAACGAGAAACGAAACGAAACGAGAAACGAAACGAAACGAGAAACGAAACGAAACGAGAAACGAAACGAAACGAGAAACGAAACGAAACGAGAAACGAACGAAACGAGAAACGAAACGAAACGAGAAACGAAACGAAACGAGAAACGAAACGAAACGAGAAACGAAACGAAACGAGAAACGAAACGAAACGAGAAACGAAACGAAACGAGAAACGAAACGAACGAGAAACGAAAACGAAACGAGAAACGAAACGAAACGAGAAACGAAACGAAACGAGAAACGAAACGAAAAGAGAAACGAAACGAAACGAGAAACGAAACGAAACGAGAAACGAAACGAAACGAGAAACGAAACGAAACGAGAAACGAAACGAAACGAGAAACGAAACGAAACGAGAAACGAAACGAAACGAGAAACGAAACGAAACGAGAAACGAAACGAAACGAGAAACGAAACGAAACGAGAAACGAAACGAAACGAGAAACGAAACAAGAAACGAGAATCGAAATGAAATGAGAAACGAAACGAAATGAGACAAAACGAATCGAAGAAAGAAACGAGAAACGTTTCGTTATGTTTCTCGTTCCGTTTCGTTGCGTTTCGTTTTCGTTGTGGGTATGTGGGTTGACTTTGCGTCACGGAATAATTCGAAATGTCTATCTACCAGTAGATGATGGAGCCCATCTCCTTTATCATTGAGCCAATGTTAACCCCCTCTCTTCTTTCATGATGACGCTTCGATAATAATACAATTTCAAAATTTAATATAGAGTTCAAAAAATTCCATTATTATCGCATTTGGACGTGAAATGAACCCTGAACCGCATTTTCAAAAAAGTTTCAAAAGTAGCCGATTCCGTTTTTCCAGAATTTCTGAAAACTAACAATCTGATTGAAAAACGGATTTCACCAGCTAACTCGCCAATGAAATTCCGGGCTGGGACGTTGAATTTCAGAGAGATTCGAGATTTCGTCCAAAATTGCCATTTTTCTTGGATCGACGAAATTTCGCAACTTTACCTTAATCTAAGAGGAAGACAAGTTTATAGTAAAAGTGTCTATTTATTGAGAAGGAGTACAATGTGGCCTAGCCTTGCCGTGCAGTGTCTTTGCGCAGTGTGCTGTATGCTCGTATCTCCTTTGCTGCGATTCTCCATGGTCATACGGATTACCTACATGCCTCCGCCCCTGGCCACTCCAGCTGCTGCTCCACACCAACACATCCGACAGAATTTGCATCTGCTATAAGAGAAAAAAATTGAAATTATACTTTATCTTTTTTTTAAATATTAAAAAAGGGAACAAGGAAAGTTATTAAGCAGAAATTAAAATCTAATAGAAAGATGGAGGACATGGTGAGGAAAATTTACAAGATATTAGAAGATAAAGGAAATTAAAACAAGCAAAGATAGTCCAGGATACAAATAACAAGACAGGAGAAAAAGCAATATAAGAAACAGAGAAATTACAATGAAAATGGGTTACAAACTCTTAGATGGAAGCAGGGATAGAGGAAGTGAAATCTCACCACAATAAAAAGACACGAACAAAGTGTGAAATCCAAGCTTAGAGTCAGTCTACTGTAACTGGTTTATGGAGGTTCCTCGGAGCTACTATATTTACTCTTTCTTACTTACTTACTACTAATCAACAAAACAAATACTATTACTTTACACAACAGCAACCCACAACATAACGTTGTCAACGCAAACGTAAACCGCACTACTGCTGGGATTCATCACTTCCTATCATATGCTAGTTTCCCCACTTTCCAAAATACGTCACATAAATTTGTAGTAAGGTGGGCTGTGACCGTCTCCATACGGATTATACCGTAATAAATACCCTAGAAGTTACTTTTTTTTAAGAAAATATCTTTGAATTGAAATTTCTCTTTGACTGTATTGCATATGCTTTCATTTTTAAATTATTTTAATAATTAGAATGGTTTTAAAAATTAGAATGGCCATTCGTTACTTTCTAGAACTAGTTACAATCTTGGCCTTCGACAAAATATTTATCTTCTCGGAAAAATTAAATAAATAAAAGTGTACGATTTAAGTAAACAAAAAGTAGTTTATGTTGCGACACTGCTGCCACTTGTTTATTCTATACTCAGTTCGACAAACAGAGTCCCCGTTCTGGTATACTCCGTTCCACTTTATTAGTTTTTTTTATAAAATATTTTTAAAATAACTCAGGAATGATCCTTGATCATTACACTACACTGAGCTAGGTGGCAACTACACTAGCTACACAACCTAGCTGACAACGTTGAATTAAAAATATCAATTTTAAAATCAAAATTTTGGGAAGTAAGTATACCAGAAAGAAATTTAGATAAGATCCCTATTTATGATCTCAATTAATGTAGTATTTATAAAATTTTTGAAAAGGCAGTTTTTGCAAAAAATGAAGAGAAAACAATTTTATTGGGTGATGATCAGAATCTAATTCATGCGTAGGAGTATAATAATGAGTAAAAAATATATATGTGAAAATAATTGTGTCAAGTATGTTAAGAATGAGATACATATGAGAATAATAAGTTGAGTCAAATGGGACAAAAATGTCTTTTTCTTTCAATTTACACAATTTACACAGAAATTCATTTCTGTGTAAATTCAAACAATTCTGTGTAAATTCAACAATTTACACAGAAAACAATCATTGATGATTATAAGTAATACAATCTCAAACTACATTTTTATTATTAAAATATTCTAAAACTAAACATGCTGTTAAAGATTTTGTCAAAAGATTTAAGTGCAAAGATCTTATTTGGTCATTAAGGGCTGGATAAATATGATAATATAAAATACATTATTCCTTATTAAAGCAAAAATTATAAATATTCAGATGTAAGAAAATGGGTTTATCGACGATGAATATTATTTTTAATTAAAATGGCAATACCACCAGAAGCATAACAACGTAAACGGACATTATGGAAAAATTTTGAAACCAGATATGTGAAATTTTGAAGCCAGGAATTAAATGAGTTTCAGGAATGCAAGCAATATCAATTTTGTATAAACGGAACTAATGGTACTTAAACAGCACTTACTTTCTCTCCCGTATTTTCACGCACAATTACGCGAAAAGCACTCAAGCACTCGAAAAATTGTGCATGATCTATTTCAAAACATATCTTAAAGGAATTCATTAAAGGAAAAAAATCTTTATCTCTAATATTTTATTTGTAGAAAGACTCCGAAAAAATCTTGAAATTTTGCAATTTTCGAAAAATCAGGGTCTTCGACGAACATGAGACCTGTACCATTCTCTTAAACGTCCTTTGCACTATTCAACAACAAAATTTAATCAAAAACGATGGAGCATTTTTTTAAAATTTTGAAAATGTCTCAGGGGCTTCATGTAAAGTACCCCAAAATTAGAATATCGGTGTCAAATTCAAGGGATCGTGACATCAAGTCAGATTGTTTGGGGTATTTCAATTTTGAAGAAAATCTGCTAAACGGTTTAGCCGCTAGCGTTGTTCACAGACGGATAGACAGACGTTTTGCTCTCAATCGATTTTTCGGTATCAAGGACCCACAAAACATGAATTCTGGCTCCACTACGTGTGTGAGAGGATTTTTTCTCTAAATTTAGCCACTGGATTTATCCAATTTTTTGCTACTAGGGTGCGGCAATAAGAGTTTTTCAACTGAAAATGTGCCGTTTTATCGCGCAGCGTTACAAAACTTTTCGATCTACTCCATCGCGAGAAAGTAAAAAGTGTAATAAATATTTTTTCTGCCTGTTAAGTCTATAAGAATGCCAGTTTAGAACAAAAAAATTGAGTCAATGGCCTTGAAGTAATAGTGAAGGAATATGTTCAATCAAAGATTGAACCTGTGGAATAAGTGATGAAATTGTTTGATTTACTAGGTAGGTAATTAAAATGGGATATATCTAACTAAACAGCAGTTCTGCTGCAACTATGTCTATCACTTTATATTCTTTTATTATTTAAATATATTTAAATTATTTGTTTCAGGAGTTGCCTACACTTATTGTGAAAAGAGGCTGAATAACACATTTCAGTTATAAAAATAACGCATGTACACGAACTCCAGAGTAAGTAATTCTTTCATATTCATATGTTGTAAATTATTTCGTCAATTAAGAATTTCGTTTAGGGTTGTGATGTCAAGGTCTACTACAGGTGGCAGTGGCACGCTTCGTGTCACCGTGGCATTGCTACGAGCTTTACTGCACAACTAGCGACGAGGAAGAAAAATATCAGAAGTAAGCCTGCTCTCAGAAGGCAGTGTAATAGGATTTTACAAGGTACCAAACAAGGTACTAGATAAATTGCAAACTTAATAGAAAATGCTGCTCGAATAATATCTATGTATTTTAGGAAATATATATGTATTTTAGGAAATATCTCTGTGAACAAGCATTTTCCATAATGAAATTGCTCAAAAACAAGCACGGGATTCGATGAAGTATTGAAAATTTGAGAAATAATTTACGAATTTTTCTCTCGAAATCTCTAGAACCTGGCATCCACCAATGTGGAATCGAATGTAAATAAGAAGATATGCATAGAAAAATAAAATAAAAAATATAAATAAAAATAACAACAACAACAAACATTCTTTAATTTATTGATCTAAATCCCTCTTAATTGTATTTTAGGTGTAAAGCATAAAATCGTTCAGGGTGACTTTGACTACATAGCGCTCTCTTGTGGCGAGTTGATCAACTGCGTGGAGGGGTTATTTCGTCGTAGTCAAATAGTATAAAAGATAATAGTGGAAACTCGGGCAAATCAGCATTGGCGGCACAAGCGACAAGTGATTGTGCTGCCCTAGAGGCCTGAGGTGTACACTACAAGACAGGGCGTAAATGTTGCCAATCGAATACAACCGTGTGTACCATTATCTATCATCATTATTCATTCGTTTTAATTTATACATTAAAGTACTTGCGGCAGAGCATCAAATAACAATATCTACACAGATATTCTTCTACCAAATTATCTCTTAGAAAACTACGAACCAACTTGACTTTCACCAAATACTATAAAGACAAACAGGACACTTCGCGATATATCGAGAAACATCCATCTGGTGCAGAACCTGGTAATAACTCATACACCCTAACCTCAGTACTCTGTTGGTGTTTGTTGTCTGCTTGATTTCTTTTCATTTGATTGTCTTTTCTGGTCGATTTCTGGAAAACAATTTTATCAAGACCTTCTTCAATTCTCAGACCTTAATACATATATCGATAGTAGCCAAGATGGCGCCGGTCGGTAGGCCAAGCATGATTTTTTTCCCCCCGTTGTGCAGGTGTTGTGTTCGTAGTGTATACTAGTAACAGTTTTACATAATCTATACAGATATCTAAAATGGGTCGATCATGCTGTGTTCCCGGGTGTAAGTCAAATTATGGCTCTGTGACTGATACATCGGTTTTTTCGATTTCCAAAGAATCCTGTATTACGACAGAAGTGGGTTAACTTAATTCATCGTGAAAAATTTGAAGTTAAAGAAGATAGTGTTGTTTTGTGCCAAACATTTTGAATCGAAATTTATTATTGTTGAAGATGTTTACCCTATTGAAGGTGGGAATCCAGTTCGTGTTTCCTCGCAAAAATCCTAACTGCGAGAAGATGCCTTTCCTTCAGTTTTCCCAACCAGGCCGGTCGTATAACACAATCAAAGTGCCTTCAGACAGGAAGGACCCAGGCGATCGGTGCAACGGCAGTTGAGAAGAGACGAAGAAAACTATCAAAGATGCTTGAAGACGATAAAATAAAGGACTTTAAAATTTTTAAGGAAAAGGTGATGAGGAAGAATGAGGGAACCATTTGTGGTCGTTATAAAACCAGAGACAGTGGTATTTCTCAAGTTGGCAAACAATGGGGAAAGACCACCATATATAACTATATGTTTTCAAGTTAATTCCGTTTTAGAAGTGCAAAATATTTTATAAAGACATGTGTGTTCCAAAATAAACATTTTAAGTGGTTGTTGTGCTGTGATAGCAAATAAAATGAAGTGTGATAGGTGGTCGAAATTTGACAGCTTGCTGAGCCACTTAAACAGCTGGCATCATGAAAGTTTTGGGTTTGCAGAAAAAATTATCTTGTTTAATTAGTAGTGTGAAGGAAGAGATGAATTCTGAGAGTACTTTTGACTCTGAAAAAGTTGACAAAGTTAAGTTTGCTTTGGAACAATTGGAATTGTGTCTGATGAATCAGATTAGATATTCACCAGAACTTGTAGTGTGGGCTGCGACAATGTCCTACACCTTTCCAGGGGCATATCGGGCCATGAGAGACACAAAATTATTAACTCTTCCTCATCCTATTTATTTAAAACAATTTTTTAGTA
Source organism: Acheta domesticus (assembly GCA_031308135.1). Classification (NCBI taxonomy): domain Eukaryota; kingdom Metazoa; phylum Arthropoda; class Insecta; order Orthoptera; family Gryllidae; genus Acheta; species Acheta domesticus. The sequence continues at coordinate 47,386,602 of JAHLJT010009355.1, forward strand.
AAGTAGGATCAACAGATCCAGGAATGAAACCTGAACACATTAGTTATTAAAAGAAAAATGTAATTGTTGGATGAGAGAGAAAAGTTGATTTCAGTAATGTTAGATGAGATGTATTTAAATCCTAAAATATCTTATAAGTCAGGAAAAGTACTTGGGATTGCCGAAAATTGTGAAAATAGGACTGTGGCAACTAGAATTCAAGTGTTCATGTCAATGTCCGTACAGGGCAAAAATAAAGATGTAGTAGGCTTTTTCCTGTAAAAAGACAGTGTGGTGAAACCCTTTCTAAGTGGACACTAGAAGTGTTAAAAAATTCTTAAAGAAGTTGGCTTTACGGTCTTATGTTTGATAGCTGATAACCATAGTGTAAACAGAAGAATGTTTGAACTCTTGGGTGGAGGATGTCTGAAATATTCAATTCCTAATCCTGTGGATCCAACCCATTCAGTGTTTTATTATTTGATAGTGTACATATTTTAAAGTGTATTAGAAATGTATTTTAAATAAGCAGGTTTTTCGAATTCCAAATCCACAACAGATTTTTGACAGTCTTTCATGCACTAGAGACCTTCCAAAAAGAAATGTTATGTATACCTTTAATGTTTGTGAAGCAAAATTTTCAGATCTTGTTAATTCGCACAATTCTGAAAAAGCATCAGTTGTAAAATTAGCACCTGCTTTGTCAAAGAAGTCTGTGTACCCAACAACAATTGAGAGGCAGAATGTGTCATTGGCCTTAGCTGTGTTTGATGAAAAAACTGTGGCTGCTCTGGAAACACAGAAACAGCAAGGAGTTGATGTCAGTGAGGGGACTATACAGTTTTTAAAATTAATTATTAAATGGTGGTCAATAATTAATGTTAAACATACCATGAAAGGTAAATACACTCGAAATGAATTTGCTGAACCGATCACTAGTTGTAATGATTCTAAACTTGTGTTTTTAGAAAATCTAAAAACGTATCTTGATATTTGGAATATGTCAGCAAAGAACAATGGAAATTAACTCGTGAGACATATATATCATTCACCCACACATTGATATCTTTTGTGCAATTGTGCAAGTATATTTTTAACAAGTATCAATGGAAATATATTCTATCTGGTAAGTTCCAAACTGATGCTTTAGAAGGAAGGTTTGGAGCTTATCATAGACTTAGTGGGTGCAGCTACAATGTCAGTGTGGAACAGGTAATGGAATCTGAAAGGAAATTGAAGGGTCAAATTTTTTAAAGTTAACAAGTGCAAAATTTGGTGAATTTAGAATAAAAGACTTGGTACTGACAATGCAAAACAATCCTGATGCAACAATGCCTGATTTGTTAGATAATTTGGAGCCTGCAATTGATGCAATGTGGGAGGTAGAAATTTCATCTGAAACTCAGCAGGTTTTAGTTTGCATTTCCAGTTATGTGAGTAAAAATGGAATTGAAGCTTTGAAGTGTGGTGATTGTGAAAAAATGATAGTTTTGGACAGAGATTTAGAAATTGATTGGACGTCCCAGAAAAATTTTTATTTTAATACATTAAATCGAGGGGGATTGAAGTGTCCATCAGAGTTTGTTATTTCATTATGTTCAAATACATTCAGGTTATTTAGTGTCCTCATCAGTGACAATTATGAAAAAGAATTTTTAAAACTACACAGTCAGAGAAATGCATTAATGACATTAGGCATTAACGCTGCTGAAATCAGTATTCATAATATGTACGACTCGTGTAGCTGTGGTGTCATTATTAAAGACGTAGTCAAGAAATGTATGAAAATTCTTGCCAATATCTTCTTAAATAACTATTCAAAAATTATGAACGAAGAAAATGTAACAGCACAGGGGAAACAGAAATATAATGAAAGCATATGTACACAAGTTAAAAAGAGAAAGATTGTAAAATTTTGCCAGCAGTAGCAGTCACCAGGAGAGTCATTGGTGTTCCTATATTTTCTTGATTGGCTGATTTATGTATATTATCACGAAATAAACATACATAAAATGATGATCAATAAATACATTTGAATTATTAATTGTGTTTTGTTTTTTTAATTATTAGAAACATTTTTATCATTTCAGGATAAGTCGTGCAAAATCTGTGAGAGAATAATTATGATCATGTGTTACGCATTATTATTTACCACGAAGTAAACTTCGTGTTATTTACGGTAGGCCTCCGATGGCGGCCATGTTGTTTCTGGGCTTAGGTCTGAGTATTGAAGAAGGTCTTGATTTTATAATACTGTTCTTTACATCATTCTACGTATGGCAGGAAACAATTCCGTAGTTTTTGGCTTTATTATAAAATACAGCAGAACTCGCGTTCATTCTTCACATTTCCTCACGATAAAACAGGTAAAAATTGAAAGAATCTTGAACATGAATGAAGCTAGTTTAATACAATTTGACTTCTCTTTGTAATAAAATGCATTAAAAACTATAACATTACTTAATTGGGAGACTACTTACACATTGCCATTCCCAATGCCATGTGTAACGAACATTGCAGAAATGGATAACACTGAAGATAATCCTACAAGTTTCGTACAGGAAAATGCTGAGTCCTATGTATGTGGCTGGTTGTGCAGTACCGTGTCATATGATGATTGTAGAAATGCTTAACAGAATTTGGATGAAAAGTATAAATTAAGAAACTCGCATATTCTGATTAAACAGTATGTGAATGCCACGCTTTTCTACCCAAATGAATTCGCTATTAGTTTTCTAAGACTGAATATGTTGTCAATAAACACTTTTTTAAATTGTTTACGTCAAAGTAAACGTGACGTAAAAAAACAATTAATGCAAATCATTAATATTCACTTGGAGAATATTTTATGTAAGGGGTGTAATAATCTATATGAAAGCAGAGGTATCAATGTACTGATACAGTGCTTTTTAAAGAAAGCAAATGGAAAAAAAGCCAAATGTATCAGTGGAAGTGTTTAAGCAAGAAAATCTTGCATTTGTAACAACTTTATTCGTGAAAATAATTTTCATTATTTGTTCATTAAATGTTCATTGTTCTCATGTCCATTATAATTTTCCGCAATTTGAGTCCTTCATTATAATTATATCACAGTGAGAGTAGGTAAAAATAAGTCTTATTTCGTTAGGTAGATTAAAAAATATTTATTTCTTCCGTCAGAATCACATTGACATTTCTATTCGGAGCTACATTACCAGGTTTCTGACACTAGGATCGCTAGTGGGAACTTGTTTCCATCGGTTGCGTGGAAGAACGGGGAACTGTCCTGTATTGTCTCTATAGTATTTGCTTTCACACCTTGTAAGTTGGCACACACTAATTCTTGAGCTGTAGTTTACACCTCGAACCGCAGGAGAGCGCTACTTTTCTGTCACCAAAATATTCGAGGAGTTTCCACTATTATCTTTTTTACTATTTGGTCGTGCTACCCTTGACACCGACCACATGGAGGAATATACAACAGGAGGGGAAACTCTCGCTGTTTGAGAGTATGGACTAGAGGATTCGCTAGCGTCGTTTCCATGTGGTGACATCTATTTTAAGGTACATGCGTAATTTCAAACCCTGCTTCGGTAATTTGCTCGTCAGGTAGCGGTGCGAACTTATGAACCTTCTACCATTCATTTCATCCACTAATTTAATTTTTTGCTAAAGAGACGGCGATGCTCATGGCAACGTGTTTGTTTGTGACATTTCGTTTGCGAGCTTTTTTTTGGCGGTGTACGTCAAGTGTTGCAGATGACAATGACTAAATGTTGGGCCCAGGGATGTGCCAATGTTGTTCGGCAGGATAAAGGAAATGAAGTTTCTTCAGGTTTTTTCTCCGAGACGGGAAGGTGAGGGAAATATTTTGAGTTATGATGAGTTACTGTAACTGAACGGTATTTCCGTCTAGTTGTGATACTTCATGTATCGTTCCGAACATTTCAGATACCTTAAGAGTTTGATGTCATTATTTTATAGGCATAAATTTTAATAGTGTACCACCTTGATGCTTGAGAATTTGGGGTGTGGTGTTCCTGCATTACTTATTTCAAATATATGCTTTCATTACAGGTGACTCAGAGGCACAAATTTTGTAACCTGAAGCATAGAATCCGATCAGCGGGAGAAGCAAGAGAAGAGATCTGAATTGCATGAAAATATCCTTGCGTAATTCACTTGAATACCACTCATTCATAAATAAATAGGCAAAGTAACGGTAGTATTCCAGCCTCAATAAATAAGTTTTTATTTATACAAATTGTTTTAGTAGCTTTCCACAACAAATGAATACTCCTTTGCAGTTCTTTTGTTGAATTTAAGCTTTTAAATCATGCCAGTTTATTACCTTCCAATTACATGGTTTCAATGCAAATGTGATGAATTACAAGAAACATGTGTTTTAAACTAATAATATTCATATTAGGATATAAGGTATAGCTTCTTCAAACTATACTGCATATCTGGAAGAGGTTAAAAGATCAGGAGGTCTGAATGACATGTTTCTGGATGTATAACTATGTATATAAGAATATCTTCTCCTATCTACAGTCTAGTGGAAAAAAATTCTGTAGGTTTGTAGTAATTTTTAATGCTGTTGTCAAAATAATTGACTGTGTATGTAATTCAATAACTACATATTTAAAGCCATTTAATCAGGATTAATAAAATGTACAAATATGTTACTGTTGCTGTTACAGAACTTATACGAATTCCTAATGTAATTGTTGTAAGGTTCTTAAGTAAATGGTAGGTTAAATTAAACTATTTTTAACTATTGAACATGAATTATCACAAAAATACAGGTAACACACGCAAATGTGCAGGTATATTGTATTCTCCTTGCAAGAAAAGTGTCATGAATGCAGTGTTTGATTCTTAGCTCAATTGATAGAGATGTCTGCATAAGGGCAGTCATGAACTTGGATCCAAGAGGTACCAAATATTTCCACTTTGTGACAATTTATTTCTAGTATGATGATGTGATGTATTAACAGTTTCGTAGTCATGACAAATTGATACTAAACAAACATCTGATCCAAGATGTAAATAATTTTATGTTGGTATGAAACCATTTCTGCCAATTTTACCACTGATAAAATTGATTTGTTTTGTGTTATAATATGAAACGATGATGGAGATACAATTATAATTTTATTAACACAGATACTAGATTTCTATGTCAAATTCTATTTAAATAGTAATTTGATGGTGTCTACAATACCAGATTCTTCTTCTTCTGTATGTGTATTGTACCTCTGTGATCATGTAAGATTGTTTTCAGAATAAATTTTATGAATACTATACAGAAAAAGGTTTGTTTTTATTAGTTGCCAATTTATTCTTCCCTTGCTCAAATTTTGTATTTTTTATACAGCGCGCAAATATCGGAGTACGTGCTGTTGTGGAGGTTATTATTTACATTATGTGCCCAAAAAGTAGATCGAGTACCGTGCACCTGAGCCAGCTGGTTCAGCGATCAAGAAGTATCCATTCTGGCCACAGAGTGCAGTGTTGTAGATTTAACTCCTGTACCTTATTGTAGATGGTGCCACACGAGTTTCCACTCCTGTTCTATATTCCTCCATGCCGACCACCGCTCGTGGCATCGAACTTGACATCTCTGGTTTAGGAAAATATTGCGTCCGAAGCGAATGACGCGCTGAACGAACAATATTTTAAGTCAAAAGTAGGTTAAGAACGAAATTTTTAAATTATTGCAATTCGAGCAAATGCAAGTAAATATATTTGCATTCGAATTTAAATAGATTTTTAACGTTTAATTGTGAAATACTAATTCATTATTTTTAATTGGAAAATTTAGTAAATGGTCAGCTATTCGGAAGCTATTTTAGGATAGGCAATGTTCGCCTACAGAAAGCGATACTACGCAATATTTCTACAAGCGATCCCAAAACTTGTCTTTCCCTAAATTAAATCAGTGTTATTTGGCTTGACATTTAGAAGAGTCACATTCATTGTATATCACAATTATCTAAATAGTAAGTCTCAGAAAATTACAGAATGAAGTTTTCAATACGTATAGTCAGCACACAGGAAGTAAGATGTTAATAATTTTGGCTGATTTGCATGGTAGCATTGCATTCATATTATATTTGATTCCATCACTCATTCAAGGCCATATAAAATTTAAGAAAAAAAACAAAACGATGTGAGAGGTTTGTTGGTTAAGTGGAAAATGAAGGAATGGAATAGGCATATGATATTGAAGAATACAGTTGTAATTATTTCTCTCAGCTGTGAAAGTAAAACATTTACATTATGGAGAAGCAGACAGAAGAGGTTCCGGAAAAGGCTTCAGAAGCGGGTCCAGAAGAGACCCGAGGAAAAATTCCCTCTTGGCTTATTGCTGCTGGTAAGATTTTTAAAATTATTAAGGTTTTACATTTTAAAATATATTTATACGTTTATTGAAATAAATGTATCATTTTATTAATGCAAATTATTACATTTATGTGTGACTTACAAAAACATAGTATACACATTTTACTTTCTCGCTTTCCTTCGTCAGAAGAGCAAGTATTGTAGTCATGCACCGGAAACCGGCGATATTTCGACCGTAGATATCTTATTGTCGGGTCCTGGTAACAAAATCGTAGATAAATCGGATATGCAGTAAATTTGTTCCTAACTCGAAGCCCTTCGAGTTTGAAATGGATGTGTTTTGTTTTAAGAGTACTTTACATGAAGCTTTCACAATATTTTCAAAGTGTTTTCAAATTTTGAAAAAAATTCGTTGCCGAGCCCTGGTAACGAAAAACTGGATAAATCCAGCTGCTAAATTAAGAAAAAATCTCTACACGTGGTGCAGCCAGAATCCCTGTTTTCTGGGTCCTTGATACCGAAAAACCAATTGAAAGCAAAACGTCCGTCCGTCCGACCGTCTGTCCGTCTGTTAGTCCGGTGTATACGAACAACACCAGTGCCTAAACTATGCGTACAATTTTTTCCAAATTGAATAAACCTTTTTCTATCTGGCCTGAATCGAAGCTTAAAAACATTCATTAATTTTTGGAGTACTTTACATAAAGCCCCCGGGACGTTTTCAAAATTTTCTCAAAAACGGCTCCACATTTTTTCTTTAAATTTCTTGTAAGAATAGAGTAAAATATACTTATTAAAGTGGCATTAGGTCCGATTTTCACGGTTAACTCTGAACTTTTGGCCTCTTCCTACAACTACAAAATTTAAGATAAATATTTTTCCTTCAAATGAAATTTGTTCTCCATAGCGAGTTCTTTAACGATTTATTCAAAAACTACTCCAATTTTTTTCTTTAAATGTTTGGTTGGGATAGTGTAAATGTATTCAATGAGATGACATACGGCATATTGTTCTATTCTTGTTTTTTCAAAAATTACAAAAATTTTCTTTACTTGTTTCTCTCGTCGTTAATATTTACATTAGCGGCGATTTGTTCACATTATCCACATTGGTTTTATGAGTTCATGAACTTTAAATAATGTCATATAAAGTAGTTCTAAAACTCAACCGTTTTCTGTGAAAACTAACTCAAATTTTCGCATTGCCAGAAACGCTCAAACACCTTTTTTTTAGGAATGGCCCCAAATTTTTTCTTCAAACTTTTCGAACGGTTAGTGCTAATTGCACTCTTTAATATGACGTAAAGTTCATTTTTTTATTTTTGTTTTTTCAAAAATTACACAAATGTAGTTTTTTTTAAGATCTCTCACACCGTTAATAAGCACATTTCCATCAATTTGTAAACAGTATTGTATTTGTAAATTAATGTGCTTCATGTGACCCCTAATGCAGTTTTTCGAAAACTCAAAACTTTCTGTGAAAATAGCTTCAAATTTTGAATTTACAGTAGAGCCTATACGCCATTTTCTTAAAAACGGCTCCAATTTTTTCAAAAAAAAATACTAATTAGGACGTGGTTTTACTGCTCTTTAATATTCTTAAAATAATATTTCCGTTCTGCAATTAGGAAACCGAAAATAAAATGTCAAAAAAATGTAGTTTGGGCGGCGATAGATGGCAGATAGCAAGAGTATATGGCAAGTCCGAATAACTAGCCGAGATCAAAGGAAATAGAAAACAAATACGGGAAAGTCTGTGCAATTCTGTAGCACCAGTAGTTTAAATATTCATTTCCGAAAAGAGATTTAATTAACAAAGATCTCTATCTTCAATATAATTGTAAACGGACGCCGAAAAAATTAAGCTTTGGTAAATAATTTTCAACAAAAATGAGACAAGTGCCAATTTTATAAACCTATTCTGCTCTATTTAAAAAATAAAGAACAAGAAGGAACAGTTTCGGAAAAAAATTGTTTACTTATTTCTTTAAAATTGTCTTTACTTCGTGCAAAAATTATGGGAAAACTATACATACTTTCAAAAAATCGTACATAACCTTGTTTAAACACCAATTTTAGAAAACATTAAACTTTTTAGATTTTAGTAAGGAAAAAATATCAATATTGGAATTGAAGACGCCAAGAGAATTTTAAACTTTTGCAATTTGCGACAAAAAAAGTTCAAAGAAAATGACACCTGCGAATTTTTATAAGCGTATGTTGCTCTGTTTGAGAAGAATGAAAATGAATTGGAGCTATTGTTGAGAAAATTTTGAAAATGTCTTTGATGTTTCAAAAAAGTAACCCCCAAAACCGTTTGAAATTCATAGGGCCTTGCGTTCGACCAGATTTATTTGGGAATCTCAATTTTGGAGGAAATCTGAACGGTTCAAATGATTGTCCAGAGACGGAAGGACGGACGGTCGTTTTGCCGCAAACTAATACGTCGATATCAAGAACACACTAAACTTAGATCCTGATACACGAATACCTTAGATACACGAATTAATTTACTACTAAAGAAATGAGGATAAGTATCCACTTTTTCGGTAACAGGAACGTACAGTGTGAGTTTTTCTATCGAAAAATCGTCATTTTCGCTTCAGCTTTACAGTAATTTATTTTAGATATGTACATGCGTAGAAGGCAAGAAAGTAAAAAGAAGTTATGAGATGAATGTTTTTAAAGTTTTTGTAGACAATACAATGAAGGAATCATATGCTTAATAAATGATGGATTAAGGAGTGAGCATTACTAAAACGTTCCGCCGGATTTCTGTTCAAAAAAAACTATGTAATTATAAAACGTCACGCACTTTTGTACATATTTTTCAGTTACTTGCTCCATGGAAAAAAATGGAATTAATAATGCTTTTAAATATTTAACAAAAATGCTATAGCAATTAATAATAATAAAAATAACAAAGTGAACGGGTGTAAAAGCATGGGCTCAACGAATTAGACGTTACAAACGTAGAGTAGATTTCCAAGTACAGAATCGGTTGTTTGAAACTGACGCGAAGAGATTCTATCGCAATGCGACTCAAAAACCGAATGGTAATGTCACTCCTTCAAAAGATGACGTCGAAGTATTTTGGGCAAGAATCTGGGAAGAAAGCAAATTCTACAACAAAGGCGCATCTTGGCTTCAATCTAAAGTTGATGCTGCCGATGAACATGTAGAAAGAGTGGAAGATGTTCACGAATTATCGGAAGAGAAATTCTTCCAAGCAATTAAGAACACGGGAAACTGAAAATCCCCTCGGGAATGTTAAGATCTAGGTTTATTGGAATAAGAAATTAACAGCAATGCATTCTCATCTAGCAAAGGCTATTAATACAATTTTAGAAAACCCAAAGGAACTCCCGAAATGGCTCACACGCGGCATCACGTATTTTCTACACAAACCGAAAGACAGCTCCCTGACGAAGAACTGCAGGCCAATCACTTGTCTGCCGGTACTGTACAAAGTTGTCTGGCAGTACTGCAGCCGTAGCTAGCAAAATATACACACCTAGAGAATAACTAACTGTTGCCAGTTGAACAAAAAGGATGTCGTATAGGTTATTATGGCTGCAAGGAAATCTTGCTACTAAGTAAAATCATCTTAAATGATGTAAAGAAACGAAATCGTAATTTGATCCTGGAGATCAATCGATTTCATCCTAGACTTGTTGAGTTTTGCAAGGCTAGCATGAAGTCGTGAAGTACCAGGTTACTAGTATACAGGAGAAAGGAATCAGTATACACCAGAAGTATTCAGAATAACAGCGATTATTTTCAAGGAGATTCACTAACCCCTCTGCGGTTTTGCATTGGTTTGATCCCACTACCTAGACAGTTATCGCAAGCTGACTTTGGTTACAAGCATCATGGTGTCGAAAGACCAGTATCAGATTTGTTTTACATGGATGATCTTAAAGTGTTTGCTATGAATGAAGCAGTTCTCTACCAAATGCTGCCTATCGTGAATGACTTCGGCAATGACATTTGCATGAAGTTTGGTCTTGACATATGTGCAAAAATCAGTCTAAAGATAGGCAAAGTGGCAAAGTCAGAGAGCATTGAAGTTGATATGCACAGTGCACACTGTGATTCAAGATCTTGATCCAGGTAAAAATACACATTTCTGGGCATTGAAGAATGTGAGACCATCTCGAACGACACAATGAAAGAGAGAATTCGCAGTGAGTATTACTGAAGAGTGAGACTTGTCGTGCAGTCCGCTCTGAACTCCAATAATAAACTAGTTGCAATTGGTAGTTTGGAGGTGCCTGTAGTCGAGTATAGTTTCGGACTAGTGGACTGGACTGAGCAAGAAATTCGAATCATGGATCGAAAAACCAGAGAACTTCTAACAATGCATCATGTCGACCAAACTCGAGCTGATGTACTTAAACTTCATGTGTCACGTAAGAAAGGAGGAAGAGGCCTCAGACAAATTGAAGCCTCCTGTTAGAATGCAATAGTTGGTATGGGAAATTACGTAGTCAGTCATCAAGATGACCCTCTAATGAGGCAGGTCACGAAATCTGACCGAGGAATGAAAAACGGAGGCGTTGTTAGGGTAGCAAGAAGAATTGGAAAGAAAACTATGCACGACACGCTATTGGGCCACGCCATAATAAAATAGACACAGAACTTCTGATGCTACTAAACATGAAATGTGAGACACAAAAAAAGTTAAAGAAATAGTGGAGAGATAAACCATACCTTGGGAAATATCTAAAAAGAATGGACAAGGTGCAGATCAATAAAGATGAATAATTTATGTGGGTTAAAAGGGGAATAAAGAAGTCAGAATCGGAAGCAGTTCTAATAGCTGCTCAAGATCAGGCTTAGAGAACACGACATTATGATTAAGCGGTTCTCAAAAATTCCCAAGATGATAAATTCCGCATTTGCTAGGAACAATTCGATGGTCACAGGGAAAAACTTGATAAGTCTTGAACTGTGAATTTTTCAGGAGAGCACTTTTAAAGTTCAATAGTTCTTGAAAAATCGGTTAATGAAACAACAGAAATTCTACTTGGCTCAAAAATTGTAATTTCCATCGTATTTTACAATGAAACCCACGATGTATCACATTTGTTGATATTTGTATTGGTATGTGAATTACCTTATTTTGTACCATTGACTTATCAAGTTTTTCACCTGTTTACTTATCATTCTTGATGTATTGGGATAGGTGATTTTGGATTAAAAATAAAAAATAAAGTTTCAAATAATTAATTTTATTAATATTAAGCATACAATTTGCAACTAACAACTAAAAGAATTAAAGAAATTGAAAAAATATACAAGTTTTATAAAATAAATCATTTTTTTGAAAACACACAATTGAAAATACACTCATAAAAATGCTTTCAGAAAATATTTAAGTTGTCACAAATTAAGTTTTTTAATTATCTTCATCTGGATCGATTTCCTCCAAATCTGGGTCAGGTGGTCAGATTTTAATGATTTGTAAAAATTATGAAAGGAGTTGTCAATAATAGGAAGTAAATCGATCAGATTCTTTTTTTGGTTTGCTTAATGAGATAAAGATTCATCATTCACAAGAGGCAACTTTTAAAATCCGAGTGGCTTCCCTTTCTTTTAAAATGAACATTACTAATTTGTTCACAACTGTCTAAATCATGTTTAAAATATAATAGTCCATCTGATTTTCTAAACTAGAGCTACTAAATTGGCGCCCAAAGAAATTTTTGCCCAGTCTTGTCAACTTTTTTAATCTGAAAAGGACCTCCATTTTTTACCAGAGAACTGAAATCACAAAAAATCTTTTTCTGCCATTTGAATTACTTCAAAAAGGGTTTATGGTCTTTGATATCCTCATCAACTACATCCAGTCATTTAGGTGGTTAATTTTTATTAGGATATTTCTCTTTGCTCTCCCAATGACTGCATGGTCACTATCACATTGCGTATGAGTGCACCCACTGATCAAGAATTTATGGTTTATTTTATTGATTCCAGAGATATTGTAATTTAGGATGTACAAAAACATGAGTGCAACAATATTTTTGTTCTGGCCATCATATTGGTCAGAATAATATGTTACCTCATTGACATCTGGTGGCAAAGTTTTTAAATGTCTATAAAGGCATGAAGCTATTTGATTAGCACCACTCCTTGAAATTGTCTCATCCCACATGAAACGGGTAGCTTTATCATTACTTGAATTATGAATAGTCAAGTTAAAGCTCCACAATCTGGCGCTTATAAAAGGCAACTGAAGTACTTAAGCAGGGAGTATATAAGCATTGTTGAAGGTCAAACGCAAATACTTTATTCAGTGGATTGACTTTTGCGATTTCTTTATCGGTTCTCTTTGTAGCATAAGCTTTCTCAGCCAGAAAATGATGGGAATCCCTTTCGGCAATCACTTTACTTTTATCGTCACTTGATGTTGCTTGTATTTTGATTTCATTTATTTGTGTGAGGTGTGGTCTTTTTTTGGTTTCATATAACAAAGGTTTTTCTTATGAAAGTACTGAGAATAAAGAGAAAAAGAAACAGGATTGGATTTCTTTATACAATGCATACATCTTTGAAATATTTAAGTCAAATGATAAATATTCTTTAGAACTCTAGGCACTGCAGGAGTGACTTTCGTAAAATGGAAATGAATCTAGTGTAATCGTTGACAGCTTCAATTTGTGCAGGGGAGTACTTATTTGAAGGAGGGGCAAGATCTCGACGGTCCAGAGGAATGATTCCTGACAAGAATAGTTTTCTTTTACTTCCTACTGTATCATCAAAACCATTCGTTTCTCCTAGTGTTTTTACAAAACAAGCCATACAAACGGAAACGTTCTGATTTTGTATTACTAATTTGTTATAACAGGAGAAAGATCTAGCTTCTTATGAATTCATTTTATGAGTTTTCTTAGGCTTCATTGAAATAAGAGAAGATACGTATTTTGCTCTTTTATCTCGGATTCCCAAAGCCCAGTATTCAATAAAACATTGTAATCTGTCTTGTTCACTAATGCATTCTGCACATTTCATAATGAATTGCCCATTTGATTCATGATTTGCCTATTTTTAAAACTCTGTATGTGTGTGATTAGTTAGGTAAGTCGAAGTGCCTTGTTTTTATATTTGAATGCGGAAACTGGATAAGTGAACTTGTTCAATATTGATTATCCCACTGTTTGTGCAAACATGGGCATGTTTACTTATGGAAATTGATTCACAAAATTCGAAGATACCTAAAAACTTACATTCAATTTACGTCTCAGAGCCTAAGATTGAGTCTTGCAAACAAAATAATAATTATGATTCTCTTCCATTAAATATATTTACTCAATTTTCCACAAAATTTCGACTTATCAAGTTTTTCCCTGTGACCATCGAATTGAGCATTACTGTCTCAGCTTATCCAATTCTAGCAAAGACCAAAGACTTGAAAAGGCAGGATAGGGTGTGTAGTTACGTCCATTGGCAGATCTGTACCACCCTCGAAGTTCCAAACAATCGCCCCAAGTTGTACGAACACTCACCAAATCTGGTGACATCAGACTCTCAAATTATACAACCAATGAATTCAAACCGATCGAACGATAGCAGCAAACAAACAGGATATAGTTATCCGAGATTTGGAGAAAAAATCGTTCCTACGTGTAGATGCTGCTGTGCCTTGTGATCAAAACGTAACCAAGGAGGCAGAGAAACGTCTTAAATACAAGAGTTTGAAAATCGAGATCAGCCGAATGTGGGGTAGTAAAATCACAGGTCTTCCCAATAGTTATTGGAGCTCTGGGATTTGTTCTGCAAAATTTGTGTAAGAACTTGTTTAAACTCCCAGGTCGTTCAAAAGATTGTGAAGTACAAGAAATTGCTTTATTTGGAACAGCATACATTTTGGGCAAAGTATTGTAGAGACACCGCAAGTGCCTAGATCCTCAACTCAAGCTCCTTATGTAGCTGATTGCAATCTGGAGTATATTTATATTCAGCCGACTCATAACATATTTAGTCGTGATGTAGAGGAATAATAATAATAATAATAATAATAATAATAATAATAATAATGATGATGAACATCGGGAGTTCCGGTGACGCCCCCATTATTGTTGCCATTTCGTCCACCGAGGACGCACCCCATTATAGAACCTCATATAGGTATATTTCGTTCTCTGTGCGGAAACTAGCATTAGCGATCATAGCGATCTCTGCGCCGGAACGATAGAAACTTGGACGTTGTGTCATTTCACTTTCATGTCACTGTTTACATTTTAAAAGAGTTTTGCAAGAAACTCGGCAACTTAATCTACTGAGGATGTACATTAAATCATATATTCCTACCCTGCCTAGGACAGTATCCTTATATGCATATGGATTACTTAATCTTAAAATTTCCAAATAAATTCAAAGTAATATATCAGCATTCTTTTTAAGAATGGGGATAAATATAGTATAAAGCTCATAAATAAACAGTTGTAGAACTTCAAAAGAAAAAAATGTATGAAATTTGTGTTATTTTCCAAAACTTTCGGCATTTGAAATTAACTTCCATGTACAAGCAAGATCTTATAGAAGATGAGCAACTACTAAACACCTTCTTATAATCATAGAGAAAAATGCTCATCCGTGTTTTGAAAAAGATAATTCTTTGATATTCAACTATGTAAAAAATTAATATTTTAAAACATTTTCTAAAGTTGACTGCTTCTCCATAATTTTTATTTTGCGACTTGAAAGTAATTATGTGTCACCATAAAATACGAAGTTCGTTTGGAACAACAAATTACTCCGGAAATTGAAAAAATAGACTCTTCGTCATAAAAAAAGCTGCACTCAGAAGGACAAAGCGGATTGCGATCACTGTTGGCAGGCAGATAGAGGGTACCACATATACAAAATGATTACACTTTCACCTTTGTAGGACCAACATTTATTGCGCTATACGGCCACAGACGATACATGTTAGTATGGCGTGGGGCCGCCATGTTGGCGAACACACGCGTTCTAGCAGATTGGTGGGTAGGGGTGGGATCCTGATTGCACGCTCCGTAGCACCCCAAACATTCTCGATCGGGAACAGGTCTGGCGATGCTGCTGGCCATAGCAGAGTATTCATGGCTGGAAGGAATACTCGGGAGATGGCTAAGGTTTGCGGACGCGCGATGTCCTGTTGAAATAGGGCATGGGCGTGGGCGTTCACGAACGGCAGAGCCACCGGTTGCAGGATCTCCTGAACGTACTGTGCGGCTGTCACGGTGCCTCCGAGGAGCACTAACGGTGAACGGGCACCATGGGATATCGCACACCATCGCCGGGCTGCCGGGACGTGTGATGGGATACCGCAAACCGTTTGGAGGCGCTCCTCACTGCGCCTTCAAACACGGATCCGGTGGTCGTCGCCATCAAGGCAGAAGCGGAACTCGTCGCTGAAGTTGACCCGCTGCCAGTTTGCATGACCCCAAGTCCATCGTTCCCGACACCAGGCGAGTCTATAGCGACGATTCTGGGGTGTGAGTGGCAGGCTTCGTAACGGTCGCAGTGCAGCCTGCACAGCCCGCTGAATAGCATCAATCGTTGCCGTTGGATCTGTTCACGTGTGGCGGACACTCCGTCGGTCCTCCCTCCGCATGGTGCGTGGTGGACGTCCAGATCCTACCTTTCGTGTGTGCATGCCTTTCTCAATCCATTGCCGCCAACAGCGGGCGATGGTTCTGTCCGTACTACCGGTGTGGTATGCAATACGGCGACAGGACCAACCGGCCTCCCGCACACCCACGATGCAGCCCCTCTCGAACGCGTCTAACTGGATAACCGGCTGTCGAAAGCGTCGCCGAGGCAAAGCGTACGTGCAGATGACTCTCGAGCGACGCTACCTGATGTCGCAATGGCCGGCGCGGCCGTCTGAGGCCCTCTTTTCTCGGCTGAAGGGCGCGACGTCATGCCCCTATCCCCGACCCCCAATGAGCGGCTGACCGTGAAAACGAAATCATTGGCTTAGCGAATAGTGTGCAAAACAGCCACCGAGTTTGCAGCGGATTAGTAGGGTTCTTTGAGGTGCAGCTTTTTTTTATGACGATGAGTGTATATTACAGAAATTTAAAAGTCCTCTATATGCCTTATTTCGTCAGATGTAGCTTTTATTTATAGAATAATATGAAATTAGCTTCGAAGAAAATGGTGAGATAAACAGCAGTATATTTGATAGTGATTGATAAATTTATTTAAGTTCCTGTTTAATTATATTTTCGTAACTGTTTCGAGGATGATAATTTTTCCTTCAACATGAACTCGGTCTAGAATCTGTGTTAGAAAAAAGAGTAGTAATATGGAACTCTGTTGATAATATGGACCTCGCAATCTCAAGGAAAGTTCACACTGCAAACTATTGGCGACAAATGGCAGGGTTGCCAGATTGGGCGGAATTCCGCTTTTTGGGCTGGAAAACGGTTCTCTCTCTCGCGGAACAAAAATTGACTTCGCGGAATACCATCCAATGGGTGGAAATGCATCAAAACATGCCCGGCTTTGAGTGGGTTTTTAGATTACGACATTTCCAGAAAAAACACAACGACGTTGACAGTGAGTTTGATTTTTAGTTTTTTACTTTATACACGATTTTTCATTAATCATTTATTAATTCGTTGAAATTTACTTTGAAAAGTGAGTAACGTTGGTTTTTAGAACTCTAGTGTAGGGTGTGTTCTAAAAGTCATAGCGTCTTCGTCGTGCACGACATTACTATTATATACTATATTACATTGGCAGTACTTGCAATTATTTTTAGAACACGTCATTTAAAATTAGTCATCTTTGGGAAGTACTGTGACACTGCCAGCATTTTCCCTTAAGCCATAGGGAATAAGTATGCGTAGGTAAGCATTTCTGTGGTAATTCTTTTAATTGCGGATTCTTTTTTAAGGAGCAAGGAGAGTAAAAATGGGAACGTGGGGCAAGTAGTAGTAAGTCATGAGTGTAATCACAAGAATAGTCATAACTAACTTTTAAATATTAAGATATAACTCATTATTACAAAAAGTATATTTTGTACATAAATTATTAATTACAATGTTCACAAATAAAATATAAAACTAATTAAGCACTTCATAGGGCCACTACCTCGAAAAGGAACTTCAAATATTATTATTGTAATGCAAATTCAAATTTCCCGCATGGAAAGTTGAAATTTTCTTATTGGGCGAAATTGGGCGGATTTACAGCCATCTATCGGCGGATGTTTGTACGAAGCATCTGGCAACCCTGCAAATGGAAGGTGCCTGAGCTCCTACAGCTCCTTCTGAGGGTTGTTTCCACAAGTTGTGTTTAGGAAAGGACGCCCAATGGTGCTGTTCATGATTTTCCTGTTATCGATGTACAAAAGGTGAGTACTGTTTGATTTCTCCCCAAGTTGCAAGACTATTGTAATGTGTAGATACATGATATTTTAGTAATAAGGATACAAATAAGCTTTTGACACATTTCAAATAATTTATGCGAAATGTGCAAGAATTATTCTACGTATTTGTAATATGGAACCCTCCTGTTGACCATTTTATAAGTTGTTTTAATTTGAGAAGTGTATATCCTTCAAATGTCATTTTCTGAAACAAATCGCGTATTCCAAATCTGAAATTCAATATGCCAATTAATTGTGATATTGATACTTACATACGAATTGTTTTGGGACACAATTCTGAAGATTCTTTTTTACAAATACACTAAATTATCAAAAGTATCCGGACACGTGGCTGAAAATGACTTACCAGTTCGTGGCGCTCTCCATCGGTATGCTGGAATTCAAAAGGGTGTTGGTCCACCCTTAGCCTTGATTACAGCGTCCACTCTCACAGGAGTACTTTCAATCAAGTACTTGAAGGTTTCTTGGGGAATGGCAGCCCATTCTTCACTGAGTGCTGCACTGAGGAGAGGTATCAATGTAGGTCGGTGAGGTCTGGCACGAAGTCGGCGTTCCGAAACGTCCCGAAGGTGTTCAATAGAATTCAAGTCGGGACTCTGTGCAGGCCAGTCCATTACAGGAATGTTATAGTCGTGTAACCACTCCGCCACAGGTCGTGCAGTATGAACAGGTCGTGTTGAAAGATGCAATCGCCATTCCCGAATTGCTCTTCAACAGTGGGAAGCAAGAAGGTGTTTAAAACACAACAAACTGTGCCGTGATAGTGGCACGCAAAACAAGGGGTGCAAGCCTCCTCCGTGAAAAACACGACCACACCATAACACCACCGCCTCCGAATTTCACTGTTAGCACTTCACACGCTGGCAGATGACGTTCACCGGTCATTTGCCAAGCCCACATCCTGCCATCGGATTGCCACGTATGTACCGTGATTCGTCACTCCACACAACGTTTTTCCACTGTTCAATCGTCCAATGTTTACGCTCCTTACACCAAGCGACGCGTCGTTTGGCATTTACCTGCGTGATGTGTGGCTTATGAGCAGCCGCTCGACAATGAAATCCAAGTTTTCTCACCTCCCACCTAACTGTCATAGTACTTGGAGTGGATCCTGATGCAGTTTAGAATTCCTGTGTAATGGTCTGGATACATGTCTCCCTATTACACTTTACGACCCTCTTCAACTGTCGGCGGTCTCTGTCAGTCAACAGACGGGTTCGCCTGTACGCTTTTGTGCTGTACGTGTCCCTTCACGTTTCCACTTCACTATCACATCAGAAACAGTGGCCCTAGTGATGTGGAAATCTCGCGTACAGACTTCTGACACATGTGACACCCAATCACCTGACCACTTTCGAAGTCCGTGAGTTCCGCGGAGCGCCCCATTCTGCTCTCTCACGATATCTAATGACTACTACGGTCGCTGATATGGAGAATCTGACAGTAGGTGGCAGCACAATGCACCTAAAATGAAAAACATATGTTTTTGGACGAGTCCGAATACTTTTGATCATTTAGTGTACCTTTCAAAAGAGGTTAATGAGTTAAAGTTTACGTCTTCAAATATTCTCGTTATCAAAACAAGAAGAATTTTTATTCGTCTTCTCTTTTATATTGCTTAAAAAGTTTGAGTAATGAGAATTGTGGAGGTCCATATTATCAGCAAGCTTTATTTGGAAAGTCTTGACATATTCTTCTTGTAAATTTTAACTAGAGATTACAGAAGAAAGCTTAATCAGGAAACGATAAAATAAATAAAAATTATCGGCTGAGGAACGAAAGGGTTCCATATTACTATTTACAAAAATTATTTTATTCTCAAAGAATCATATGAAATGTAGGTTCTACTTGAGGGCGTTTTAAAATAAACAAAGAAAACTGATAAAATATTATACAATAAATTATCAATAATCACCCATTTCATTGTTTTTTGTTAAGTTACATTTTTAAAAATAAAGTGAATCGACTTTGGACACTCCAAGGATACTCCTTTTCACAAGCATCGGTTTTCAAGGCACTGTTCTCTCGACCGGTCTCCCGACATGTGTAGTAGTACAGTACAAGTAAGTGTAAGTGAGTGTAAGTAAGCGGTTAATCCAGTTGGTATGTACACTTTACCAGGAAAAAGCGCAAGAATCTCTTTTTCTTTGAGTTTGTACCTAGGTACTGGTTAAAACCCAAAGTTTTCGACCTTCCAGACCTTGTGTTAACTCCGCTCGAAAACTTGAGGTTTTAACTAGTGCCTGGGTATATACAACATAAAGAAAAAGTTTTTATGGCCTTTTTTCAGAGAAATCCCCCTTTGCCAGCGCGCGGTCCGTGGTCCCATTTGATAGGGTACCGCTCCGGAATTCGCTTGGTATTGATCGGAGAAACCACGGAATACTACCGACCAGAACAGTCGTCCGCTAGATTTCTCCTCCAGACAGTGACAGAACTCGACCCAACTATCTGGCTAGTGTCGAAAATCCTTCCACCGTCGGGTCTCAAATCCAGGAACCTCCCAGTCAGAGGCACTACTGTGACATTGGTAGTGGTGGATTTCCGGAAAATTTCAATAAGCAACTGAAATACAAAATCTGCAACTTTGAATCTAGAGTGACGAGTTTTAAAATATTTGGTAATGTATTTGTTTCCACTCATCACAATTGCTGATTTCAATTTCGTTCGAGTAATCTGTATAATTATACAGATTGATTAATTTCTGATCATTGTGTATAATTAATAGAAACAATAAGAAAACGTATTAAAATGAAAAATAGTTTATAATTCTAATCTCAAGCTTACTGCATTGCAGGAAAAGGCGTGCACAAGGCAGAAGAGACGCCAGTGCCGGTACTAAGTCTTAGACATCGCACCGCATCTCATATAATTATTACGATTTTACTTGTGATTGTTGTGATGGTACAGGGAGGTTTTCTTAACGCCTACTTCCTTATTCATGTACCAAATAATGTAAGTAGCAGACATTATTGCTTAGCGTTGCGCATCCGGGGAGCATTTTCTTGATACAAAAGGTTGTTTTGCTTTGCAATTCAAATTAAAATAAATTTTAAATGTATTACAGAGGTCTCTCCCGCGTATAAAACGTTACATGAAAATGTATCAATAGATCTATTTTTTTTAAATTCCTTACAAAATTAGATGGAACTAGTGGCATGCAACAACAGAAATGCTTATGAAGAAAACAGCAAAATGGTTTTCAAAAAGTAGCATGCACATTGCTTAAGAGCAAATAAAATACTCTCTATTACACTGCAATAATTAAATATTTTAACTGAAACAGACTTCTCTAGTTCCACAGAATTTTCTTTTCGTTTAGGGAAAAAAAGTTAGTTTTCGTCGCACGAACAACATCGGTACCAATAAGCCCACTTTAAAAATGGGTTTAGCGGTGCCACAAACCCTATAAACACCCCATTTTCAGCCTTTCTTCGCTAATTTTTTGAAAATAACGAATATTATTTAATAGTATTTTTATCAACGAATATTTGGTTGAGGGGTACCCATCTTAACCCAGCAACAATTTTGATCATCAAACATTACTTTTTTGATTCAAACGTCATTGTCGTTATTTGACTCAACGTCGTGTGCCACATTAGTCCGAATATGGCCAATTTTACTTTAAAACTTTAGAAGTAGACACGTTTCAAATTGCCATTGCTCCATAATTTTTTATCCAAAATACGTTTGATTTAAATAAGATTAAAGCTTTAAATTCCTGCTTTAAGAAGAGAGAGAGAAAGGTAACAAATCAGGTGTCAACAATTACAGAGGAATCTCCCTCCTACCAATCACATACCAAATACCATCCAAAATTTATAAGAAAGGGGATTAGATCCCAAGATACGAGAATTCATAAAATAAACACTTATTGGCATGAAATCCAAAGTAAAATTCATGGGAGAAAGCTCAGAACCCTTCGAAATTCAAATAGGTGTACGACAAGGTGATGAGCTCCCTCTCTCTCTCTCTCTCACACACACACACACACACACACACACACACTTCTTCTGTTCAACATCGTTCTAGACAAGGTTGGAGAAAGAACTCAAGAAGCATGGATTTTGGAAGCCAATCTCATTTGCCTTTTCCATTAACAACCTCTACATACCATACCTCCCATTCGCAGACGATCTGGCGATACTAGTAGGGGACGATGAGACAGCCAACACATAGCTCTCAATGTGCTCAAAAAGTAGGGTTACAAATTTCATTCGAGAAAACTGAATTAACATGTTCAAAGACAGAAATCGTGAGCCTGAAAACGAAGTACGGTAAAATCAAAAGGGCAACCTACTTTAAATGCCTTGGAGAATTCATCGAACCGACAGGGATTGAAACATCTCACAGCAAATAGCCTCCGAAAAGTAAAGAAAGCATCAGGATTAGTCCAAAACATCTACAACAAAAAATTCATGTCAAGACAGACAAAACGTTGGCACAACAAAACAGTCATTAACCCAATAGCCATGTTAACAAGCAAAACATTGGCTCTTAACAGAAAACACGTACTTGAAGGAATCAAAAAGGAAGAGAGAAAAGTAACTAGGAAAATTCTAAGAGCAAGAAACCTAAAAAAAGGCTACAGACTACAATCAGTCAAAACAGTAGTATCACCAACCTGGCTTCTTACTCTCAGATCGGGTGACACGAGGGAACTACCTTCACTCGATAAGTGAGTGGCATTGATGGATGTCACCTTTGTTTTCCTACAGCAGGTAGCCTGCTCCTACCGTAATGTGAGGGTTGGGTTCTATTTACGATACCAAAATAACAGAAACCAGGTGCAAAATGAATTTGACTACGAGAATATATTCTTTACATTAAATACACTAAACTTGGTGGAATTAACATTATACGATGTTTCATCTACTCAATGCATGGACATTCCACTAATAAAAGATCCATCACACATACACCATAGAAATAAAATAATACATTGAAACAAAACAAATGTTACACTTTCCTGAAAAAAATAACATACATATAATAATAGATTCACTTATATACACTATTTGCACAAAAAAGAACATACAAGGAGAATTACTATTTACAATTGTTTCCAATTTACAGATTTAATGGATCTGTCTTTAATCTAATACACATTCAAGTTATTAATAATTCAGTTAATTCCTTTTGAGATTAATTATACTTTGTTTTCAGTACCCTTTTTATCACTGGAATTACAGTAATGAACTAGTTGCGCTACAGAATGGCACAGACTTTCCCGTATTAGTTTTCTATTTTCTTGGGTCTTCGCTAGCTATTCGGAATTGCCACATACTCTTTCTTGCTAGCTACCATCTATCACCGACAAAAGTACATTTTTTGGGTCATTTTCTTAATTTTTTCGGTTTCCTAATTGGTAGAACGAAAATATTAATTTTGGAATATTAAAGAACACAAAAACCTAGCCCTAAATGGCAATTTTCTTTTAAAATTTATGTGCCGTTTTAAAGAAAATTGCGCTTTAGCGCTACTAAAAATGCAAAATTTGAAGCTCATTTTCACAGAAAATATTTGAGTTTTCAAAATACTTTACTTGAAGTTATTTGAAAGCACTTACACTCACAAATATAATAATCTTTACAAATTGCTGTTAATGTGAATATTAAAGGTGTGAGAGATCCTTTAAAAAAATTACATATATGTAACTTTTGAAAAAAAACAAAAAAATAACTCAAAACAAACTTTACGTCATATTAAAGAGTGCAATTAGCACTATCCGATCGAAAACTTTGATGACATTTTTTTAGCCATTTATGAGAAAATGGCGTTTGAGCGTTTCTGAAAATGCAGAAATTTGAGGCTAGTTTTCACAGAAAACGATTGTGTTTTCGATAAACTTTACTTGACATTATTTAAAGCACATGTACTCGTAAATATAATAATGTAAACAATTCGCCACTAATGTAAATATTAACGACGTGAGAGACAAATAAAAAAATTACATTTTTGCAATTTTTGAAAAAAAACAACCTACAGAGCAATATGGCTTTTAAGTCATCTCATAGGGTACATTTAGCACTATCCCTACCAAAAGTTTAAAGAAAAAATTTGGAGCCGTTTTTGAGAAAATCTAGTTTTTGTAATTTTTTTAAAATTGCACATATTGCACGCAATATTACGCGAAAACTACTAAAATTTTCAAAAGAATGTACATGACCTTAAACAAAGAACTCGCTTTGGAGAACACATTTTATTTGAAGGAAAAAACTCTCTCTTCAATTTTGTAGTTGGAGAAAGACGCCGAAAAAAATTCAAACTTTCACAATTTTCGAAAATTCAGAGTTATCCGTGAAAATCGGACCTATGCCATGTTAATAAGTGTATTTTACTCTATTCATACAAGAAATTTAAAGAAAAAATTTGGAGCCGTTTTTGAGAAAATTTGAAAATCCCGGGATCTTCATATTATAGTACCCCCAAATTTTGAAGAATCTTTTTTAAAATCTCAAAGCTTTGACTAGAACCAGATCCACTGGGGAATACCCATTTTGGAAGAAATCGTACGTATGATTTAGGCGCTAGCAGTGTTCACAGACGGACGGACAGACAGAGAGACGGACGTTTTCCTTCCAATTGGTTTTTCGATATCAAGGACCCACAAAAGAGGATTTCTGGCTACACCACGTGTTAGGTTTTTTTTCTTAATTTAGCAACTGGTTTTATACACTTTTTCGTTATCACGGCCCGGCAATGAATTTTTTTCCGCCGAAAATTGGCCATTTTTTCGCGCAGCATTACATAACTTTCCCTATACTAGTTAGTGCCTTATTTTACGTGGCGAGACTCGGGCCATCAGGCCCGCTCTTCCGTCTGACCACGCAAATTTCTACTACGCTCCTTTCACCTAGCGGAGAAAGAAGGTATTATCTCGGGTGACAAAACAGGCGATTTGAATTTAGCTCAGAGGCGTCATTTAAGCTTGAGGGTCTTTTACATGCAAGTAAACCTACAGCCGGCTTTACTTCCCCTCCGAAGGAAGGCGTACGAAAGATTTTTTTGCCCTTAAAAATCCACGGCTTCGATCGGGTATGGGGAACCCGCGAACTTGGGTATGACAGTCCGGTACGTTAACCGTTACACCATCGAATCCGCCCTATACTACGTATAGGGAATCCGCTACTTATAGGGAATCCTATACTACGTATAGGGTGCTCCGTGTATACGTACGTATACGGGAAAGTAAAAATCAAGGCTTTCAAGTACCTAGATTGTATTTTTGAAAAAAAAACTTCAAAAAATAACATGAACTTTATATTTCTTTAACCCTTTTTAAAATGGCCATTTCATTCTATAGAATGTTTGATTTAGAATTATACAGAGATTTGCTACTAGAAACTATCTGTTTTCTAATACTATAGTATAATCATGAAATATATTTAATATTTAAATTTCGATTTTACGTTATGAAATGAACTGTTTTCTATGCGCTACACTGACAAAGTGGCTTTTAGTTCTGTGGGCGGGAGGGGAATACGTCGATATAGTTCTCAGCGGAACGTTGTAACTCACGAACACCATTGGAAGGGTGGATCCGCGCAGCTTGTGCGGCGTGGCTGTTTCTTCGTGGCTAAAGGTTAGCGAACTGTGATCCGTTGCAGCGCCGCTACAGAGAAACTCGTGGGATTCCGTCGCCTCGTGTGGCCTCGAGGTCCCGTCGTTTGCCCCGTTTCCGCTGAATAAAGAGCCTCTTGCGTTGATGTGCGTGGTATTGATTTAAATGGTGAATATAAACCACAAATAAAAAACTGTGAGAAAAACGTAACTATATTAGTCGAGTTCTCATCGTAATGAAATCGTGCTTCGTGGCATAGAAATCCATCTTGAATTACTTCCACATTTTACATTCAATAAATACATGTTTTGAATACACTATAATCCGTATATCCATTATCTTATGAATAAATTGGCATTACATAATTTGTAATAATTACCTCTTATTGAGTTTTCTAATGAAAAACGTGCTCCGTCGTCTTTCGTTTGCTGTCCGTCCTTCGGCAATACGTCCGTTCCTGGCGCAGGTCACTCACAAAATGGGCGGAAGTCTGCTTTCTTCTCGATAATTTGCAGCGCTTTGCCAAGTAAATTCTTGATTGATTGCGGCGTTCGAGTATTTAATTTCTGCTGCAGTGCTTTTCTTCCACACTTCCTTGTGGCGACAGCGAGTACTTTTTAAAACTTTTTACCGCATTCTACCAGAACAGGTGGCCGATTTGGTTGTAAACGCGGCTATGAACACTAGGTAGCTTCAGTAGAAACGTATTCAAACATTAAAAATTACATTAAGAAAAGGCGAATGAAATTCTTTGGCCATCTTAACAGATCACCGGAAAACCGGTTGATAAAAAAGGTATTAGATTATGTAACTTCAATTGCACCTTGGCTGAACGCAATTCAGAAAGACCTCAGTAAAACAACATCAGATCAGATGATATTGTAGAAAGAGATTCCTTCAGGCACAAGGTGAACAAGTGGGAAGTTGCACCAGAGCAATCAAAACAAAAACAATGAAAGACCAAAGTAGTCAGAAGAACGTAAACAAGCGTTCTGGAAAAGCATGAAAGCCTTTTTGAACAATAAGAAGAACTCAAAGAAAAAATGATTGTCTTGCTTAGCGTCAAACTTCTATGGGAAGAAATTTGACGCTAAGTTGTCTCCAATAATAATAATAATAATAATAATAATAATAATAAATGGATAATAATAAATGGATAATAATAATAATAAATGGATCGAAAAACCAGAAAATTGCTTACAATGTATCATGTTGCCCACCCCCGAGCTGATGTACATAGACTTTACGTGTCACGTAAGGAAGGAGGAAGAGGCCTCAGACAAATTGAAGCCTCTTGGCACAATGCAATAACCGGGATGGGAAAGTATGTAGTCAGCCATCAAGATGACCCACTAATGAGGCAGGTCATGAAATCTGACCGAAGAATGGGAAACAGAGGCATTGTAAGTGTAGCAAGAAGCATTGCGAACAAGACTATGCAAGACAACCAGAATGACAGAGACACTGACCTTCTGATGCTACTTAACATGAAATTTGAGACACAGAAAATGTTAAAGAAATCGTGGAGAGACAAACCACTCCACGGACAATATCTAAAAAGAATGGACAAGGTGCAGATCAATAAAGATCAATCATTTATGTGGCTTAAAAGGGGAAGAATGAAGCCAGAATCGGAAGCACTTGTAATAGCTGCCCAAGATCAGGCCTTGAGAACACGACATTATGATAAAGCGGTTCTCAAAATTTCCCAAGATGATAAATGCCGCATTTGTCAGGAACACGTAGAAACCATCGATCATATTGTCTCAGCTTGTCCAATCCTAGCAAAGACCGAATACTTGAAAAGACACGACAGGGTGTGTAGCTACCTCCACTGGCAGATCTGTACCGCCCTCAAAGTTCCGAACACATGCCCCAAGTGGTACGAACACTCACCGAAACCGGTGACGTCTGTTGGATTGTGTACGATATTGTACGACCAACAAATTCAAACTGATCGCCCGATAGCAGCAAACAAACCGGATATTGTCATCCGGGATTTGGAGTACAAATCGTGTTTACTTGTGGATGTTGCTGTACCTTGCGATCAAAACGTCGTTACCAAGGAGGCAGAGAAACGTCTTAAATACAAGAGTTTGGAAATCGAGATCAGCCGAATGTGGGGCGTAAAAGCACAGGTCGTCCCGATAGTTATCGGAGCTCTGGGATTTGTTCCGCAAAATTTGTGTAAGAACTTGTCTAAACTCCCAGGTAATCCAAAAGACTGGGAAGTGCAAGAAATAGCTTTATTTGGAACAGCCCACATTTTGCGCAAAGTATTGTAGAGGCACCGACAGTCCCTAGATCTGCTCCTTAGGTAGCTGGTTGCAACCTGAAGTAGATTTTATATTCAGCCGACACATAACATCTTAAGTCGTGATTTAGAGGAATAATAATAATAATAATAATAATAATAATAATAATAATAATAATAATAATAATGAACCAGCCCCATGGCGTAGACGGTTGCAGCAGCCGTCGGCTGTGCCGAGGAGAGTGTAGTTTGGAGTCCTACGTAGGGATGGTCATATTCGTGATTGTCCCTCAACACCGTATCACGTCATAATTCATAAAAAGCACATAATAATAATAATAATAATAATAATAATAATAATAAATTATAATAATGTGAATGTTTGAAATGTTCTCAAATTTGTCCAAAAATATTCAAATTATTCATTATTTCATTTTCCGTGATAGCAAATACATATTTGTTAAATGATAAAAAAATATTAATATCAAGATTCAACTATTATCTCTCAACTATTATTTAATGCTTTGGAATAGGCCTTGCGTCATTTTGCGGCCATATCATTTATGTGTGAGAACAAATGATTGTTGTAGTTATAAAAACGCTTGTTACAGTGGAACTACAGCGTGAATGTATTCTCTTTCTGTTGCAGCTCTATTTTTACTTATTCTTTATTCCCGACGTGGCGTGCGCCTTAATATTTATGGTGGCGATGATGCTCTCCTTTCAGCATCTCATACGCCTCCATTATGGACAATCAAGCCCCGTATTGGACGCCATATTCTCAGGAAAATTTAAAGAAAAATTTTCAGTGTATTATTTCGGTCTTTATCCCCTCAGCTACATATCCTGGATACTTTACATTGCGTTCCTGTTGACAAAAATTATTATGTTCTTATATATGGAAATCATATTCAAAATTCCACCAACCTTTTTTATGGGCCAACAATTTCTATTGGTAAATATGATTGGATATATTAAATCACAAATATTCAAAGTTATAAAAAACTCATAATATACTATTTTATCTTATTCAGAGTATGAAACATAATTCAGTAATACGAAACAGTTTACTATGGTAATCTATTCAATTAAGAGTTTGCAAGTGTTAAAACAGGTTTGCTTACGAAAATACTTTCAGCAGTATATACAAAAAATAAATGGTAATAGTATATACGTATAATACCTTTTCTCAATGCATACCTATTCTTGATGACGAGACTGTACATTAACCCTCCGGCGGACGCGTAGCGGCATACAGTGCCGCATTCTTACATTTTTGTTGATTTCGTGTAAATAATTGGTGTCGCACTATTGAGCTCATAGTTATTCTTCATTCATTCCATTTTCAACCAGATGACACTCAAATCATAATTTTAGACACTGCTGATTGACCGTTATTCTTTAGTAATTCGAACTCTGCAACGGTTGGACACTCCGTTCCGCATGCGCTTTGACAATGAAATTATATTAGCGTATTTTATCCATTAGAATTCTTACTGCTGTTTTGTTATTGACCTTTGTGACAGATTTTAGAGTACTAACGACTAATTCAAATTTGAATGCGTTGTATCCGAAGAAACGTTAGAAGGCACGTTTGCACCGTATTCATTCCCCGACATGTAACAAGTGCTAAGACACGGAGGGGGCGAATGATGGAACAGATTCTTATTAATTTTGTTATTTCGTTTGGTATTTAGTTAGTTATTATGAAATAAAATCTATAAAAACATAAATAAAGAATATTTCCTTCACATTCAATAACAAAACTAATAACTTTTGACGCGAAAATCGAAGTTGAAAAATGCGGCACGGAGTGTCGCACGCGCCTGCTGGTGGGAAATGATAGGATGCGCCCGCCGGAGGGTTAATTGAGAATATAATAATATGATTAAAACTTAACATTTAGTGCATAAGTGACCTATAATGTGCTTTACTTAATTTGGTCTATTTATTTCAATGACTTTCGCTCCAGTCATTTCAATAGCGACAAACTCGATTAATATCGCACTTACTACTAAAATGATTTCTCAAAGTTAAATAATTTTACAGAAAATGCTGATGGTTAAAGTACCTATTTCGAAAACTTTTCAATTAACACAATGGTTTTGTTTTCTTTTCTATTATATTTATATTGAGTGAAATGTGTTATATGAAAAAAATACGTTAATTTTTTCATATATTCTCAATTTTCTTTCTCCTAAGGGTTTAATAGAAATCAAACGTTGACAATATATTACGACTGTTTTCGTATGGAAATTTTTGTAAAATTTTGAACCTTTTTCAAAAAAATTTTCTTTGAGCATATCTGAAAACGACAAATTTTGACCTCATTTACATAAAAAAGTTTTAAGACTCCTACAAACTTCGTAACGTAACATTTATATTATTTTTGGGAAAAATTCAATGTATGGTTAAATTCGAGTGTTGTTTACAGATAGGTGCGCAGCAGATATTTTAAGAGTAAACGCTTTTTCGGTATCAGGTACCCCAAAATGTTTATTTTCGTTAAAATCGTGACATTGATTCTTAAATGACTCTTAAAAGCCATGAGTAAGGTATGGAATCAAAGGATTTTTTGTAATCTATCCAGTCTACAGAAACATTACGTTGGTGCTTTAGTACTTGCTGCGTAATTACACTATCAATTACTAATAATTCTATGCATCCCATATTTCTCTGGCGACAGACATTCTGTTCAAAAGCCAAAATGTGCTGGTCGACTAAATGTCTATACATTCTTGAAGAGATTATGGAAGTCAAAATGTTATATAGTGTTAACAAGCAAGTGATCGGTGGATAATTTCTTGTCTGGAATCTATCACTAGCTTTGGACACCATATGCGTTCTGCCTGTACTTTAGGAATACTTTGGGAAGTACTTTGGAGATATAGTTGGATCTCGCAAAGCTTCATTGAACACTCGAGTCAGGCATTGATGCGTGGCAATGAAATACTTCCCCAATACACTTTGAATACCATCCTGACCTGGCGACTTCCAGTTCTGTGTTTTCTGTGTGTGTGAATGTTTACTGACATTTGATATCAGCAAGGGAAATTTCAAAGGGAGGCATCTCGTCCGTTGCGACAAGCTTCTCTTTCCTCCAGCTGCCAGTATGTTCCTTCATCGATGTTGCTTTGGTTTCGCCGAGATATCAATCCAATACTGAGCTAGGGATTCGCTACCAAGAAATTGTCATTATTGGATTGATCTGGAGCTGCCTAAAAAATGTCTTCTGGGTGAAAGCGAAGGCTGACTGTTGTTGGTGTCTCATAGCTGCTCATAAATTCTCGCACCGAGTGCAGCAATTCTGTTTCAGACGTTTCTCTTCATCTTTGAACCTCATATTCAGATCTTTAAGGTTCTTTCACAACTTCATCCTTTTAGCAATTGATCGTTTTCCCATTTCTAACTTTCTTAGGTACTTTTTCTTTCCGTGCAAAGTATGCTGTTAGATGGCTTATTTCCTTCCTTGATTTATTAATTTTGAAAATGATTATTTTCATCCACGTTGGTATGAATTCATTTTAGAGCTGAGTCCTTGGATGTTCTGCCATTTTTCTAACTAATTCTTTTGCCCCAAATAGAGCAAACTGCAAAAGCAGCGCAGGGCACTGAGTCAGAAAAAACAAAACATTTTCACAACGAAATCATTTGCGATAATGTGTTTTCAACTAAGGAATTCATTTCTTTACAAGCAGCTTAAAACTTCACACTCCCAATGACATTAGGTATACGAGGTAGTTTCTGCAATGGAACACCTTCGTACATAATACGGTATTTCTGGTAGCTTTGCTGAAATTCATTGATATGTTCATTACAATTTGAACTCGCTTGATTTTCAGCTGCATGTTCCCTTTCAAGTAGTCCTCCTCCTTATTCTTCTTGTTCCTGACCATGGAATGGAGTCTCTGGTGATGTGTTACTTTGCAGTTGCGTAACTATCTATTGTGTAAGTATTGTATATTCAATTCGGCATCTGAAAATACATGTCGCCTTTGAATAGAATTTAACTGACTGCAAACCCTTTGATCATTCAGTATGCTGTTGGATACTTTCTTTCCCATTCCGCACGCATCCTTACTCTAAACTCTTCATACTCCGTTTCCACGTTTTTGTTAATTTAGAATGCATTATTATTATTATTATTATTATTATTATTTAATATTATTTATTATTATCATAATCATTATTAACACTGTTATTGTTTTTGATGTTATTTTTAAGTTATTAGTATTGCTTATATTATTATTGTTATTATTAAGGTCATGTCATAAAGATGTATACATCCTTACAAGATACATCCTTAGTCTATGGCAGTGACTTACTGCGATGTGACGAGAGAAAAGCCACAAAAACGTAACGGAAAAGAGATAATACGAACAATGCCAAGAAAGGGCTGATGGACGAGACATCCTTAGTCTATGGTCATGTCGCGCTACCGGTTTTTCGAGACTAGCCCAAGCACTAATAAGTGCATGGCAGTAAAAGAATAAGAAGAAAGTCACGACCCTTATACAGTGAAGTGTAGCGTAGCGTAGCGTAGTGAAGTTAAGTGAAATGTTAGATAATGTGTAAGTCAAAGAAAATAAGGACAACATTTTAATTTAGAGATAAGTAGAAATGAATTAGAACTAATTTGTCAACTTCTTATTTTAATTGTAATTGTTTTTAATATCGGATAAAGATAATTATTCTTAACCCTGCACATACGCACATCAGGTCTGTGGAATATTTACCATATAATTTAATTTTTGAGATTTGGATGACTTACTCAATTTGTAAAATAAAATGGCCCTGTTCTAAATAGTTACATTTATATATTTCGAATAGGTTTTACAAACATTACTGTAAATGTAATTCATGAAATAATTTTACATAATATTAAGATTATAAAACATGGAGACAATATTTAACAGAGAGAAGTGAAATTTGTCACAAATAACACGTGTAATGTCTGAGTTGGTTTTAATTATCACAAACTGTAGTCGTAGATCTGTGTTCATCTCGTCTAGATTGCTTATTTTGTGTTTCCGGGCCCATCGTCTGCTGTGGGCATTACTCCCGTGAGTGTAGTGCATGTTATCCCCAAAGAGATGACGGTTTTCTCCCCAGCGCTCACGTACAGGTCTACTTACTGGGGTTTTCCTTTCCCTTCCAAATGTCTTTATCTAGCTATCTAGCTGGAAAATCCTATGTCGGGACTCGAACCCTATGACCTCCCAAAGAGAAACGTTGCAATTTTAGTAGTTATTGCATAAGCCATCTCATACTCAAGGCATTTTTTTCTTTCTTCTTTTTTTCTGAGGCACATTGCACATCTGTCATGCTTGTCACGATTGTTCACCCTAACGAATGACTAAAGAGTCGGCACTGTAAAAATTCATCAATTGCTCAGCAGAACTAATAGCTTAATATGCGTAAAGCAGGAAGCCTGAGAGAAGTGTGTTTCGATAAAACTACCATAAAATTTCTGTTGCTGTAGCACAGACCCCCAGTGAGCACGTGCAGGGTTAATTATCAAATTCGTGTTTGTGATCTTGCAAGACGGCGTAAAGCGTTGTTTGTGGTTCGTACTTGTGCAGGTTATAACGGGGCTTTCCGCGTTTACCTTCTTCTTCCTCGTCGAGGGGCACACGTGGTCCTCGCGGAATTCGCACCGGTACGTGTTTGTGACGCTGATCTGTGCGTGGACGGCGCTAGAGCTCATTGACACGGTGGGTGGATCCTCATGTAGGCATTGTATGCATTGCACGCATTTCATTCCACAATAATCCGCACAGGTGTCCAGACTTATTCGCATTAAATTTAAACCGCGAGTTGTGATTCGCCACAATAGATTAGAAGTTACTTCTTTAGGGGTGATTCGAGTGGGCATGTATAATACTAGGGGAATCTTAAGCAATTAAGCGCATGGCTTCTGTAAGGAACCATGTCGATCCCCATGTCGAACCCCATCTCGATCAGGTTTTTGTCCAGTTTCCCTGATCCATTGAGCAAATGTTGAGATGGCCCCTTGTTTTGCTCCTGGACGTAAATGTAGCTTCACTGTGCGCACTTTTTGTTGAGCACTCCTATTGCTTGTGATGGTAGGAGTAGAATTGATGTTCATTACTATTTTGTTAGCAATGCAGAAAAATCAAATCAGTTCATTCGACGTTGAATTTGATTTTCTCTAACTCGGGAACAAAAATTTTTCCAATTTTTATTTTTCTAAAATAATAATTATTTCTTCAATTCTTGTTTCTAGTTTTTCAAATGTTGCTTTGCTTTTATTCTGGGCCTCAAGAAAATGTGCGCACAAAATCTCTTTCCCCACATGTCATATACAGTTTTTACTGTTTTTTTGACACAATAGATAAACAAATAAATAAACAATGAACCTTAGCGTCCCTGGAAAAATGCAGAGATGAGGTGCAACAAATGAATACAGGCCGCGCACTGGCGCGGCATAGCAGTTTTTCGCGTGATTCTCACCACCGAATACAACAGTTTCTAGTTGTACCCCAGCACAATACAGTGCTGCCAAAATAACCTGTATTTCTTTAATGAAAATGGTGTTTTCTGGGTTATGATTAATATTTTGTACAAATATTTTATATCTTATGTTCGTCATTAGATGCAGGGCTGAAGTTCTGCGGGTAAGTCTTGACATCTGTATATAAATAAGCTAAGGAAAAATGATGTTTTTGTATCATTTATAAGAAACTATCGACACGAAACCATGTACATCTGCTACTGACAGATGAGGAATTGACTCCCATATCTGCATCCTTAAATTTGAAACCGATATTTTTATTTTGGGGGATACTTTACATGAAGCCATTGGGACATTTTCAAAATTTTGAAATAAATGGCCCAAAATTATTTGATTAAACTTTGTAGTTAGTGTGAAGAGCGCTTAAGAGAACGGAGCAGGTCTCAATCTCATTTTCCCTTGAAATCCCTGTTTTTTTCGAAAATTGCATAAAATTCGAAAATTGCAACTTTTTTCGGCGTCTTTATACAACTAAAATATTGAAGATAAATATTTTTCCTTTAATGAAATCTCTTCTTTAAAGACAGCTTTTCGCGAAATTTTGCGTGAAATATATGCAATTGTTAATTTTTAAAACAAGTTTTTCTCAAAAAAGGCATCCAAATTTTTCAATTTTGATTTCGGATAGACGGAAGAACTCTTAAGATAACGGTGCAAGTATCATTTTCGTTGAAATCCCTGATTTTTAGAAAATGGCAAAACTTCAAAATTTGTTCATCCTACAACTACAATTATGGAGAACATTTTTTAAATGAAATGTTCTCATCAAAAACAGATCTTCAAATAATATCATGCTCAATTTTTCGCAAATAAGAGTCTTTCTTGCGTAATTTTGCGTCAAACACAGGCAATTTTAAATTTTAAACAATTATTTTCTCAGAAACGGCTCCAATTTTTTAAAATTTGTTTACGTATGTAGTAAAAAACGGTGAAGGAAGTATTGCTGGTCGCATTTTCGGCACTCTTTGTTTCGAAAATTTAAAAATCGAAATGGTAAATTCGAAAGCCCACGGTTTGTTTGAGATTGTGTCAGTCTGCAATAGTAATTTGACAAGTGCATGGAGGTAGTTGAATATTCTGGACATCCCTTCTGAGAATTGTTTAACTTAATATTAATTAACGTAATAAATGAACTTAATATTACAAATCTATTAGTCTTTTCGTAGTTTTTTTTTTGTTGAGAAATTCATGCATAACGTTTGTTTGGGCTTTTTTCAATGAACAGTTAAAACTGTGTAATGACTTACTGTGGAAGTGTATTCTATGCACAATTTCTACAATTCTAGAATCGCAACCTAAACCTACAAAGAAGTTGAAGTTTGAATGCAGATGGAAATGAGCATGTTTGGCAAGAATTGATAAGAAAATAGTCGCCAAACACATATGCCGCACGAATCGCCCATTGTTGTTTTAACAACGCCGCGATGATTGCAATCAAGGCTCGATGTAATCAAGACAAAGTTGCGTGAAATTTTACGTGTGTTTCTGTATAATTTGCTGGAAATATTGTAGCAGTCAAATTTATTTCTGTTTGTCTCATTTCTAAAAAGTAAATAATGATCGTTTCTCGAAATGAATGCAGATATGCTCCACATGCGCTTTGACTGAATTTGACATTTTTATGTAATAGCTGTGATGTTAGTAGCATAGAAATTGTAATATTTCAGTATTATGTATTTATCCAAATAAAGCGAGAAAGTGTGTGCTGTTGTAGCACCACTAGTTTTTTTTTCTCTGCCTGCATTACAGGTAAAGTAGAGGGAATGCACGGCATGCCGCCTTTCAAACTCTTAGGACTTTTACTAAAGAACTAGTCATATTGTAAAACAAAATGGCATGAATTAAAGATCTACATTGAAGGGGAAAATGTTCAAAAAGAAATGTTGACATCTTCGAAAACTGTTTTAACTTTGCAATATCCAAAATTTCACAGATTTCAACAAAATTCAATACTACATCATATTTGACTTTCTACAATTCAAGCAAAATATCTAAAGTACAAATTGCAGCAATGTTTCGGAAAATATTGAATATGTAAGGGGCTTCTTGTAAAGTACCATCCAAAATTAAGATGGTAAAATGATCCTCGGAACGCCAGAGCTATATCTTACTCCTGACGAATTTACCAAGATTAAGCTTAAAAGCTTCTAATCTGAGAGTTATGCATGTCACTTCCATATGTACAGGGCTTGATTTCTAGCGGAATGCGCCGCAACGGCGTTCCGGTATAGTTATTAAATTATACTATAAATATATCATTATTTCTAATAAATTAATAAGTAATTTGGAGTGCGTTCCGGAACCTACAATTTTATAAATCAAGCACTGAGTATATATATGTATGTAACATATATATATATATATATATATATATATATATATATATATGTCAAATAATTTTCTCAAATTATTATTACAAATTTAAGGTTTTTTTAGTGGGAAACGTCATGATTAATGTCTATTAGTGCTGTTCCAAACATGGTTAACACACACTGTGTGTGTGTGTGTGTGTGTGTGTGTGTGTGTTAACCATGTTTGGAACAGCACTAATAGACATTAATCATGACGTTTCCCACTAAAAAAAAACCTTAAATTTGGATTTTATTACTGAAAATTAATGATAGTGTTTTGAGATGATTCCAATACTTTTCCTTTCTTTACTATAGTACAGGGGAGAAAAGTAAAAATGTGGTAGATGAAGCACAGTAGTTCTCTTATCTAAATCGTGCCTTTTCATTTCAGGTGACCCTCTTGTCATTAATTTACACTTACAAATCGACTGTGAGTATTGACGTCGATATTATAACATTAGAATATTTCGTGGTCGTTTTGTGCATGTTCAGCTTTTTCCTTCCTTCAATTCATTTGTACATGTTGAGCATGACGGACAGAAGCGCCGACGTCTTGGAAGTGCCGATCGCCACTCTCTGCGACGTCCTCCACTTAGTGTTAATCGACGTGCCCTACTTGGCGGTGCGCATCTACATTCTGGTGCACCGGGACTACAGCGTGTTAGTGATGCTGATGAAGAACGTGTTCTTCATCATCGTGCAACTCCGTCACGTGATCCCGGACGTCAACGCGTCGCTGCGACGCATTCGCTACGCGCGCAAGGCGTTGGCGTTCAAGCGCCGCCTGTCCAAGCTGTACGAGGAGCAGCGCAAGTCGGCGGTGAGCAGCGGCAGCCGGCCGAGCGCGGCCTCCAAGCGCACCAGGGGCAGCACGCGCCTCTTCACCGCCGAGGAGTTCGTCGAGGCGCAGAAGCAGCGCATCGACGAGGAGGAGATCCTGCGCAAGCGCCGCGAGAAGCACGAGCAGCGCAAGGAGCAGCGCCGCCGCGAGCGGCCCCCGAAGGACATGCGCAACAAGGCCACGCAGACGCGCGTCATGCCCGTGTGAGTGCCCCGCCGCGGAAGTGCCGGTCGAAAGGCGGCTCCACACATTCGGCGAACAGCGAGCAACCGCTCGCCGAATCCCGAGTAAGGTCCGATTAAAGTCCCTCTGACCGGGAGGTCCTAGGGTTCGAGTCCCGACGGCGGCAGGATTTTCGACACTAGCTTGTCAGCTAGGTCGAATTCAGTCGCTGTCTGGAGGAGAATTCTAGCGGCCGGCTGCTCTGATCGGTAGTTTTCCGTGGTTTCTCCGATCAACACCAGGCGAATGCCGGAGCAGTACCCTAACAAACGGGCCACGGACCGCGCGCGATCTTTCCTTCCTCATCCTTGTCCTATCCTCTCCCTCTTACACACACACTTACACTAACATGCACTACACTACCACACATACCGGGAGACCGGTCGGGAGCTTAGAACTTGTCCCGGCTGGGGCGGTGCCCCGCTGGTGGGAGATACTTGGTTGGGGGGAAAACCCCGCTAGTCGACGGTAGGTCGGCGCCAGATCTCGCCATCCAGCGGGGAAAAGATCATCGCCACCTCCCGGAGGTAAACACGCACTACACTTACGGGACTAATGACCTGAGCAGTTGACGCGCCCGGAAACACGAATCAATCAATCAATCCGATTAAATTAAGAAGGTGATTGACAGTTCTGTGTGACGTCAGGACGCCTCTCCCGTTTCCATGGCAGCTGCCAACCAAAGAGACAAAACGTGACTTGTCAGGTCGCTCAGTTGCCACTGCCGAACACGGGGAACATTTGAGCATCGCACAGCGACTTCCCTGCCGCCGCGCCGCCCGCGTTTCTGCCTGTGCTGCGCGCGCAATGTGTACTGTGTTGTGATGAGTTGCGTTGAGGTTAGGCTTTTGTCGTATTTTTTTACACTTTTACACGTATTTTTTGAAGTGTTTGTTTTCGTGTCCCGGTAACACGTGCTCAGTGGTTTGCGAACCTGGCAAAGTCGCTCCCCTCCACTCACAAATGTCAATCACCTTCTTAATTTAATCGGACCTTAGTGTGGATGGGCCGCTTGCTATTTGCCGAGTGACGAACATTCGGCGCTCGCCCTGCCCGCCACGTGTCGGTCCTTTGCACACATCAAAGGGAGCGAACATTAGCCGAACACATCAGTTGGTCGGGATCGGGCGAGCAGTAGCTCGTTGCTCGGCGAATGCCGAAAGTGTGGAGCCACCTCAAGGCCTCATTCACAATGCAAACTTAAACTTAACGTAAAGGTGTCTCCACACATGCGGCATTCGTCGAGCAGCAACCTACTGCTCGCCCGATCCCGACCAGCTGATGTCTTCGGCGAATGTTTGCTCCCTTTGATGTGTCCAAAAGACCGACACGCGGTGGGTAGAGCGAGCGCCGAATGTTCATCATTCGGCAAATAGTAAGCGGCCCATCCACACTACTCGGGATTCGACGAGCGGTTGCGCGCTGTTCGCCGAATGACGAATGAGTGGAGCCACCTTCATGCTGTAACCTTAGCCGTAAACCTTACACGTAAAAACAAGCATTCACAATGACGAACGTAAACCGCAATGTAAGTTTCGCTTGAACCAATTAGAATTCAACGTACTGAAACTTGATCGATTTGTTTCTAGCATGGTGAAAAGATCTTTCCACCATGGATTCTAGCTTTTTCTTCGACAATCCTATCGATAT
Source organism: Acheta domesticus (assembly GCA_031308135.1). NCBI lineage: Eukaryota > Metazoa > Arthropoda > Insecta > Orthoptera > Gryllidae > Acheta > Acheta domesticus. The sequence continues at coordinate 47,425,710 of JAHLJT010009355.1, forward strand.
GTCTTTATATATATATATATATATATATATATGACAGACAGACATATATATATATATATATCTGTCTGTCTCTCTCTCTCTCTCTCTCTCTCTCTCTCTCTCTCTCTATATATATATATATATATATATATATATATATATATAGGGATAAATAAAGTGATGCCACAGTAGTACTATAAAGTGTGGCCCTTTGAACGATAAAGACGAGAACTAAAAGTCGGTTGGGATTTGGTATACCAAAACGCTTACCAGTCATGCATTCAAAATCTTCGTGGTTCAAAGCGACTCAAATTGCTTTTTGCCCTGCCGAAGATCACAGTACGACCATCGAAACGTTCGCAACTAGGACGCGGCGTGCCTCAGATTGCCATTTCCTCCGTCTTTGGAAATTGATTAACGGGACGCTCTTTTATCACAGTTCGATCTTTCTGTAATTTCTCTTTCTTCACGCCAGTACGATATTCGTATCGCAACATCTTACAATACATACGTCGTGAGTACGTTTTTACTATTTTCGTGACAAAATCAATATATTCAATACTCAGTGTGCATACCAAAGAGCTAGAATATACAGTACTACATAGAGTGGCTAATCCAATGGTTTCAGCGCTCTTGGTGGAAACTCAACGAACTAGGCGATGCCAGATGTTTTGCAGTCAAAATATGTGAGGTGCCTAATGGTGACGTGTAGAACAGAACTGTTGTAATAATTCGACGTGTTGTTTGTATTAGATATTATTTCTATATTGCTGTCTTTTTATTTATCTGTATTTGAATTAAATTATTGGTTAAAATAATAATATTTGCAATGCCTTCAGTATTTTCGTCATGTAACTGTAAAAACAGAAGTAATCAAATCACAAATATAACATTTATCAAGTTTGCCATCTTATTTGTAATCTGTTTGTTTGTGTCCTATTGCAAAAACATTCACTTTCAGGCGTTATGATAATTACAATAACGTTTCAACAGCTTCCGTTTTTATGACAATAACCGATGCAGGAGGCAACGCGATTAAAAGTATCTCAATTTGTTTTCTTATACATTGTGATTTCGTCTTTAAACGATTGTTTCTTGGTCGTGAAACAGGGTAAGAGGATTTATATTACGAGCGACCCGCACCCACCCGCTCGTAACCAGCGCCGAACAGAATATTAGAATATTGTTTCTCCAAAAGGCGCTGCTTTGACTGCAAAAGCATGGCTTCAATTTGCTACAAAGATGGCAACGCTCCATCCACTCTATGTAGTATACTCTAGCGCGTTGGCGCACACGACAAATAGTATTAAATTCTCTCCAATCCACAGAGTGGACACGTTGTGGAATCCACGAGGGTACCCGCGAATGAGAGGCATGAGAGTGAGGATCGACGACTCAGCAAAGAAATCGTGACGACTCTCTTCCATCGGCAGTCTTTTCGTAAAACATGAAGTTTAAGATTTGTGAGTATACTTTACCTATTTGAAAATCCAATTGGTGATTAAAAACAGGGCCAGGATACAGGGGGATATTGTGGGGCTCCAAACACAAAATCGTTTTGGGGACTCTTTCCGGAAAAAAAGCCTTCTGAATTATATAAAAAATCACATATTAGGAGAATTAAATATTTTTTAGTACAGTAGATAATATGATTAATAAATAAATAATTTTACTGATTCATATTTTATGAATTTTATCGAATATTTGATGGCTTTTCTTTCCGGTCGCGGGGTCCTCCACGGATGGGAGTCTGAGTAACTGCTTATATTTCTTGTAGGTAAAGCCGACTACGATTAAAACGTTTGTTGTCCCTTCACAAGTTAAGGTCTATGTCTACTCAAAACTGACCGAGAATGATGGAAAAAGGCATTTTTGTTTTTTTTCCCATATTGAAAGCGTCATTCTTTCTTGTGGTGAAAACTTTTCAAAATTTTTCAGAATTTTCCAGAAATTTTCCATAAACATTTAACACTTGATTTGGGCTTAAGCCGTCATTCAGAAGTCTGATAAATTAATCAGAAATTTAAGCAAACCCTAATGAAAACTAAAATTGCTTCTCAAATTTACGATGGGTGAGTGTTTGACTCATGTTGCAGTTAAAAAGCGAATCATCTGCTTTTTCGTCTCCATATGTCGAGCAGAACATTTACAACATTCAGTGGACGATGCTGAAAGTTGCCGCAACGGATCCAAAAGAAAGGTGGGAGAAACCGGAATAACTTCTTCCAGATAAAGTGCTCAATGTTAAGCACTTTGGTCAAAACAGTATCTCGAGACCAAACGGCAAGTCCAAGTCCATACGAAGACAACCTGAGACAAATTGTCGACGTCCTGAAAATATTGCCTGGCAATAACGATGTGCACGAACTTAACCGTCTACTATACTTTACTATACTTGTCAAGTTGTACGTTTCATGTTTGGTTGAGCTAGAATTTTCAACAATCCTATTAGAACACTATCAACATTTTAGCGTGTACACATTGTACTATATTTTTTAAGATATTTATCTAAACAGAATATAAATGTGTTTTGTAATAAAAAGTTTTAATTTATTTCTATTAACTTGAAAAACACTGCATTTCTATTACAGCAGATACTACATACATAAAATATAAATTATTCGTTATACTTTGGGCCTAGAATTCGCGTGCTAATAAAGATTGACAATTTTTACACACATTTTTATAGGAACATTGCGCTGACTACAATAATGATGCACTGTGTCAATTAATTTGTAATAATTCTTCCAATACTAAAGTTGTGACATAAAAATAACTGAACAGCAAATAAAAATAATATTGATAAACAATTCTGAACCCAATTTAACCCGGGAGTGCCCGCAATAGGTAGACTCATGCCAGTGCCCGCAATGTATCTCTCAGATATAGCTGCAACTTTTAGTGAATGCGAATGATCTGAAGGTCCATTTACTGAAATACGCATTTTATTCAGTTAGTACATATCTCCCAACGCAATTGTTAATCAATCTTACATTGCAAAATTCTTTTCTGAATACTTATGTTGAAAAAGATAAAAATTGACAAATTTCACGCAAAATTAAACATCTTATTATCCTATTAGAGAATATTAAGTAGGATTTCCACAAATGATTTTGGCATAATATAAACAGATACATATATTTTACTTTTTTACAAAAATATTTATGAAGTCTTTGTCTTTTCTCATTTTATAAGGTTATCATTTCTTCATTTCCCAACAGTCATCTTTCTTTTTGGTAAGAAATTGTGGCAGTCGATTGTAGATAAGGCAAATTATTGCATTTTCTGAATAGGCATTTGTCACAGACACGCCTGAAAATAATGCTATGATATGAACCGCTCAGGCCAGGAGCTCACTACGCTTTGGCGCCATTGAACCTAACGTGTATGACATCCTAACAAAAATGGCTGCCATTTGTAAACCAGGTACAATAAAAAAAAGTTAGATGTGCTTTTGAACAGCCAAAACATTAGGAAATTTATGTACAAAATATGAATTTTTTTGAGATGGTTGACAGAACAATTTATTAAATTCTGGCCCACTTAAAATGGATTGCCCCGACAGCAAAGATGTACTAAACAAAACGAATAGAGGTAGGCAAGTTATAAGATCTTTATATCCATTCACATGGAACATCGGACTCAAAGAGTAGAAATACCATACTGGCACGAAAGGACATTACATACTTATGTTTCCAATTCTTTGCCAATTGAGCATGGGGTCCCGCAAGGTTCGATCTTGGGTCCTATTCTCTTTCTGTTATATGTAAACATATGCCCTCGTCTATTAAAAATGGGAAAATGGTTCTGTTTGCTGATGACACGAATGTTCTTTGCAAAAAAGAAGCAGTAAATAGTACGATTTCAGAAGTTTCAAATTGGTTTAATAATAACAAATTAATTGTTAACGAAAGAAAAACTGTTTCGATGCATTTTTGCATTTCAAATCGGAAATCGCATGTTCCATTGAAAATGAACAATATGCAATTAGCTGATGTTGAGGCAACAAAATTTTTAGGTCTTTTAATTCAATCAAACATCAAATGGAATGTACATATAACAGAATTAAACACTGAATTAAGTTCATTATGTTACGCATTCAGAATTCTTTCAAATTGTGTCAGCCTTCATGCAGCTCGTTGCGTTTATTTTGCAAATGTACATTCCCGCCTGAGATATGGCATAATATTCTGGGGAATCTCATCCTGTAGTATTCAGGCCTTCAGATTGCAAAAGAAAATTATTCGAATAATGAAAAAATGCCTTCCACGTGATCCCTGCAAGTCTCTTTCATTGAGCTGGGAATCTTACCATTGCCTTGTCTATTTATTTACGAATCTGTAATGAAATGTACCAACAAAGTCTCGTCATAGACTCTTACGAGATCGTTGGCATCATTGATCTAAGATGGTTATAATCGTGACCCGTTCCGAATTTATATTAAAATTTTGGGCGCCAGGAACAGGTTACGTTAATTAAAAATGACCAATGCTTCCACAGCTAATTTCAACAAATGTATAAATGTCCAGCTAGCTGGGTCAATGTGTCCCGTTATGGATAATCGCTATCGCCTAGATTGCCGATTACTTGATCTGCCAACTGTACAGTATGGCGAGGAATCTGAAAGGGAATAATTATCTATTTCTAACTATTTAACAATTTTGATTGACTAAATGAAAATCTTTTCATTTCCAAAAGAAAAAAATTCAACAATTTATTTAACAATATTTACAATTGTTTTTGTCCTTAGGTCATGATCTCGTTTTAAAATATATCTTTTGTACTGCAGTACTTATTTACCGTCTTGGTCGCCGACGCCCCGCAGTCTCTTCTCACTTGAATGTAGGCGATCCCAAGTTCCGCGTCTCTCTTCTAATCTTGCGACGTTGCCGACGCATCCAGCCCTCACTGACTAGAATATCTACCGGTTCTTAATTGGTATTCAGAGTTCCTAGTCTTCCCCAACTAGCGGTAAAACATTAAAGTCCAAAACCGCAATATAAGAAAAAACTTTCAAAGTCCTAATCGAACTTCCCGATTCCGAAAAACTATTGAGTCTCACTCGAAACTTACAACTCCTACTTCACTGATGTTGATCTCGCGAGCGATCTTTACTACTCGACGACCACTATCAGAATGTCCAGTTCTCCCTGTTCTTTCACCCTCAACGCTTCGGTATCCGTCCTTCGTTCCTCTTTTTTAAAACAAAACGACAAAATTAGACAGTCTATTCTCCCTTAGCCAATCCATTCATCTCTTATCAAACCAAGTAGCCACGCCCTCGACAGTCATTCCTTTTCAGACCAATCACACATTATTTTATTTGTCTATCTAGCCAGCGCCTCCATCTCTTCAAGGCCTGAATGCAGTTTGTTGACCTTGCCAACCACTGCGCCGGCGTTGCTAAGGCTGTATATCGCCATTTGCATACCCTTTTGTCCAACCTATTTACAGCCAATGTTATTAAAAAATATATATAATATTTTGGTATATCACAGTAATATTTGTCAAAACGACCCACTTAACGGAGGGAACTTATTTTCATGCAATATTGATATTTATAATTACAACACATGCCGTAGAAATCACGTGCATCAAGTGTCAGTATCAACAGCTCAGTACAAGAAATCAACATACATGTACGTTACTTTATAACACATTGCCAGATTACATTAAACAATTAAAGTCGATACACAAATTTAAGTTAAAAGTAAAATCTTTTCTGCTGCAAAACTGTTTCTATACAATTAAGAGACTATACTGATCGTGAAAAAGAAAAATAATGTTTACTGTAACAAAACAAAGATATATAATGAATTAGTTTACGTTTGCATTGTATACATTTAAAAAAATATTTAATACGCCTGTAACAAGTAATGTACTTCAGCTTCCGGTTCAATGACCCCCATCTCGATCAGGTTTTTGTCCAGTTTCCCTGATCCATTGAGCAAATGCCGAGATGACCCCTTGTTTTGCTTCTGGACGTAAATGTAGCTTCACTGTGCGCACGTTTTCTTGAGCACTCCTTTTGCTTGTAGTTCATTTACCGTTGAAATTGATTTTCTATAACTCGGGAACAAACATTTTTCAAATATTTTTATTTTTCTAAAATAATTATTTTCTAAATTCATTTTTTTCGTTTTCTATTTTCGTTTTTTTTTAAAAATTTTAATTTTTTTTAAATTTTGGCCCTCAAGAAAATGTGCGCAGATAAATCTCTTTCCCCACACGTCATATACAGTTTTTTGACAAATAAATAAATGGAATTCAAACATAAAAAGAAAAACAAAAATCACACTGTATGAAACAATTGTTGAAAGTCTATTCACATATGGATCTGAGTTATGAACTATTAATGCCAGGGATAGAAGTAGGATCCAAGGAAAAGGAATGGGATATTGGAGGCGGTGTTGTCAGGTTACAAGAAATGGAAGAATTAAAAATCAAAGAGTAATAGAAATAATGAAACCTGGAAAATCAACCTTAGAACTGATAGAAACAAAGACTTTGTTATGGTATGGGCATTTAAGAAGGTTGGACAGTGAGCTACTGCCAAAGATGATGGTGGGAATACCATCCTGAAGAAAGAAGATATAGAGAAAGACCAAGAAGGAAGTGGGAGGAAGACATACGATCAATGATGGCGAGAGATTTAGAAGATGATGCTTGGGAAGATCGAAAGAAATGGAGATTAGACAGCGAGGAACGGCGACAGCTGTAGAATACTTGCTTTACTACTACTACTACTACTACTACTGGATAGATAGATTAGACAAGATTTATCCATGAGAGCGTAGGTTTCAGCGGCCAGTCAGTAACTCCTTGGGTGTCCGGGGGACGCCGCGTCCAAGGCACAGGTGCCAACGTTTCGGTCGCCATATTTAAGCCTCCCTTTAGCCCTCTTGGACCTGACAGGCCATGCAGAAGAGGGACGCGAGTCTATGATTCAGTGAGAGCCTATGGGACACCTCGCAAAAGCGGAGATAGACTCATCGACTCATCCCAAATACACAAGCATGAGAAGTGTGATGGTATGGCGAGTAGGACTTCCATCTAACGCGGCTGTTCACCGGGCACGACTGTTTCTGAGGGCATCTCATCCGCCTTCAACGGACTGAAGATGTGTGGTCTCACAGCTTCCCTACCGGAGAGCAGTGAGCGGAGGATGCAGAACAGTTTTCTTCGACTACTTCCGGTTCGAACAAGAGAGGACACATCTCTACCAACTCGGTCAGCATCTGCAGCCCGAGAACATCGTAAGGAGAAGGCTTCTAAGGACAAATGGGAAGCAGTGGCGGTCTTCGCGGCCCAAATAATAAAGAAGCTAAGACTCGAGGTGTGGGTGAGAATGGCGTTCTGAAATGATGCCAAAAGGCCACGGGGCGCATGCCCTGTTCAATCGTGCGAAGTAATGCCTAACGGCGGTTCCGTGGAGGTGGAGAAGGAGGAGGAAGGTGATTTTAGTGAAAGAAAATCTCACACTACCATGCGATATGGGTCGCATGGTGTCGTTTGAAGATTTCTTACCCCTCGTAAAGGAGCAGTGACTCAGTATCACTTGGGATAAGTAATCAAGAGGAGACTTTCAGTCTGCTTTCCTGAAAAATAAATAAATAAAAGATTTGTAAAGAATATACATACACATTAAATCAGATGTAAAATTGCCTACGGCAATTCAGAAATTAGAAAAAACAGGTTTACCTCTATTGGAGACATTAAAAATCATTGAAGTTATTAAAATTTTGAATTGGTATTTGAAGATGAGGGTGTGGATGTGACTGCTGAGACCATACAGTACAAAGTATTAAATTCAAATCCTGGTTTGAAATTTCTCCAAAAGTGTAAAAATTGAAGGAAAACAAATATACTAAACTAAAATTTGATTGTGCATGTTTTGTAAATTTTTACCCCACATTGTTCATGTTTGGCTATTTCATAGTGCATGTTTGCATGCAATTTCAACATTTGATACTTGCATAGAAATTATGTCTCTACTTAGAATGTCCTTGGTGCATAAATAACTATTTTGTCATTTGATTGAGCAGCAAACCCCCAGTTTTCAGACACACCAACCACTTCTGACTGTAATTTTAGTTGGTGTTGTAGTTGGTCTTAGCAGAGGTAAGCAGGCAAGAGGACATCTTCAGAGTGTGTTTTGGACAATGAATATGATTTTCTTCAACAACTAAGCCCACAAAAAAAAAGACTTTGAAGAACTATAAATAAATGGTTTTAACACTTCTTTGCACTCACATTTCTAAGTCAGCGTATTTTTATCAGACAACTGTACTCCATGGACTATGGTGTCCTAAACTTCTGTGGAATTGTAGTAATTTAAAAAGTTGGAGTTACCACCAAAATCAAGTGGCTGGGAAAACACTGGTTGCACGTGACACATTGTTGCAAAAATTGTTGACCAAATTGTACATATTTCATCTTGATGACAGAATACACTAAAAAAAATAAATTAATCCCAACAGTTCTTTTGTTTGTTGTTAATTGCTAATAACAAAAAGAAAGGAGGTAAAGATAAATTAAGATATGTCAATATTTTCAAACAATAAGAATGAATAGGTTCAAATTAATCAATTAATTTGAATCTAATCAATTTGAAATTAATAAATTAATTTGAAGATTTGTTCATTCTCTTTTTTCACAGTAAAATTTCTGAAGATACCACTTACCTCCCATTTCCAGAAAAATCACAAGCATATTCAATATTCATACACCTTAACTGACAATGTACTTCATGCACAAGGAGCAGATTTCTTTGACTCAGTAAGACATTCCTCCTACATTTTATCGCTGCATTCACAGTCTTGCAGAAAAATGAATGTATTCATAATAGAAGGGGAAGGAAAGATGCAGATGTGCCTTGACATGAGGCAGAAATAAAGTGAAATAAGAGGTTGATCATACTAAATATATATGCACTATACTTAAAAATATATTGCAAATATATATGTGCAATGGATATTTTAAAACTTGTTTTCTTGTTTTACAGAACCATTAAATTTTTTCTTAATATTGTAGTTTAGAGTGACCAGACATTCCGTTTTTAACAATATTGCCCATTGTCCTGAGATTGGACTTTCAGAATTTGTTCCCTTTCCTAACAGCATCTCCCATTTTTTATTCAATCGATGCTTTTATGTTCACTTTGATTTATTAGTAGGTATTCTCAAAATGACAGCATCACTCATCTTTTGTTCGAGACTCCTTCTGGCAAAGATAGACTTTTGATGAAATGTCAAAGGAACTGCATGTTTCCTGAATATTTAAGGTCCATTTATAATACTGTTGGACTTGACTTTGAAGCAGGTGTGAGCAGAGGGATAGAATTTGTTCTCACAATTTCAGGAACTAATCATAATGCATCTGTGGAAAGGGTACTTTCTTTAATAAATTCTTTATGGGCTGATGAAAAAAAAACAAATGTTTGTCTGTCAAGACTGTCTCAGCAATAATTATTGTAAAGACACACTTTCATGAAAAATCATGCTGTGAATTTCAAGAGTATGTTGCAAATAAAGTAATACTTTAATAAAAAGTATTTTCTGCAAATAAATACTTGAAATAAATTTAAAATTGTACTTTTCTTTTTACTCCTGCTATTCATTTCCATTAATATTTTAAAAGTATAGTTTACATTTATTATCAGCATGTAATGCTGCATTTCATGTTGGGCATGCACCCTGCTTTTTTCGTCAAGAAAATGTCACAATGTCCTGTTTTTGGTTTTTAAGGTCTGGTCACCCTAGTTTACAATGATTATGCTTTCTTCAGTTGACAAGATGTCTTGCACACTTTCTACTTATAACACTTTTATTCTGCACTCTGCAAAGCTGGGAAAATAATACCAAAACAAACCCATTGAGTGAGAAGCTGCACTGTCTTTAATTTAAAAATTTTACCAGAACTGTTAGTTCCTTGGTCCATTTATCACTCAACATTCAAGTATAAAAAGTAAAATTTTCTGAATGTTACATGAATAGACTTATATTTTATATTCACTTGAAATACATTATTAGAGAAGTAATGGTATTTTAATTGCACTATCATAAAATTAAGAAGTCAGTTCAACAAGTAACAAGATTCGGAGGCTTGACCTTCAGTTATGTTTTCTTAAGTAATATTTGGAAGAAAAATCCCTTGGTCCTCGGTTCTAAAATTGCACCCTGTGACTCTTCAAGCCACACTAGTCAATCTATGAACTATATATACACATTTTTATTACAAAATACTTCAATAGAGAATGCATATCAAAATATTTGTTCTCAACATTTCATTGGCTAAATTTAAAAATGTACATTTTCAAAGGAGTGCCTGCACTCAAATAGCCTCTGAAATTTTAATATACAAATGAAATAACACTTTGTTCTTCACAAAATAGAAGTATTAAATTTAGACAGAGTAAATGTTTATAAACTTTCATAACATATATACAGTAATACTGTCAATAGATTAAGTACTGGAGATACAATTAAAAATACCCAATGCTACTTACGCATGGGTCAAGCATAGAACAAGGCATGATAGAAAATGAAGGGTTGCAAATAATGCATTCCATAACAAAGTTCATTACATGAACAAAACTCATGAGATTTGGCAGAACAATACATCCATTAGTGAAACTGCAATGTTTGAAAAATAACTATATTACATAAATTATTATTTTTAAACAATCAGTCACTTCTTACTTAGCACATCAAACTTGCTATTCACATAGTATTGTCATATTTGCATTAAGTCGCAATCACCACCGATTATAAGCACTGCTACGCTAACAAGTAACTTGGTGTGGGGAGTGTATGAAATGAAGTGTCAATGTTTCTAAATAAATTGTGCAAATTTGTCATGGGAAAACTGGCACAGTTGAGGCACTACTTATTTAAAACTTTCAGACCAATTGGTCCTCATCTATCTTACAATAAAACATTACAAGAGATGTTCTCTTGAGTGTACAGACAACATAAATCCATAGTGTTTCTTTCTCATCTTGAGAAGACCATGATGAATTTGAATCTCTTTTTTGGAAGGAACTTATTCTTCTCCACCTCACATTCCAGACTCTGCAATGCCCTCATCATCTGCAAGATAGAAATATTTAATATTAACTTCAATGAAGTGTAATGTGATGTGATAACTTTTTCATTTGCTACAACTTTCATGCACTTCAATCATCAAGAAAGACCATCATAAATACTCATGCTAGGCCAAGGAATCATGCAGGTCACAAAGTCATGCAGGTTCTCAGATACCTTTTTCTTGTTTCCTCTTCCCTTAAGTTTACACAGCATCACAACCCACCACCTTCACCATAGGTTTCAGAAGAAAAGCCTCTAATTGCTGTCACCACCTCAACGAGAAGGACATTGTCCAACTCGCCTAAAATAACAATAATACTTCTTCAACAAATATTTTATCAATTTCTTTAGTGAATGTTTTAATGCTTTAATGATGCATAACACTGGCAGAAGAAAGAAGGCTACAAAGAAATGATTCTTTGATGCAATTGATTGCAATTCAATAAAATCTCTTAATTTGGAATTTGACAGGAAAATGGAAGTCTCTATAACAATTAGGGTGAGATAGTGCTTTAAATCTTTTGTGTGCTACAGCACAACATGCTTCTTTTTGCAAAATATTGTTTGTTTCTTACACAAATAAAAGTGAAAGCAGTGTAAACCATGATTTATTTTAGATTGTTGATTAGTAATTTGTTACTAGAAGATACAAGCATGAGAAACATTAGTCAGTATTTTCTTAGTGTGTTATATAAGTCTCATTAACACAATGGCAGTAGTTCACAACAGTTATGAATAGAGGGTGGATTTTAATGAAAAGTCATCTTTTTTCTTTTCATTTTCGAACAACATAAAATAAAGTGAAAAGTGAATAACTTTCTTTATATTATGACAAAATGAAATTATCAATTTTTATACGTAATTGTTTTTGCATTTTTCATTGGTTTCGACTAATAAGTCATTTTTTAGCCTTTAACATCATTTTTAATGTATTTTTCGCTGATTTCATCGATTTTAATGGTACTTGCTGCAACCAATATTTATGAGATGCAACAAATGTTCACCACATTCCTGAGCAGCCTATTTGATTTCTTCGCTCATATATTGTAATGTCAGCCGTTCTGAGAACTATGTAATGTAGCATTCCTGTGATGCCTATCTGCAGCCATTGTCAGTTCTGCCTATTTCACGATAAATAAAGGCAGAGATTTTCTTTTAAATAACAGTACAAACCAAAAGTTTGCAAGCTGAGTTCACTTGTACAAAAGGAAGAAGCCTTGATTACATCCATAACTTATCCAATAGCTTGAGTTGTTCATCAGAAGTGATTTTAATCAAATTTTTCTACATCATTTTTCTTTGTTTTTAGGGAAGTTTATTCATAATTTTTGGCAATATTTTAGGTCATCAAAATCCACCCCCTAGTTATGAATATAATGATATTAATTTGTTTCATACTGAACTATTAAATTATCCAGGAGAGTATTTCAAAACTACAGCTCTTAATACATTACTTTTTACTGAACAGGGAGCTTTTCATTTTTGCAGTACTGCCAAAAGTTATTGGTACATTACACAAGCTGATTTTTACTAAAAATTCTTCCTAATGAAATACATTATTTTTGGTTCATGTTGCAGTCTAAGCTAAGACAGTACAAGAACCCTAGCCTTTAACAGAAAAATAATTTAGAAATAATTGTAAGAAATATTTATTTGAGAATCTTGTATTAATAATTGTACTTGTAAACTGTTCTACCTCTACCTTCCCTTTATTGTGAACTTTCGTTTTTTTTTTGCTTTCTTCTCTCTGAAATTATTTGTAACTTAACTCAAAAGTCCAATTACTTTTCCTTTGTTGTTTTTTTTTGACAAAGAGAGTCGTGGAAACTACTCTTACCAAGCAGTAATCCTTCCTGCCCTGTGAATGAGACTGTAGATTAAAGAAGAAAGAAACACAGTAAAAACAACATAAAAAGACAGGCATAGGAATGCAAGGTTTACCCATGAGTAGAAAGACCCTTCACCACCATTGATGAATCCATTTCACCTCTGCTTCTCTATGGCAGATAAGCCGGATTCGGGCCCAGTTGACCGTGAGTTCTTGCCTATAAGCAACACAGAGCTGCACACAGCTCGATGGGCCGGTCCGATATAAAACCCAGTCACCCAGAAATTGATTAACTACATCCCCATTTCTAAAATACTGAAGAGATTTCCGACACCACAACGAAACACCAATAAGAATTGAGTATTCCAATTAAAATTTTTATTTGTGTTCTCTCGAATCAAAAAGACTAGAGGTATTGTTAAGTGGCAGGCAATCAGTAGTCGATAATTTAATCTGTCAGTCAGTCAGTTGGTCTGTTGGTCAGTCAGACAGACAATTACACAGTATCATAATTTATTCAGTCAAATGACAATTCAATAGTAACTCCTCAGTCAGCACAAATCATCACTGCTAGTAGAAAAAAGTACAACAAAAACTGTAGGGTTTGTATGAATTAAGTCAGTTCTTCTACATTTCGTATATGCATGAACATAAATTGTGTAATGTTTTCTTTTAATTACAAAAACTTGAAAAATTTGAGGGTACATTTATGCTACATTATACATGAAATACTGAAAATAAGGAATAATACAAAAATTGCATTACTGTTCCTCCATTTACCTTCAAAGCCCTGGTTGTCATGAACTTCTCTGGGAGGACCTTGATTCTCGGAACCTTCGAGCACAGCTAGTAAGCACTGATGAATGCAAATATACTGCTGTTCAGTCTGCACCATCCACACACGCTCCTTGCGCATAGCCCATACAATGCCAAAAATATCAACATGATCTTGAATAGTGATCTGTTGAAGTATGCTATCAAGAGCAATGAAGGTTCCAGAACGACCAACTCCCGCACTGCAAAATAAGAATCAGGAATATTAAAATACTTTTTAATACAATTGTAACAAAAAACAAACAAAAAGAAAAAAAAGGAAAAAGAAAGAAAGAAAGAAAGAAAGAAAAGGGAAATAAAAATGTACATTGAGAATATAAAAATTAATATGGAAAGGCTGTCGTTGAAGGTTAATGTTCAAGGTAACTTAGGAACTGAAGTCTTTCTTTGAAGAATTTTAGTATATTGTTTAAAAAATTATCTATTATTAAAACAATTATAAAACTTTTAAACAGTTTTTAATAGATCAAAACAAACCTGCAATGAACAACAATGGGTTTCTGATCTGGACCAACACGCTCTCGGAATGCCCTTACAAAACGCACCAATGTTTGTGGGGGACTAGGTACCCCAAAATCAGGCCAGGTGGTAAAATGAAAGTGCCTTATAATGCGTGTTTGATCACCCTAGAAAGGATAAAATATTAGTGATAAACAAATTACACAAAATAGCATAGCAATTTTGCACATAAAGTTACTTACACGGCACATCATAAATTCAGTTACATTCCAATCAGGATAGTGACTGTCATTTAGAGTTGTGACACAAATATCTCCGTAATACACTGGTAATGTGTCATATGGCCAGTAGTGATCACATTTCTCTCTTCCTTTCTCAACACAACGTGTTAACATAACAATGGCACGTGAATTGCTTTCCCAACACATCCTCCAAAAATCATCTCTAGTTGAATGTAAAGGTCCTTGAGTAACCAAGAACTCACGAGGAGAATTATGACCCTAAAAGAAAAATGTAATTGTATTAACATTTATTCAAATTTCTTCCCACTTAGATTCTAGCATTAAATTGAAAAGAACTCCAATTTATTCATATTTAGAGATTCTTTACATTGAATAAAGATGTGAAAATGTGTAAAAACAACAGAATTTGCCTATAACAACGAAAATTACAAATCATACTATTAAGTTTAAATCTTGTTCATAAGTTAATCATGTAGTGTAGTAGAACCTTATTTTCCAAGACAATTGGGACTCAAACTTCCTTTCGTACAAAAAAGCTGAAGTTCATTTGGAAAAGCTTCATTGAAAAATAAAGTACTCCAAAGATATTTAAATATTAAATTACACAACTTTTACTCTGTATGTACAATATATGTCAATAATTAAATACATATCCAATAAAAACTTGTACAAAAAAGCCAAAGTTTGATAAGTGAAACCAATTATTGAACAGAGAAGTCCCAATAGTCCTTGAAACAGTGACGGCAGTGCTCACTGCTTAAGCTGGATCATTACTACTGCAACAACTAAATTACATCTTTTTGTTCAATATATTCTTTGTGACCATACGTGTAAACTTTCATGTAGGTAATTGTGTCCAACTTCTTGTTTTTAAGACAATCAAATGTTTGTAACAATTAACATCAATACAAGAGTACTAGGTTTTAAATATTATTCATTCTCGACATTTCAAGCATCTGTATGTGCTCATCTACAGGAAGATCTATAAAGGTACAGCATTACAATTATGAACATGCCATTATACATTAATTGCATCAATTTGATGAATTAAAAAAATTGTGTGTGTAAAAGATTTAAAGAAAACAGAGCAACTTTTACAAGTCTTATTAGGCTAAGGTTCTGTACATCTATATTTTCATCTCAATATGAAACAATTTTAGCATAGCAATGGAAGAAACAGCTCCATTGTGTGTACATCATGTTGCCTCAAATAATATGTACAACATTTTAATTCAACAGATACATGTAATTAACATTCAATGGCATACACATAATTGTAATGCTGTATTTTTATAGATCTTCATGATGAGCACACACAGTTGCTTAAAATGTTGAGAATAATTAATATACAAAACTTAGCACTCATATATTGATGTATATTATTATATCTATTGACTGTTATTTAAAAAAATAAGTTGGACACAATGATATATCCTTTAGAGTTCAGTTTTTCAATGGATTAATTAGTTGACTTTTTCTGATGAATGCCTCTGTTAACCTGCAGACATAACTAGGACATACAACAAGTCTACTGAACTTCATTAATAATAAATCCAATAAATTTATTATGTACTTACTGGCACATAATTTGCATTTATATAATCAGATCCTTCCTCATCGTCTACAGGTTGCAATTTAAAGCGGGAATGGTCATATGGCAAAATGTTGGTGAATCTATTCTTGGGACGATTGCATGGGAGATCAGCAGCAGTACATGGTTGCTCTCTTCCCACATGCTTTAGTTCTTCAAATTCTTCAGAGAAACGGAAATCTGAATCTGCTGACATTATGCGATAATGTTCAGCAAACTTGTCCAAACGAATTGGCCGACTGAAAGAAGAAAAGGAAGGTGTAAAACAAAACTAATAATACCAAGAAAATATTCAGTGATGTAATATCTTGTAATAAAATATATTAACCTAGTTTCAATAATACTATCTGGCAAAGAAAGACTATCATTGCCACGTGTCTCAGCAGCACGTCTCCCAACAGTTCTTCTCCTTTTCAAGATAAAGATCGTTATTGCTAAAAGCAATACAACCACAACTGGCACTCCCACTCCAAGGATAATATGGGTATTGTCTGCATCTAAAAGATCATTTAAAATTTATATAAATAAAGATATCATCAGCTGGAATTAATTACTGAATGAATTAGTGGCACTTTTCTATACCTGTCTGAATTGGGAAGGAATATGCAGTGTCAGTGAATTTATCAGGAGCAGTAAATGCTCGAACTTTCACTCTATACGTTGTGCCAGGCTTTAAAGGGCCGTTGCAATACCCCAAACTGCGTACATCACAGCTGTCATGTCCAACAATGAAATCCTCAACAGTGGCATTAACAAAAGGAAAATAAGGTTCCATCACCTGTATAAAGAGAAGTAAGTTATCATAGCAGTACAAGCAAGCTTAAGTTCATAACACAAAACACACTTCTTGAGAAGTAGCCTACCTGATAAGGAGGCCACACACTGTATGCCTGAACATCTCTCCAACTGGGCATTTCAAGTCCTGAAGCATTCTTTGAGTTGTCTTCAGCCACAATTACTGTATAAGAAATAACCTAAAGGGGGAAAAATTATTGATATATCATATTTTATTTGAAAATTAAAAATATAATTCATTAACTGAATATATTACTTACAGCTCCATTCTTATCAGAAAAGTAGTTTTTGCGATAGCGAATTTGAATAGTTTTGGATGTGACGCTTACTTCTGATGGAACCACTCGTGGTCCAGGAATTGGAGGAGCTAAAAAATATAAAATAAAAATTCATTAGATTCATTCTTTTCTTATTTTATATTTTATTAAATGTTAAATTCTGTTGCCAGTATATACTACTTCTTTCTCACCCAGAATAGGCATTTTCTGTTTCCAAACAGCTTCTGGTCCATAACCCACACGTGTTTCAGCCTGAATTCTAAATAAATAGGTCTTTCCAGGTATTAAATTACGAATAGTTCCACCTAATTCCTGGGATCCAAAATCTCGTACTTCAGTCAGGGTTGATCCCTATGTATCAGGAGAAAGCAAATATTTTTTCAGATAAGATTATTACAATTGAATTATTGAATATATATTATTGAAAATTAAAATATTATCATTACAAAGAGATAAAGATAATATTCACTTGGATATTATTTAATATTCATTTGGAAAATGAATCACGCACTATTTATGAGTAGTAGTGTGAAAATATGACAGTGAAAACAGGTTTACCTCCAGACCATAGGTGATGGAGAATTTGAGTATCACTCCATTTTGTTCATTTGATGGTAACATCCAACTAAAAGTTATATCTGAAGGTTGAATATCTTCTGGATGAAAATGTTCCACCTAGAGCACAAATTAATAATGTATGCAATATTGTTACTTTTTGAAATAACATTTAAATAGGTCAATTACAGATTAATAAAACTGAACATAAAGATGGTAAGCAATGAAAATATATTTGTAATGCTTACCTTGCCAGGGACAGATTCATGAGTAGAGAATGTTTTACTGATAGGTAGAGATTTTCTTAATATAGATGATTCAGTGCCCGATCGCACTGTTACAGTGAAAGTATAATTCCAATGGGGACGTAGTTCTGTTATTGTAATGGAGTTATGCCGGGTAACATTTTGTACTAATGCTTGTTCAGCATTTAGGTAAGAAACTTCAAATTCTGTATAATCTCCAGTAGGAGGATCCCATACAAGTGTGATCATTGTATCAGTTATTATTGTAGCATTTATGTGAGAAACACTTTCTGGATCTGCAGAAAAAAAAAACATGACTCTAAGTATTACTGTGCAATTCAATAGAATCCAGTAAATACAACGCATCAAAATTCCATGGAACAAATAAAAACAATAGCAGAGAACTAAGTATTGTAGAATAAACGAAAGTAAATGAGAGCACTCCACTTTGGACCAGTTGCACTAAGTAAAAAACTAGGTTGTAGACTCAATAGTAGTTATTATATTAATTATTTTAGTAATATGGGTAAAAGGTCATTAATTGAAGTTAAATATTTTATTTCATATCATCAAACCAAGTTAGCAGTTAACTGTTGCTCTTGGTTTATTATTCTTAATTCTAAGCATTTTCCCCCCAGATGAAAGCTTTAACAAAAGAAATAAAATCCAAATAAAATGGTTAAATTTCATGATGTACACACAGCTTATCCACAGGAAATAGTTGTGTTAATAATACTGTATTTACCCATATGTAAATTAACCTCAAATATAAGACAATCCCCAATTTTGAAGAGAACTCTTAAGAATTGTTTTTTTTCCATTTTTAACTATTTCTAACTAAACACAATCACACAAAAAATGTATTGGTGACTGGACATTTTTTAAATGAAAATATAAGTTGTACAGTGAAAGTCCGTTGATATGTTTCGGACTTATACGTTTTTCACGTATATACAGTGTTTTCTATATGTCCCGGATAAATTCCTATACTGCCCATGTTAAATTATTTCACATTTTACGTTTATAGTTTCTCACGCTTTTATGTTAATTATGAAAATCCCTTTAAGACCGCATAACGTCCAAAATGGCATACTAATAGGTGTCACAATAAGTGAGTGTTATCGTAGAGGAACCCACAGAATTCTTGTATTGAATTTCAGTATTCAGGTTATTTAATTTCGTCACTACGAAGGGCATTTCAACTGGTTTCAACTCTCCATTTTGGAATCTTGGACAAAACTACAGCATGACACAAATAGGGGCGCTAGTGTCATTCGGAGCGGCGTTGCATGTGTTCACCAATATTACAATTACAATACAAATTCGGCGCATTTAAAGGAAATATTGAAACTCGACAGAATCAAAGACACGAAGACAATTTGGCTTCTCACTGAGCGTTGCGTTGCCACGCGTCACCTAACGCTGATGCATCAGTTGCCTGCCCACACGAGTCACGTAACGCGCGTCGTAGATTAACATTGAATCTTATGCGAAACGGCACACGAGCGTTCTTGCTAAGGAAGCTAGGAAACGTGCGTTATGTCGAGTTTTTGTTTTGCTCATACTATTCAATTTCGGTTACAGAGCAATTTTTATATAGCTTCCTCTCAAGGCCTGTCTTCACGACGGAATAGGTCACGATATTTCGCGTCTTTCTCGGTCGTGCCGCTAGCTGTTGCATGATCGCGACCGTATCAAGCAATGCTTGCGACGGTATTTTGCATCTTTCTCGGCCGTACCGCTGGATGTTGCATAATCGCAAGCATTGCTATTACGGTCACAATCATGCGACATCTAGCGGAACGACCGAGAAAGACGCGCAATGCCGTGACATATTCCATCGTGAAGACGGGCCTTGAAAGGCAGCTATATAAAAATGGCACTATAAGCATTTTTCTCACTTATACATTTTTTTCCCTTCAGTTCCCTGGAAAATGTATAACTGAAGTTTTACTGTATTTGTGCATTTGCTGTTTTCTTCTTTTTCATCATTATCATCATCACCATCAGCAGTAGTAGCATAAGCAGCAGCTTCATCAACAAACAACACTGTCACTACTTGGTTCATCAGTTGTATTGTTGTTGGGTCTTTTTCTTGTCCTCCCACAATAGGTCATCTTCTGAGCCATCATATGCACTGGGTATGGAGTACTTTTTGAAACACTTCAAAACTGAAATCACTGGAGATCCTATTGCAAGCAGTAGCTAGACGTTCTCCCAGCTTGTACACTGAGGGTTTCCTTCCTTTCCCTCCAGGAGTGAGGGTATGATTTCCTTGAAGTCAGTCATTATGAAGTCGGAGATGATTCTTGAATAATTTGTTTACATCAACATCATTTGTTTGAAGTTGAGATGTCATCACACCAGGAATTATTAATAAGTCTGTGTTACTTTTTAATATCAGTCCTACCTTCTTGCATGATGTCTTCCTTACATTAATCTAGCACCGGCATTCCTCTTTTTCAGCCGTGTTGTATTCCAAACAACCTGCAACCAATCAAGCTTCTGATCGTTGGTCATCCACCCTTTCTCTTGGCATCTAAAAACGAGCCCTGTTGGCAGTTTCTCTTTTGGCATTATTTTCCTGCGCAGTATCACTTACACCATAAAGGTTATTGTGGCCTTTTCATTGCCGGTTCTTCTGAAGATAACACGTTTAGCGCCCTTGGCTTCAACTGTTGCTTTTGACGGCATATAAAAATAAACGGGCGATTGGTCAGCATTACCGATTGGACTCAGCAGATAGCCACGTTCTTTCCGTAATATGAGAATATGACGCTGGAACCAGTGGCGGCTCCATGGGGTAGGCAAGGTAGGCACTGCCTACCCTGATGATACATTTCAATATATATATATATATATATATATATATATTGTAGTGATACCGAATAGATTCAAGTTTATTCTGCCGCAAAATAACTCCACGCAGGCGGCGACGCGAGAGATGCGAGGCGCCACGGGGGCGACCCGAGGGCCAGGCGAGGCGCCACGGTGTCGGCACCCTTCGCTCCATAATTCGTCGCGGACACGTGTGCCCCAACTCTGGGTAGCCGCTCTGCACACGACCCCTTCAGTATTTTTCCACGACGCCTGGAACTCTTCCGTCAACTTCCCTAGAGATTCCTAGCCCCTCACACCCCCCCGGTCGTTAATAACTGCCCCTTTTCGACGCAAAATT
This sequence comes from Acheta domesticus, assembly GCA_031308135.1. Taxonomy (NCBI): domain Eukaryota; kingdom Metazoa; phylum Arthropoda; class Insecta; order Orthoptera; family Gryllidae; genus Acheta; species Acheta domesticus. Next base: position 47,446,781 of record JAHLJT010009355.1, read on the forward strand.
AAAGCGAGAGGGAGCGATAACCAGCCCCTCTCTCACTCTTTTCTCGGCCTCGAAAACATCCTCTGATTGGGCAGAAAATATCTAATGCGCAGTACCCTTTCGCCAATAGCAACCAGAATTCGGGTTTGTTCTAGAATATTCCAGAGTCACAGGGATAATTTTGGTAGGGGGAACGAGGTTTCCTAAAACTTGGAGCGACGAGGCACAAAAGAGAAGCTGGGGAGCTGTGTTCAGAATCGGACGCAAGTGGCGGCCGCAGGGGGGAACCTGTTATATTCTGTTGTGGCGTTCGGTTCGATGGACTTAGAAAAATTATTAAGTTTCTTGTAGAGTTTGGATACAAGACTTCTGTGACGAACGCAGGCCGCAGAACAGTATTATGAACATTTGACAGCAATTCGTATTATATTACGTCCGATTTACGTGCGAACTCGAGACTCTCTTTTCCTTAGTGAATTTGTGCGATAATTCACGGGCTCATTAGTATCAAAGTATTGTGAGATCGACCGGGAATGAACCGACCGTGTCAGTGAATGAACTGTGCTGACCCATTCACCGCAGCGAGCAGACGGCGCTTTTGTGTTCCGGCCGCCTTGGCCGCTACCCTCGCAAGTACCTGATCTGACCTACATTTTCCGAGCGGCGCCCCTCGCTCGCCACGAACCTCGCAGCCAGCTGACCTGAGGTCGTTCAACTTCAGTGGGTGGCGCAGGCCGCCTAACAGAGGTATTTTCTGTTTGAGTGTCTTATGTCGTACCCGCGATCGAGAGGTGTGAACAGTACATCAGACAATCAGTGTTGACTTCCTCTCGACCGGGCGACGAAGAGGAGTTCCCGGCCGCGCATGGCCGTCAAGCGGGAATTCGCGCGCGAAGAAGAGTTTCATCTGATTGTAATCACTTTGTAATTTTTTGTTCTCTTATGTGCATGACATTTCATTTTTTTTGTTTTATTTCAATTTTGGGGGCATGCTCGCCAGAGTTATCATCACCAGACCATTAGCGTTTTCTTTTTTTTAATGAATAAATTCAACTTGTTCTAAATTCACATGTTTGACTTCTCATTCAACCTAGGCCACCGGCTTCCTCCATCTTCGCCGTTTCAGGTAATCTGTCGACTGAGCGGGCCGGCTACCCGTCTGAGGCGCCCAACCGAAGACCCGAGGGTAGTTGCAATTGGCTTTCCCACCGTGGGGCTCGATTAACGCGAAATAATCGTAATTTTCATTTTTTTAATATCCCAGATAAGCGCCCTGAGATTTCTCTGCCTAAATTATTAAATTGTTTAAATTATTAAGATGATGGATGGAAGCACGGTGTAGAGAAGTTAATAACTTATGGTCTGTTGAGGATGTCATTTTGTACTGTGTTTTCCTTGTAAGTGTCATTGTCTTGTGTTGTGTTGTGTTGTGTGAATACCGTGTGCGCGTACTAAAACAAGTGAAACCGCGTAACATTGTAAAAATGCAGGACGAATCAGGTATTGACGTGACGGGTGAAGACAGTTTTGAGGAGCCGTCGACGCAAGGTCCCACCTTAAGTGAGATCTTGCGCGTTATGAGAGAAATTTCAGATAACACTGTTGCCAAATTTGAGGAGAAATTTTCAGACAACGCCGCTAAATTGAAAGAAATTAAAGACCAGTCAGATAGCAATGTCGCAAAATTAGAGGAGAAAATTGCAAATAATGCCGCGAAATTAGAGGAGAAAATTGCAAATAATGCCGCGAAATTAGAGGAGAAAATCTCAAATAATGCCGCGAAATTAGAGGAGAAAATCTCAAATAACGCTGCCAAATTACAGGAAATGTTAGATGAACGGTTCACAGCACATGAGAGCAAGTGTGAGGACAGATTTAACCGAATCGAAAGTCATTTGGAAGCCCAAGCAAATAAATTAGAAAGTCTCGAGCAAAAACTTAACCATGAAATAGGGATTTTAAAGAATCAGGTCGAAGGCAGATGCGGGGAAATAGAGGGGAACGTAGAAAAACTCAGTCAGGAGTTGGGAAGGGCACAAGCGGAAACTACCGAAAATTTCAAAATTTTTAAAATCGAAATTCAGACCAAATTACAGGCATGCGACGACAAAGTAGAAGCGTGCTGTGAGTCGGTTACTGAAAAGATCATTGAAGTTAAGCAGGAAATGGGCGAAAAATTTAATAAAATCGGACAGAAACTCCATTCAGAAGTGTCGCATATCCACGAAAAGTTCGCGCAAGTAGGCAATATTAGTGAGGAAAACATCAGGGAGAGAGAAGCCAAATTAAAAGGGAAATTGATCGTACTGTCCTAGAATTGGTAAAGGAGGAAATTGAAAAGGAACGCGAGAATTACCCAAATCCGAATTCTGGTGGCTCAGGCCTTCGCTTCTCGTGGGCTCCACCGCAAAACCTGTATTTTTCCGGAAAACCCGATGAAAATCCCAAAGTTTTCCTTGACCGGGCGGAAAATTACATGAATCTCACGAAGGCGGTACCTTCACACTTGAAGGCTAAATTTATGCAAGAATTGTTGAAAGGCAATGCATCTTATTGGATTTCCGCTTTAAACCCTTTCCCTCAAAATTATGAAGAGTTTCGGGAGAAGTTTCTGAATCGATACTGGGGCGAACAACGGAGATATGAGTTCGAGCGGAAGATTTTAGAATCGCGATGGGAAAACCGCCACGGGCAGTCCTATTTAGACTACGCCATGGAGAAAATCTCCGCCATCAAGCTGTGTGACCCGCAGGCAAACGACCGAAAAAATCATCTGGTTACTGACAGCTCATTTCCCAACGTATGTACAGAATATTGTCAACAGCGTGGAGTGTAGAGATTTAGAACGTTTCCAAGAACTGTTGGCACAATTTGATAGAACGCGGGACAACTATCACAATGAGAACCGCGACAGAAATCGCAGGCCCGACGGAAACTACCAAGGCAGGCCGCAGTGGCATAGAGATAATAGGGCCGGAGGGAACGAGGCAGATGATCGGCGAGCGCCGCCCGAATCCCGTGAGAAACCGTGGACATCGCGATGAGAGAGATGGACGGCAAAATTCATCCCAGCCGGCTTCAACAAATTAGAAACGTCCCAGCTGTCTCGGTATCTGGGTGACGGACGAGTTTCTTTAGAGATACCATTTCATGCGATCATATCAGTGAATTATGCCTTTTTTGATTTTAACGAAGACGAGGATGTGACTATCAAAGAACGTGCCAGAAAATGCCCTATTATTGAATCCTTTATGGGAAATTTATGTGTCCAAGCTCTTATTGATACTGGTAGTGAAATTAGTGCTGTGTCAAAGAAATTTTATGCGCGACTTATAAGCGAGCGGATTCCAGTACCGACATTACCTACCGTCAGATGCTATGTCATAGGGGTTGGGAGAAAACGAAGCAAGCCAATTTCAATGCAGGTCCTGATTTCAATTAATATAGGAGATATGTTGTTTGATGTGCCCTGTCTAGTAATTGAAGATCTTAATCATGATGTTATTTTGGGGGTTGATTTTTTAAGAGAAAACGGTGGAATAATAGATTTTTCCAGAAATGTTATGAGCTTCGGTGCCGGTAAAGAAATTATTATTCAAGATGACGGGGAAGATAGGATTGATCTTAGCATTTCTAGTGCAACTTGGGAAGGGGGGGAAACGACGAAGGGGATTATTTGCCAAAATGTGCAAAAATGTGATTTTTTGAACTATGATGAACGCTCCCAGTTGCAGACAGTGCTACTTGATTATTTACATGTCTTCGGTCGCCCCGTTCATCCAATTAAAGACTTTTGTTTTCGAATTAGGGTTACCGATGACTCGCCGTTTAAGATGAAAAAACTATCCTATTCCACAAGCTTTAAGGGGGGAAGTTGATGAGACCGTCAGAAAAATGATTGACGAGGGCATCATCGAGAGATCAGTGACCGCCTATCTAAATCCGATTGTCGTTGTAAAAAAGAAAGACGGAGGGGTCAGAATTTGTTTAGACGCTCGCAGAATTAATGAAGTGGACCGTTCCAGAAAATGAGGCGCCGCAGAATATTGATGATATTCTTTGGAAGTTTAACCAAACAAAAATTTTCTCAGCTTTGGATTTTTCTAGTTCGTACTGGCAAATTGCTATTCACCCAGACGACAGAAAATTTACAGGATTCCTTTACAACGGCCTCACTTATGTCTGGAAGCGGATGCCTTTCGGCCTAAAGAACAGTGGCGCAGCCTTCATTCGATGCTTAGATGGAAAATTAGGTGACGAACTCAAACTCTTCGTTACGCCTTATATTGACGACCTTGTGATTTCATCTCGAAATTTTCAGGACCATCTTTGTCATTTAAGGCGACTGTTAGAATGCCTTTCTACCAATCAAATGAAAGAATGAAAACTTAATTCCAAACTTTATTAATCTCTAAAATAAACTCGCCAGAACCGTACAGCTTACCGAGTAGTTCGTGATAGCCGTGCCTTCACTGTTTAAGAAATAATATTTGTAACCGTAGATTAGGGAATTCAGATTTTCTTGTAGTTTATTAGTTTATTTTATTACTCCACCATTATTAGGGTTAATGAGTTTAATTTAAGGGTAATTATTTGAATAAGACCTTTTATGTAATTGTTATCACAGAAATTAGTCGTTAGAATTCGGTACCATTTTTTTAAATTTTTTTTTTGACGAGATAAGCATCTCAGGTTTCAAAACTTCTCACCACGCCTTACGAATTTTAAAACACGATGCATATCTCTACTGCGGGAAGGAGGCCAATGTAGTGATACCGAATAGATTCAAGTTTATTCTGCCGCAAAATAACTCCACGCAGGCGGCGACGCGAGAGATGCGAGGCGCCACGGGGGCGACCCGAGGGCCAGGCGAGGCGCCACGGTGTCGGCACCCTTCGCTCCATAATTCGTCGCGGACACGTGTGCCCCAACTCTGGGTAGCCGCTCTGCACACGACCCCTTCAGTATTTTTCCACGACGCCTGGAACTCTTCCGTCAACTTCCCTAGAGATTCCTAGCCCCTCACACCCCCCCGGTCGTTAATAACTGCCCCTTTTCGACGCAAAATTAAAGCGAGAGGGAGCGATAACCAGCCCCTCTCTCACTCTTTTCTCGGCCTCGAAAACATCCTCTGATTGGGCAGAAAATATCTAATGCGCAGTACCCTTTCGCCAATAGCAACCAGAATTCGGGTTTGTTCTAGAATATTCCAGAGTCACAGGGATAATTTTGGTAGGGGGAACGAGGTTTCCTAAAACTTGGAGCGACGAGGCACAAAAGAGAAGCTGGGGAGCTGTGTTCAGAATCGGACGCAAGTGGCGGCCGCAGGGGGAACCTGTTATATTCTGTTGTGGCGTTCGGTTCGATGGACTTAGAAAAATTATTAAGTTTCTTGTAGAGTTTGGATACAAGACTTCTGTGACGAACGCAGGCCGCAGAACAGTATTATGAACATTTGACAGCAATTCGTATTATATTACGTCCGATTTACGTGCGAACTCGAGACTCTCTTTTCCTTAGTGAATTTGTGCGATAATTCACGGGCTCATTAGTATCAAAGTATTGTGAGATCGACCGGGAATGAACCGACCGTGTCAGTGAATGAACTGTGCTGACCCATTCACCGCAGCGAGCAGACGGCGCTTTTGTGTTCCGGCCGCCTTGGCCGCTACCCTCGCAAGTACCTGATCTGACCTACATTTTCCGAGCGGCGCCCCTCGCTCGCCACGAACCTCGCAGCCAGCTGACCTGAGGTCGTTCAACTTCAGTGGGTGGCGCAGGCCGCCTAACAGAGGTATTTTCTGTTTGAGTGTCTTATGTCGTACCCGCGATCGAGAGGTGTGAACAGTACATCAGACAATCAGTGTTGACTTCCTCTCGACCGGGCGACGAAGAGGAGTTCCCGGCCGCGCATGGCCGTCAAGCGGGAATTCGCGCGCGAAGAAGAGTTTCATCTGATTGTAATCACTTTGTAATTTTTGTTCTCTTATGTGCATGACATTTCATTTTTTTGTTTTATTTCAATTTTGGGGGCATGCTCGCCAGAGTTATCATCACCAGACCATTAGCGTTTTCTTTTTTTTAATGAATAAATTCAACTTGTTCTAAATTCACATGTTTGACTTCTCATTCAACCTAGGCCACCGGCTTCCTCCATCTTCGCCGTTTCAGGTAATCTGTCGACTGAGCGGGCCGGCTACCCGTCTGAGGCGCCCAACCGAAGACCCGAGGGTAGTTGCAATATATATATATATACATATATATGTATATATATACACATATATATGTATATATATATATATATATATATATGGTAAATTTCAAGGACAGGGTTCGGCTCCTATTGACGCGCAAGATTCGGTTCCGAACGAGTCACTCGCGGCGCCGCCACAGTGTGCCCGGCCACACGGCCACGTGGCCAACACATTTTCGTGTGGAATCGTGACGCTTCGCTACCCGTGTCGATGTTGAGGACGAGGCTCGGGCCTTCGGCACTCGCGTTAACATAAAACGTCCTTGAGTCTGTCCAACGCATAATTACCAACGCATTTTATGCAAATACTCACCTTAACTGTCGTTGGGCGTATAAATTTTTTCTTATAATTCCAAGGAAATTCTTGATTTTTTCTCTTCCACTTTTCCCCACGATCCTTCTCCCTTTACTTAGTTTACGCAAATCCGCGAAAAATAAACCATTGTAATTCTCCATTACACATTCGCACCACACCGCACAATGCACAATGCTAGCACAAAGGCATTTTTCCCGCTCCCTGAGTGATCCGTTCTCGTGGTCCGCGTGAGTGAACCATGCACAAGTGAACCGTGCGCCGTTGTTTTAATGAGCCGAACCTGTCCTTAAAATCATATATATATATATATATATATATATATATATATATATATATATATATATTCTAATGTTCTAATTACATTCTAATTGTAATATATATTACATTCATAATAATAAAAAAATTACTGTTACAATTTTAATACGGTGTAAGTATTATTCATCTGGAAATGTATAATGAACATTTCATTATCGTGGTATGAGCATATTTCCATTTCAAGCGTTTTCTAACAGCCCGCGCCTAGCGCGATGCCTCGCCTCTTCCCGCAGAGACAAACGCCTGCTCTCCGGGTAGGCACGCCCGGGCGCTGTCTCGCTTCGCTTTCGTATTCTGAAAAAAGGCCCTTAGTGAGCGTAGAAAGGTAGCATGCTGTGTCTCTTATTTGACGCATGCGCGTTGTGCTTAGGCCAGCGAATTGTCTGGCTGCCTGCCCGCACGGAAGACTTCGATTTACAGTCGCATGCAAGCCGCATAGAGCATGTGTTTATAGTTTTGTTGACAAGTTAAGAACCGGAGAAAGTGATTATTATTCAGGAAGTATTTCTTTCTTTCATTTTAAATTAGTACACTGGGGATTAGTAGTGTAACCTAATTTGTGTATTTTTTAATCTGATTTTTCGTTTGCGATTGCCTTTGTCCACGAACTGGCTTAAACCCAATTCATTTTTTTCATAAGCCGCTGGTAGTCGCTTGTTCTTTGCCGTAATGTTACACCAACTCTTTTCACCATTCTTACTCACCAGCCCAAACTCACTTTAAAATTTTCACCACCGTGTAGAAGATTCTTCTTTAACTCCAGTGCCTTCATTCGGACAATTTCTCGAGAGATAGGGAAATCTTCATTGCGTTTCATTGCAGATACTCCACAACTTGTTCCATCTTAGGAAATCTTCCCATTTTAGATCCACAAAAATCCACTACGTTGAATGTGCGTCGTCTAATAAATTTGTCTTTTATCTGACGCCACCTACGAACATTTCTTTCTGTGATAGCAAATTTTCTTTCAGACATGTTGTTATTAGTGGTCTCGGTTTCTTTCAGGACCATTCACTCAAAATTCGTACTGCAATGTCTGCGCGATCCATTTGTGAACTTCACAACTCCCTGAACCTCCAAAGACTTCCGGCCACAACTTCCATTCATTTTTCTGTCGGGTTTTAACTTAAAATGTCATTCGTTTCATAATCTCACTTTAATACATTCTGGTCTGAATAGAAAAGGCACGTCATAGTGGACACCTCGAATACCATTCAACACGCGCCAGTGTGTGAAACACGACTACCCGGGCCTGGAATGCGAGTCCGCATGCCGCAAGACGGGAATCAGTTCAGTTTTCATCGCTGTTGTATTAATACTATGTCATAACAACTCCGTTCCGCCTTTCTGTGGACAAGGTCGTTGAGAAACGGGTAATGAATAAGAGTGAAATCAGGACGTGTCTGTCAGCAGCTAGGCTATTGACAAGCGGTCTTTTTCACTCCCATTTGTTCTTGCGATACTCTCAGAAAGCGAACATCGCACAATACTGCAGTGATTTGACCTTATCGCGAGTTATCTGAGGGATAGATGAGAACGGCTTATCGCCTAGGCAGAGTTTTGTTTCATCAGCGTATGAGTTTTTTGGCAGGGAAAGTCAGCGATTCTTATCGATTGTGTTTAATCTGCGAATATAATACGATCCCCCCATTTTTCGTCTTATACCCAGGTAAATACATTAAATCAAGAACTTATTGTCAATTGTCAGTTAATTGGCATTTGAAACCAATGAGAAATGAAGAAGACAAATGTGGTTATCATATGTTTGTTTTCACATACAATATGAAATGTATTAAGAGTTTTTAAAATAGATCACTTAGTCTAATTAAACATTTTAGGAATAGTAATTTTCACCAGTTTACTACAGTGTGAATCCACAACATTTGTTTTGGAATCCACTTACATAGTCTGTCTTGTCGCTGCAATGGTTGAGAGAGACGATTCCCAGATACAGTCCATAGAGTAATGTTATAGAGACGGCCAGGAACAAGTCCTTTGAATGTTACCTTCATATCAGTATCATTTGAAGGTTTTTCTTTGATTTGAACATTAGGATCTGATAACTGAAATCTATATCTGTCAAATCGAGATGAAGCAGGAGGTGTTGGGGTATATCGTAATGTTACTTCATCAGTCAATTGAGGGTTATTGACTACTACAACTTCAGACTGGATTAATGGCACTACAGGAACAGAAACAAACAAAAAATTATATTATTTTCACACCATTAAAAAGTTCAAAATTATGACAAGAATTAATAGGTTTCACTCAATGTATTTTAACTCTTGTAGCTTGTACTTACTTGTTCGCTCATAAAGCACAGTATTATCTGACTGTAAGCCATATGATTCAGTATGGATTCGGAAAGTGTAATTTAACCCAGGAGTAAGATCACCAATTAGAACTCTAACTGGTCTACCTTCTTCAGTATTGTGTTCAGAACGAGGGTTCACCATCTGTTCAGTTACATTTCGCACCTGAACAAATTCTGGATCATCCACAGCTTGCCAACGCACTATATACCTTTCAACTCGACCTTCTGGTCGAGGCCATTCCAAAGTTACATTTGTGGAATCCACAAGAGGAGCAATGTTTGAAACAGGATTTGGACCTATAATGACAATAATATTTCTGTAGTAAAACAATATGGTTTGATGGACACAAACAAAACAATATTATTTTTTTGGCTGCAAATTTTCATTAAGGCTTGTGGCCTTAAACATTTATGACAAATACTTACGGATTGTATGAGTCACTTCTTGCGGGTGAATACTTTCAACACCAAATGATGCTGTAATAACTTGAATATGGTATTTTTCTCCTGGAACCATGTCAATAACCTCTGCCTCAAATCTAGTAGATGGATCAAAGGGAACCCACGTGTCTTCTGATTCAGGCCGTGATCTACAAAATTAACATTAATGAAAAATGTAAGAAATATCAGTAATTATAAAATATTTATTAATAATGCATTTTAACTTACTTCACAATAAATTCTTGATACAATGAATCTGTTGGAGGTAGCCATCGCACCACTACAGAGTTACTCGTGACCTTTTCTATAGTGACATTTTGCGGAGGATGTGGATCTATGAAGAAAAATAAATTATCTTTCTAAGTGAACTCATATAAGTTTACTTATTTGGTCATATTACATCCTTCATAAAACAACCAAGCTTCAACATTTATCATCAAATTACCATTAAATCATGAAATTATTGCCCTAGTACATCTTTTATGTTCTATTGGTAACATTTTTCTAAAACCAGCAATATAAAATAATACAGTTCAAAAGTATTAAAAACACATTTCAAATACTTACAGACAGCTTGGAAGTGAGCATGTGGTTCCGATCGAAGACCATGACTTAAAGCAAAAACTTTAACTTCATATCCTGCTCCCGGATACAAGTCACGTAAAATTAAACTGCTCTCAATTGTCAAAGTTGAGACTGCTTCATCTGTGTCATTCCGCTTGTAAACAACTTCAAATTTCTCTTGACGAGTTTTAACATCTGATTTCCATGATATATTGAGTCCTCTTTCAATTGGTGTAATAGTTCCAATTATGGGTGAGAAAGGACCTTAAAAAAAAACAATGTATGTAATTACTACTAATCATAGCTCTCATAATTCTCATGTGAAACTTTATGTCATTTATTTATATTTCTCTCAGTGGAAATCTTTCATCCTTGAATGTTTAGACCTAAAAGATTCCATTTTCTTGCAGAGAAACTGAAGTGAAATAAGTTAATGATGTAGTTTAAAATTCATTTCTAATTAATTACCTCAATATTAATGTATTTTAATTATAATTAATATATTCTAAGATATTTAGACTTTAACTAGAACAAATATCCTAAAACTGACTTACGAGTAGCTTGATACACAAGAGTTTCATTGCTCTCAACTCCTCCACTCACAGCAACTACACTGATGGAGTAATTTCGACCAGGTAATAAGGATTCTAGACGAATAGGAGGATGAATTTCCTTCAGGACATTGCTGTCTCCATTGAAAGAAGAGTCCACTTCATGGTACGTCAACTGAACAAAAAATTAATTTTTAGCGCAAGCAATACAGCACAATACAGCAACACAAACTATTTATTTGAAAATACATACAGAAGCAGGGAGAATCCAAATGTATGCATTTCAAGAGAAAAATAAACTTTATTAGCAACAAGCATTAAGTATTGGTATTTATCTATTTCATACATGGTAAATGAGTAATTTAAATGCCTAGTTTGGGAAATCTCTATGTATAGTTATGAACAAGCTCATTTTATTTAGTATACTACACATAGGGCAGGATTTAAATAACACAAGAAGAAAATAACTAGCTTCTAGAAAATACATGTTTTATACTTCACAATTATATAAGCTTTCTACACAATTAATGCACATATTTATACAAATACAATATTTACTAATAAATCATATGCAAAATGATTCTCAATTCTAATTGTTTACCCTTGTCATATACATGGAAAGAAATAATTATCATAACACTTTTCCACAGTTGAAATAGAGCAAATTAAGGTTACAAAGAAATATTACATAGTATGTTTATTTCTGTACAAAGTAATCTGATTGAGGACAATATCTTTACCATTTATTTCAGATGAAATATTTTATGCAAGAGACAATTAGTTTGAGTTTTTGTTTAACATTTTATGTGTAAGTTGTATTATCTGATTTTGTAGCAAATACACATTTACCTGATTATAAGCTGACTCTGAATATAAGATGACCCCCTAATATTGAAGAGGCCTCCTAAGAATTTTTTAGTTTTAACTAATTATTATTATTTAGTCAAAATAAAATTGCAAATAATGACTAGAAGATTGTCTTATTGATGAGAATATTATGACTTATTGCTGAACTATCATTTTCTTGTTCCTTAAAATCAACGTAATCATGGTTTATGTCACTACCCTCATCTTCACATGTATCAATGTTTTTTTCTTTTTCTTTTTGGTCCTGCTTCCATGTTGTGACATTGAGTTTTAGGCCCCTCTGGAAGTTTTGCGCATTGAATTTGCCTTTTTTTAAGTCTTCCATGAGACCCAACTAAGAACAATCCCTCCTATGTCACCAGATTTTCTATCTGTCCCGCACTTGTTGATGGCCTCTTTCTTTAACAGTTGAAGATTCGCTCTCGCCGGGGGGTCGAACCGAGATTCCGCGCGGCCTCGCTGAACCCGCATCGTGGAACAAGCTCTCGGCAGTCATTTTCTCGTTTCGTTTCATTTGACACAATGCCGGTCGTTTGAAATTCTCCCTTTACCGGCCTATTCAAAAATATCGAACAGAATTGCCCCTTCAAATTCGCGGTGGACGCCGAGAATACAGTTGGACGTCGATTATCCGAACGAATTGGGACTAGGTATAGTTCGGATATTCGATAATTCGGATAACCGAACATGTCGATGTAGCTCGTTGCATTAAAAGACGGGGGGGGGGGGTCTGCCAACAACGAACATTCCGAGTGGGTGATACCTGTTAAGCATTTACGATGCGTTGCTTGACAATGTACAGTTGTTCTCCTGCACTTAAAGGTGATGAAAATCGTTTTTCTGCTAATAAACATTCCGAGTTTTTAAGCTTTTATTGTAGGATGTTTCAAAGTTCACTGAAGTCAGATGATCGACTATAGTACAGTATCTAGTTAAGATTTTATCAATCATATCGGGGATCATTCTCAATATTCAGAATTACAAAAGAAAATGAATTCGTATAGTATACGGTACCTAATTCTTCATCATCATATAAAGCATTCATTAGGCATTTAGGCCTATTCCGTCTCCAGAAGTTTCATTTGGTCATTCCATCGCAGTCGTGGACGTCTTACATTTCTTCTGCTTTGGGGTGTTTATTCAAAACTTTGAAGAGAGATGCGCGAACATTCTTTGATGGTCGAACCATTGGGATCTATATGAATCTAATATTTGGCGCATATTGCAAACTTGAAGTTCTGACTTAATGTCTTCATTTTTCTTGTGGTCCTCCACAGAGTATCCCACCAGTGGTCTCAGCAACCTCATTTCTGCTGCTTCAACCTTTTTTAAACGTTTTTTTACGGTAACTAAAACAATCATTCAGGGAAAAGTTCGGATATTTAACGTTTCGGATAATTGACGTTCGGATAATCGACATCCCACTGTAGTAATTACGTATAGTAGACACGCGCGATATTTTTACCGTTTTCGCAGTTTATTGTTACGCCAACATTTACGAGTTTCATGATGGAATTGCAATGTAGAAACTTAAAAACCATAACCGACTATGCTTAATCTGCGAATAGAAGACGACCCCGCATTTTTCGACCGAGATATTTAGGAAACAAATTCGTCTTATATTCGGGTAAAAATGGTACTAATTCAGTAAAAATTGTTATATTCAACTCGTTTTATATTCTCATTCACAAGAAACTGTGCTCTATTACAAAAATAATGTGAACATTCTGCTCACCTTGTAAGAGTCCTGGTGACTGGAGTTGTCAGGTGCCCACGAGACACTGACGAGCCCAGAGCCCTCATCCATAGTTGCCTGAAGATTTCTCACTGGCAGAGGTTCTGCAGGAAATCAGTAAAATCATTTAAAAAGAGAGAAATGAATCAATTGCTCATAAATTCATTCACACTTTACCTTAGAAGACATTGGATATGGAAGTAATTCATTTGTGATTTCCTGTTTACGATATATTACAGTAATTATTAACATTAATACAGGATTAACATTGTATACTATTTTAAACTTTTATACTTCGTACTTATTTTGCTGCAAAGTTTAATATATTTAAAAAACTATGTTTATTTGTATAAATTGTCTGTAATTACTTTTTTGTATATGTATATATGGAGTAACATAGAAAGTATAGAGAAAATTACGCAATGCTACAGAAAATTGATTTCGAGATGTTGTGTGGAAACTAATGAATAAAACGAAAAGGGTAGTTATTTTCAGTGAGAATACGGTGTACAATTTTCAAATTAGTGGCATGATATTTAGAATTTTCTTTATAACTGAATTGAATGGAATGGAATCGAATTTAATTAAATTTAATCTCCTGATTTTCTGGAATATAACCTAGCGTAATCAACTCCCTCAGTTATTTTGGATTCGCTTCATCTTGCGTATAACCTCCTCCATTTTTTTGGTGATTTTTTTTGGGGGGGGAGGGCTGAAAGGGAGTGGTTTATTTTCGAGAAAATGCGGTAAATGCGTTTGCTCAAGTTTCCGAGCGTCGGTACTTACTGAGCGTGACGTTGACGGTGGCGGGCCAACTGGTGACCTTGCCGGACACCGTCTTGACCACCACCTGGTAGCTGCGGCCCGCTTCCAGGCCCTCGCGGAACTCCACCGTGGTCGGCTCGTCGCGGCCCAGGGTCAACGGCGTCGGCCGGCGAAGCGACAGCATCACCTGGTACTTGTCGAACTCGCTGCGAATCGGAACACACTCATATGCAGGACCCGAGCACTAGCTCAGAAAAGTCCCTATAGTGCGATTTTTACATATGGTTAAAATAAGTTGGTGATTGACAGTTGCGAATGGAAAGGAGTGACGTTGACAGGTTGCGTGCCACTGAGCACGTGCTTCCGGGACACGAAAATAAACACTTGAAAAAAATACTTATTAAAGTAACCAAATCGTACACTCATATTATATGAAGCTACAGCTTCAGAAACGCAACTGTCAATCATCAACTTATTTTAATCAGACCATAGCTGTCCCTCAAGTCCCTATGGCCACGATGGAGTATCACACGGCTTTTCGCGTCTTTCTCGGTCGTGTCGCTAGATGTCGCAAGCACTACTTGATACGGTCGCGATCATGTGGTATCTAGCGGCACGACTGAGAAAGACGCGAAATACCCTGACATTTCCATCGTGAAGACGGGCCTTGAGGAGCAAAGTTATAAAAATTGCACTATAGATACCCTTCGATTTATGCAGAGTAAATGCAGCTTTGAGCTTTGAGAGCTTTCAGCTGACGTAAATCAGCTGCTACAATGACATCCAATCGGAATGTTGGACGCCATCAGTGACGTCACTGTAGTGACGTGGAAGGTTCCGATTGGATGGCACCGTAACAGCTGATGACCTGCCAGAGGTAGCACTGAATAAATTGCAGTGTAGGGGCTCGGTAGTTCAGTACGGCGCGACGCCTCTGGCGGGTATTTTCAGCGTCATTAGGGCACTCAAACTTCCCCCGCCATCAACGTCACACAAAGCTTTTAAATTGTCGCTATATATTCTCGACTTCACGCGATAATGCTAATAGTGATGGGCAGGCGCGGATCTACGGGGAGGGAAATGAAATAAATTCCCCTCCTCCTAAAATTTTCCAGTAACTATTTATCTTATCTTGTCACGAAACTTTCAAGCAAACATTTTTCGAATAGTCATTAAAACGAAAGAAATCGTAGCGCAGCATGAGCTGAATGTAGCCTGCGTCATTTTACAAAATCTGTAATATGACACATTCGACCAAAACACTTTTAATTTCCTCTCCCAAAATTTGTCTCTGGATCCGCCGCTGGCGATGGGTAAGACATCGACAAAAGCTTATTAAATTAGCAAAAACGTTTATTAAGACATCGACATGCGTTATTTATTCCCCAAACTCTTCCAAAGCTAGATTTTATATAGTCAACTCAGTGGATTTTGATTAAGTTAGGCAAAGCTTTTCAAAGTGTACGTACGTAAACGTTATCAGACTTTTGACTTTTTTTTTTTGTTATTTAAGGTCGCATCAACTTCTAGGTCATTAACGACCATTGTTGGATTTTTTTAACCTTATGGTATCTATGAGGATGAAACGATATGGTGATGATAGGGGATGAAAGGACGAACACATACAACCGTGCCCCAGTCGGGACTCGAACCCGCGACTCTTCGGTCTGAGATCGCTACGACACTACTAGCTTGGCGATCTCGGCCACCCGGCCGGCAAAGCTCCAATTTATTCGCTTTTTTTAAAACTTCGTTTTTCTTAAATGCCACATTATTTTAAATGGTTTATTTTGGTTTACAAGGATCTCGTTTTGGCATTATGACTAATGATGACTAATGCTAATTAAACGACAGATTGCGTCATGGCCCACTTTGAACAGCAAAAATATTTACGTGTATACAACTAGACAGTTTTCTTGTAATGCATCAAAGAGTTGCATTCGCCAGAACGAAGTGTGATAGCTTACAAATGACTCCGAATTCAATTATTCCATTGTTTCACCAAAGTGTTTCAGTGTAAAGTAGATAATTTCATATTAAGAAAAGACCATATAAGCCGAGTAATACAAGTATCGTAATATATTCTCTATGTCAAATAGAGTGACCGAAGTAGCCTTATAAATCGGTGTTCTAAGTTTGAGAAATATTACGAAGTTTTAGGTCCTACTATACTACGATTAAAATTAGAATGTGATTGACATTTGGGCCTGCAGGGGTCAGCGCTGTCGCATACTGCGCGATCTACCCCGTGCTATCAATACTAACTAGATAAACAGAAGAAAGGAATGTTGAGAAACTCGTAACAAGTTTGTTAGACAGGGAAATGCGTTGCAAGGGGGGGGGAGTATTGAAAATACTTGAAATTTGCGTTACGTAATTTATAGATAACTGATGTTGTAATTTATGGACAGCCCCTAAGCGAACAATTAAATCAATCTGTTATTTTTTTAATAATCGGCAAACCCTTTTCCAAACATTCCAGGTACCTCCGAAACACATTCTGGTCCATTTTCCACGCTGTACTGCGCTGACAAAATCATATGACGCGGGTTGAGGCCTCTCAGATTTCGTGATCAATGCGATTTTTTCTGCGGACGTAGGTAGAATAGTATGCGTATATACAATAAAGAATAAAGGGAGATCCTCTGAACTTGGTAATCAATATCCAATCAGTAGATCAATGGGTGGAAAAACGAAGAGAAAAATTGAACCAACACACTACATCGAAAATGGCTCTAAGCAGAGGCGTATTCAGGTATGATTTCAAGCAGAGATGTATCAGTCCCCCATGGCAATTAGAAAACATAGTATAGAATTTGTGCCCCTTGTCAGCTTACTTCAAATTAGGGTTGCTATTTGTTTTAGCGCGTATACTCTAAATAGCACCCCCTTGCGAGTGGCGCCCATAGCACGTGCCATGTCGTAGATACGCCTCTGGCTGCAAGAATTGTCCGAGCGTGTCATGGTGTCCTAGGACGACGTAGCCCAGGTCGTCCTCTTGGAGAGGGAATGTATACTCAGCACAGCTGGCAAAGACAGGCCATAAGCCTAGAGAAAGAAGAGGTGCACGCAAGGCAGCTAAACACCGGCGAGGGCATCCGTGAGAACGTTTCGAATCACAATGCTGCCACTTTGCGTGATTTGCAGAACCTTCTGCAGGGTACGTAAGAAGCGGCGGGAAAGCTTTGCGCGAAGCACGGAGACGAGAGAGAGGTTCCGAGCACACAAGGCTCGACGACCGAAACAGATTTCTACATCCCACTGTGACATAAAATGTCCATCCTGTGCAGTGTAATTGATGTTGTCTGAGTTGATATCAGACGTTCCGAGATATCCGAGTTCCATGACCCTGGCAATAACTATATCGTAGCTTCAATTAAAAGTGCGGCAATGGTAAGCGGACCGCCTGCAATCATCGGCCAAAGAGGCTACGTTATTCACTTTACAAAGGCTTTCAACTAAAATTGTAATAATCGTTGTTCTTAATCAAAGAAACAGAAGTTTAAGTAATATTTTTTTTAAATAGAAGGTTTGAAGTGTACGTTACTTGCATTCTAGCTACACAAAACCATTGATTTCATGTGAAAATTCTTCAGTTGGCGGAATAACAACAAAAAATTAATAGGGAGTAAAACAGCTTCAGCACAAGTTAGCCAACGTTTGTGAAATGAATGCAAAATATTCCTACGTTACTCACCAACAAATCCTTCCAATATGATTTGGCAAAAATGAGTGACAAAATATCACTCATACGACTGAACATAGTATGACCACAGAATACGTATTCATACAGAGGCGAGTGTAGCTCCATGTTAAATGCCCTATGACGACATGTTAGTCAGCGACTCTAGCGATTCACGCGGCGATCAAGGAATACTACGCTACCCTACAATTCGTAATACAGCATAGTTCTGCTAAATCTAACCAAAAAGTATTTTTTTGTATGTATTTTAATTTCCTTATTCATATAACTAAATTAAATGTGACGTAGAAGTTTTGAACAGTTTTTAAGGAAAGAAATGATTTAAATATAATCGATGTTGTCCATTGAAAGCGAATAGTGGAATCAAAAGAAGAAAAAGTAGTTCTATACTGTTCATGAAAATATCTAGAAATGTAAGTAAAATAAGTAGTAAATAAGGGTCTCTACGAGTTAATAACACATGTTAGGAGGTAAAGACAGGCTTCCGGCCTTTACAGATGCAGGTTTAGACAGATTTTACTGTATTGAAGTTTGACTCACACCATTTTAGCCCGTGATGGAACAATGTTAAAACCATCTACCAGTGCATCTAACTCAAATCTTCCAAAATTTGACTTACACCACTTTTGCTCCCAACGGCTCTAATTCGCAAACTGTATGACAGAAGCATGCAGGTCACTCACCTGTTGCCGCGCGGGGGCTCCCAGTGCACGCGGAAGGAGGTCTCGGTGACGGAGGCGGGGTCGTAGGTGACGTTGAGCGGCCGCAAGGGCACCGTGCGGTACTGCGCCGTCGTCGGCGTCGACACCTCCGCGTTGTCCGTCTCCGTCTGCACGGAGATGTCGTAGGCGCGTCCCGGCACCAGTCCCTGCGACACGACACGGCATGTCACAACACCACCCCACGGGTGAGCGACCGACAGCGATGAGCGCCCACCGGAGCGGGGAAGCAAGGGGAGCGGGCTCCAACATTGAGAGCTATGCCACTACCTGGTTCTAGCCCTATATAGGTCCGCTAGGCAATCAAATACTGACACCCCTCCTTTTTATTAATAAAACGAAAAACGAAAAAAATGAGGACATATAATGAACGGAGTTTGCATTGCATGGAGAATGCATGAGTTCGCATCTGAGATCGAATTTATTTTCGGTCGATTTGCAGAGGAGAAGAGTCCCTTTTGCGCATCGCGCTGTCTCTTAAGTGTCTGGCGCAAGCAATTTGTTATACTATAATTCTGTTGAAAAATGTGCACTTATTTATAATTGATTTTCTAGTAATCCATTTTTAAAAAAAATCAATTAAATAAATATATTTAAAAAATTGTACAAGTAGTAAAATAGTTAACATTGCCTCTTATATTTATGAACTCAAAAAAAAATTACACGAAAATGTTTTGGGTACCCCGTTTGAGGTTGAGCTAAGGCAGTTGCCTGGTTTGCGTAGGCGGAAGTCCACTCTTGGGCACTACACCTCTTTTTCGAGTCTTGGCATGACCTCGCATTACTAACGAACATAGTTGTGTTAAATCGCCCCTTTGCGTTGTGGTACCTCACTCAATTTTTTTAAACTACCCCACCCCCAGGAAAGTTTAGAATTCTACACCCTATGGGGTAAGGTCAACCACTCTCCTTGTAGTCCGAGACGTAGCGTCATAAAAATTTCAGATTTTGAGTCACGTTTTATAATTCATACACGGAAAATGTGGCCCAAACCAAAATTAATGCCTTGGTTTGCTAATGACACATTCCGATGCTAAAGACCTCCTAAGCTTGCAAAGTATAATGTTTTGTGATATCTTTAACTTCTGAAAGTCTGTGTGTTAATTTGCGTTAATCTAAATCGTTAAATTAAAATGATCCAAAATAATGCTCTGACACTCATTCACAGACACATTGCAAGTCTACGCCAAAATAAAATATTTTAAGTGATGTCGATAAGCGTCAGGCGAGCGGAAATTTAATTTTGTGCGGAAAATGGTTTACCTTTCGTCCGACAGCATAAGGATAGCCAATCAGACGAAAAATTCAGATAACCGTGGTCATCTGGGACGCCTAAAAAGACTACCTGGAAGATTAACATGTAGTGGGTTCTACCTATATTATGTGTTTTCGAAGGCGCACAGCCTAAAACCAGAAGGGGGCAGTATACATTCTTGACTCCCTGTGGGTCACCTTTCCCGTTAAACTTCTTTTATATATACGTGACATAATTATGTGTGATTTTGGAATGGAACAAAGTGCATTTAGTAGGACATTTTATGGACTTTCAGAAACGCTAATTCACTTAGTGGATTTCCCGAATGCCTTTAGACTTCTGTAGATTCGGAAGGAAAGCAGAATGAAATTATTTTTTACAAAATTTCGTGTTGACAGTAATTTTTTTCTTGTTTTGAAAGTCACTTGCACAACAACATTTCATTACGAGCGAAATAGAACTCTAGATTTCTATATAAACATTTCTTCTTTATGCAATACTAGAAAATAATGTCTGAGAACAGTAGTCTATATTGTCCCCAACAAAATCCTCTACTTTTCAGTGAAACCCCCATCAACATTGGTTTGCCGTTCCCGAGTAAACCCGACTAAACATACAGACAAAGCGACAAAAATAGTAAAACAACAACATCAATAAAAACATGTGTTTTCAAACCAATGCAAATTACCATTATGACCTTATAAAATGGCCGTTATTAACTTCAATTTTATTTATAAAGAAGATTGATACACTACATTTCCTTCGTAAATATGCGCTTACCTTGAAGGCGGCTTGTGCAGGACCCGGCGGTTCGGTGTCTTTGCTGACGTACAGCACCGAGTCGGGGGCGTCCGCGGGCTGGATGCTGACCTTGTAGTCGGAGAAGACGCCCACGGGGTAGGGCGGCTGCCACAGCACCAGCAGCGTCGTCTCATTGCGGAACCACACGATGAACTTTCCAGGAGTGTTGGGCTCTGCGCAACGCAAGACACGGGGCATTCAGGGGTGGAAGAGTAAGCATTTGCTATGTATCAACCCTGCTAGATCGGCGCCCGATGATAAACGAAATGTTTATGTTAGTTCGTAAATACGCAATAAGTAATATTTTAATTGAAAACTAAGCACATGCTTATGACCCCTAATGGATATATGTATGCTCCCTACTTTTTTTAAACAAACCCCAATTATTTGTATTTGTTCACTACTAATTAATAAATAAAAAATAGTATGGATTTTTAATTGGAGAGGTAATAAGTAGTTTATTTTCATAACCGCCATAGAAAGTAGAAAGGAACTGTTTTGGCGATACTAGAGGTACGTGAGGCAGATCAAGTTACCGA
This sequence comes from Acheta domesticus, assembly GCA_031308135.1. NCBI lineage: Eukaryota > Metazoa > Arthropoda > Insecta > Orthoptera > Gryllidae > Acheta > Acheta domesticus. Next base: position 47,467,898 of record JAHLJT010009355.1, read on the forward strand.
AATATTTTTAACGTTATTTAAATAGTAAAAAAATGCGCGAACTTAATTTTATAAAGTAAGATCCGTATTGTATTTTTCTTACACCTTCCAAAGAGATTAATATTTGAAATAATTAACAAAGAATTGGCAAGAGGCAGCGGACCGAGATTGATGTACAAGGTAAGTGCAGAGGCGTATCTAGGTATTCAGGCACCCATGGCATGCATAGAATTTGCGCCCCTGTCAGGATACTTCAAATTAGGCGTGTTGTTATTTGTTTTAACGGGTATACTCTAAATAGCGCCCCCTGCGTGTGGCGCCCATGGCTCGTGCCATGTCTGCCATACCGTAGATACGCCACTGGGTGCAATCAGCAATGATACTGATTCCAGGAAATTCATTTGAGGAAAAGTGTATTCATAGACTCGTAACATTCTTCAAAATATCCTTGTGCTCATCAACATACGCGTCGTAGCTCTCTTGGAAGTACCGGGAAGAACTGGAAATTCATTCGAGGTTATCGCGGCAATCTCACGAGAAATCAATGTAGGTTCGGTCTTCTTGCCGGTCAACATCTTGGGAGACGATTCTGCTTAAACTTCTTTCATTTTCAATTATGTCGTGACAAATTCATTCGCAATTAAAAATGCTGGACGTTTTAATTAGGTCTGTTATCAATCTACCACTCGGACTGTTAGTCTAACTAAGAACCTGCAGTCCCTTAACTCCACTGCAAGTATTTGCACTTGGACGAGCGTTCACATTTTGTAAAGGTTTTGTAAAGAGGATTTTATAAAAAGCTACTGATCTTTCTATGAACATTATTCACTTAATGACGACATTTTCTCGATCGTAGTTTCAGTTACATTTCGTTAAAACAGTGTGTTTGTATTCAATTAAGAATTACTAAAATCTTTCCAAAATATGTGATAAACATGTTGAAATCTTTATTATAACAGCGTTACCAGTCTTTGGAATACAAAAAAATACAACCCAAAGGAAAAGCGGTAGCAACATAAATAGAAATCATTTGCGGGGCTTCCCGACTGCATAGAAGCCTTACGATACGTGAACCTGCAGAATTATTTCTGCCGTCACTCGTAAGAGCGAGTGCAGATCACACGAAAAACTAGTGGTCATCTTTAATTAAAATTTTTGGTGCACATCATAGTGAAAGGTTATATGCATTCGAATAGGTAGCAAATATGTACAGTCATCGAGCAATGATCGTGTCACATTGGAAACATGTTGAATCTGAACTTTTCTGAACTATGAAGTCTGTTCTCTTTCCGGTTTTCTTCCCGTGGCCTTCAAATGCTGTTAGGAATTACAATACACAAAATATTGTGCTACTAAATTTGTTCCACATTCAGTTAGGAGGAAAAGAGAGAAACAATCCGAAGTACTGTAAAATATAAAGTAATGATAAAATGCGTAGTTCACACTTCGTAAAGGTATATGGTATCCAAAAGTGAAACGCTCCCGCTAAAATGATGATCAACGAAGTATGTTTGTGATACGTATGAATAATAAAAGATCATCATCGTCATCATCAAACCATCAAATGACATGTAATGCAGTCCAAATGAGACTCTATAGAGTTTAAGTTATAGATATGTAATGAAGTAGTGACCAAATAGTACAATGGTATTCAATGATAACTTTCAAGATACAGGAAGTACACACATAAAATACAGAAGCTAACGAAACAAACTTGCCATCGTCGGCCCCGTGGCCGAAATCGCTAAGTCAGTAGTGCCGTAGTGATCTCGGACCGACGGGTCGCGGGTTCGTGTTTAGCCTCGTTCATGGTTGCATGTGTTCGTCCTTTCACCCCCTATCATCCCATATCGTTTCATCCTCATACCATAACGTTAAATCCATTGGAGGTCGCTAATGACCTAGTAGTCGATGCGATCTTAAATAACAAAAAAAATTGCCATCTAATGTAACGAGCACAAGCACTGCGTTTCTCTTCAAAAGTGTCCACTGTGCAACCAACAATAACCTGACATATTCGGACATGATTTGTAAGTACTAATAAACAAAAGTAAAATGTTTCCCAGTGACTCGCTCTTCCCACTGATATCATCTGTTTTCCAAAGTTTCACTTCCTTCACAGCCAGCTCCTTTCTTCAAACAACAACCAAGGAGCCATTAAGAAGGCAGGGCGATGTCTCAACTAGGGGCAGTGAGAAAACATCTCTCTCATTTAATGTACCATTTTAGTGGCTCAAATGACAAATCGACGCACAAAATGATCCACACATCTCTTGAAACTTTTAAACAACAACCGCCAAGACAAAATAATTATTTCGCCACACGTGCAAAGAAAAATAATGTTTGTATAAAGACTGCTTAGATCATAGGAATAGACCGTATGAGAAAGGATAACCCTAAGCTTAACCCGAAAATGAAAGTCTTCCTTTCATTCTTAGGGTAAAGCAATGCCTCCCTCCCCTGCAAAATGGGAAAAGAAGGATCATAAGGCGGCCAGTTGCCCGTTGTTTTAGTGACTGGTCCGGCATCCACATGGAATTGATGGGAGAAAACCATGGAGCAGAAATGAGGCGTTTGGTATTAGACATTGGTAAGCCACTCAACAAGAAAATCCAGATATTTTCCGGTCTTGTTTCTGCTAGAGATTGACAAGCCATTGGCGACGAAGTAGTATAATATATGATGTACGTTGTACTTTTAAATACAATAAATATGCCTCTTATGTTGATCAACTAATTTTTAGAATTCTTTGAACTTTTAATTGCCTCTCCTGTAAAAATCACTTGAGTTGACTAATACCGAAAGCCTGAATTCCCATCTAAACCCATCGCTGTTCGACAAAGTTAATTTATAAATTCCTATTGTCGTAAGAAGGTTTGAGAAGGATCATAAGGAAGTATCAATTATATTTGCGGTGAATAATGAACGAACGGGTTTGAGCAAATCATTGACCTACTCTCTCAAGCAAAGGCTCTTGTTTTCTCCGCTGCACCACGATCGCGTGCAGGAGTTCTCGTGGCATTTCTCCCTCGTTATCTTATCGTCATCTCAGTCTCAGTAGCAGCGGTCCACCTGCTCCGTCGTCGGCAACGAACTTGCACACACGATACATTCCAACGCCCTCCCACATTTCCCAGACCTGCACACGAGGATGCTAAATTTGTTGGGCTGGAAGTCCTAACACATTGTTAACTGTTTTTTATAATACTGTTCTATTACAACGAATTATTGCAAACCAGAGGGTTGAAAAGCCACTCTCAACGGCCGATAGGGTTGCCAGATGTTCACTATTTGAGTGAAATGTTCACTACTTCTATTTCTGATTCACTAATTAAAAATGGAAATAGTGAACATGTAAAAAGATCTTATCCAATAAGGAAAAAAAAACACACTTTTTCTACGAGTGAACAAGTGATAGTAGAGGAGGTTTTAGTATTTATTAGGCAAGTTTTTAATTTCTGTTAGAGCTCACTATACTGTGAAGCCAATCCTGGCTATTGCGCAGGGCCATCCAGTTGTCGTCTTAGTTTGGTAAGTATTCGTAATACGTATGTTTTTGTTCAAGTGTACAGCACTGCAAACGTAAGCTAAAAGTGGGTTTCATAAATGCCTTCAAGCATATATTACTTGAACGAACTCCTGATGAGTGCTGGCCCTAATGCACACAGAGAATTTTATTTGAAGATCTGAACTATTGTATAAACTATTTAATCTATTTTATGCAAATGCAAAGCTCAACTTCACACTTGGCCGTGTTTTAAATAATAAAGAGAATGTATCATTATTATTTAAAGATATCCTCCCCCTCGCTTCACTATTTTCAGAAAACATTTCTCACAACACTAACGGCCGGCATCCGTCAAGAAATTTAACTGTCCGCCGACCGTTCAGAACAATTGAAACAAATGAGTTGATGCTGAAGATGGCGGATGAGTAAACGTATTCCCAGAAAAGGTATGTTTGTATGATTTTTTTCTCATACAAGTATGGTATTGTGAAAAAATATTGAAAGACAGACGGCCGATAACACTAATAGCAGACTCGGTTGGTTATTTACTGTTTATCGTCCCAATAACTTAAAAACTATTAAGACCTTCTATCGTTTCATTGAAATATTAAAACGAAATTTGTAAATTAAGAAAAAAAGATTTACCTAAGCAAATCGTTAATATGTGGTATTACGAGTTTGTAGAGCACAATATTATGACTCAAGTCGCCACGAATTCTCAGGGTAAACTGTACGGATTTCTCAGTGATGAATAGTGGGTGTTTTGTATTACGCTCCAGCAGTCAATTAATACAGTCATTCCCCATACGAATGAGATTTCGTGTTTTATAAACAATAAAATTAATTACATTGAGCGACAAAATATACGAAACATAACTCCTTCACAGATCTGAATGAGAAGATCATTCTATCAATACGTAAGAAAGACAATTAATTACTTTATCTCGTGAACGAGTTACCTAACGAGATACGCTCACTGTTACCGCACTCTACGAGAAACGTGTTTCCTATATTTATCGACTACAGTACCAGGCCACGTCACGTACTATGGAAAACGTTATGCTTGATGAAGATTTTACGGCAAGAAATGCCAGGAATGATAATTTCGAGATTTCCTGTTCGGAAACTGAAACGGTTGTAGTTTCACTCGTTTCCTCTAATAATTACGCGCGAAAGTTTGCCTGTTCCTCTCGCCACTTTTCTGTACAGTTTAATTGGGAAATGTTTTGGTTTTGCGTTGAAATATCTCAGCAGGCACTTGTAGAGATGTAAAACACTGGTTATCTAGATTTCCATATGATGTGTTTTGCGAAATACGAAATCACATATTTTCGTTAATTGATTGTTATTATAATAACGTACTTGCGGCATGGATTTGAAGATTCTTTTCGTGACGTGACGTGAATTCGAGATTCTTTTCGTGACGTAACGAAATTCTTTTCGTGACGAGACAAGAGAATCGCACTTTGTTTATCGAAATAACACAGAAGTAAACCATTGTTTTCCTTCATATTTAATGCAAATAATATTTACTTGAGAGTATTTCTACAAACACGCATAAACATTTTGCAATCACATGTATTCACCACAAGTGTACAATAATAATTTTAAATATATGTAAATTCATTTAACATATTGTGAAGAATACATATTGTTATTCCATTTAGATGTGATGTGTAGTTTAAGATTTATAGGTTAAGAGTTATAGATTATTTCAACTTTTCGAGTTACAAGACATCATGTTTACAGGAAAAATGAAGGAGACTGGAATAATCGAAAGATCGGCGATTTTTCGATTCGACTCGAATTCTTCTTCGAGTTATTGAAATTAGAATTATCGAGAATTATCGAAGTTAGAATTTTTTGTATTCAGTTCTGTATAATTCATTAGCAATGCTATGAACGATTATGCTTTATCCCCACTGAGAATGCTAATGTTTTTGCGTGCGATTTAAATGGAGACGGTCGTGTCCAGTCGATCGTACGCTTGTTGACATCGCGTCTGGACATTTTAAATTCTGTTTCTCCCTAAATGAATTTCAGAGAAAGTAAAATACATGGAGTTCTTACTGTTGAACAGTCGCAAGCGGAGATATGCTTTCGCTACATCTCCACATTTCGATTCTTCGCTTTATTTGCATACTCTTGCACAACCAGAGCGGCTGTGTGAGGGGTGAGAGCGCATATTTCAAAGACGCGTCAATTGCAGGAGGCTCTTTGCTCGCGCGGAGCGCCGCGCACGATTGGAAAGCTCTGCCGGCGACAAACGAGCAGCGCAGCCGTGAGAAGACACAAACCGCGAGGTAGCGCGCGCCGCAGCGCGGGGCGGAGCGGGGCGGGGCGCGCGCGGCGACAGGGGCCGTGGGTGGGCGGCGAAAACCCCAACAAGAATAAAAAACAAATATCCTAGCCACTCATTTCTAAATATTTTTGCAAGTATTAATGATTCTTAGCCCTGGAGAGGTGGCGGTTACCGGAGTTACGTTAGAGGTGGCGAGGGGTCATTTCTGACCCCTTTAAGTTATTTCTTTGCAAAATTATATTCAGCAAGAAATAAGTGCGAAATTAGGTATTTTAATAATAATCAATCATTTATAAGGTCGTATTAACTTAGTGCACTATTATAAACAAACATGCAAATGTGGAATTGAAACAAATATAAGGGCAAAATTGTCATTTATCTTTCATTGTATGTAGTGACTCCATTAACATTTTCCTGAATATTTCTACGACAAAGGTATCAGAAAATTCTGTAAGTTGTATTTTCCAACATTGTATCACATAAAAACAAACAATTTATTGAAAATGCTTCAAAGCCAATCAACACAACTTAGAAAAAGTACGAAATTTAAGATGTTTGTATTGGTTTCACAAATATTTCTAAATGAATTATTACATATAAAATTTTGAAAATCTTTCAGACAGAAGCTAAAGAATGTGGTGAAAGGTATACGAAATGTAAAGATTGTGACTCGCAAAATTAGGCAGCTGCAGCTAAGCAAAGATTCGTGGGGTCACAAGGGACCCCGCGCCACCTCTGTCGGGTTAGAGGTGCTCGGTGAGTCCCCTCGTCAATTGTAGTGTTCAATAGATTTAGTTTATAGTAAATTAGGTGTAAGTCAACAAAACAAATGGAGAGTTGTAAAAACTGAACTTTGTATAACAATCCTATATAAAATAAAATTTAAAAAAAGAAAGTGGCCGGCGGCGGGAGGGGGGAAGTGAGGCGAGGGGAAGGAGTGGGGTGGCCCGAGCTGCAAAGGGTGAGACGGGCAGGAAGCGGCGGGGCGGACCGGGATAGCTTTTGGCGGGGCGCGGAAGGGCAAGGATCGGGGCGGAGAGCAGTCGGCTCGGAAAGGAGCGAGTTGATACGGGATGGGACGGGATGCGATAGGACGAGAGGGGATGAGACGAGGCAGAACAGAACGGCGTGGGCCGGGCCGGGGTAGTGTGTAACCGGATAGGACGGAGTAGCGCGGGGAAGGATCAGGGCGGGACAGGGCAGAATTGGGCGGTGCGTTTGTGCCGGATCGGTAAGGGTCGGAACGGAATGAGTCGGGTCTGGTCCGGTCTAAGAGGGGCGAGTCGTGTCGAGAAGTGTTGTTCAGGGCTGTAGAGTATTGTATCGTGTCGGGTCAAACCGTGTCGGGTCGAACCGTGTCGGGTCGAACCGTGTCGGGTCGAACCGTGTCAGGTCGAACCGTGTCGGGTCGAACCGTGTCGGGTCGAACCGTGTCGGGTCGAACCGTGTCGGGTCGAACCGTGTCGGGTCGAACCGTGTCGGGTCGAACCGTGTCGGGTCGAACCGTGTCGGGTCGAACCGTGTCGGGTCGAACCGTGTCGGGTCGAACCGTGTCGGGTCGAACCGTGTCGCGTCGTATCGTGTCGCGTCGTATCGTGTCGCGTCGTATCGTATCGTGTCGCGTCGTATCGTGTCGGGTCGTATCGTGTCGGGTCGTATCGTGTCGGGTCGTAACCTGTCGGGCCGTATCGTGTCGAGTCGCATCTGATCGTGTCGTATCGCATATGATGCGCTGTTGTGTTGGATGTGTTGTGTTATGTTGTGTTGGCGCGGAGCGGGCCGGGCCGGCGCACCGCGACCGCGCGACGCGCTTCCCACCGAGAGGCGCTTGAGTGACGTCTTCCTGGTCGGCGCGCGCGGGAGCTCCTCGTCACAGGAGGCTTCTGCCGCTTTGAAAAGCGCGACGCGCGCCACGACTGCGCCGGCCGGCCGCCCCCTCCGTCGACGTCCCTGGGGCTGATTCGTCTTGTCAAGGAACAGACTATCTTTCTGTGCCACGCTTAATCAACCAAAATATCACAATGCAATTCGAGCATTATGAATATAAACGAAATAATATTTAATTACTACATTCACTGCCTTGAATAAAATTACATACTTTTACATATTTACCCTTTCGAAAAGAATGAACTATCCTAAGAAATTCAAGAATGTGAAGTTACTCATTTTCCACTAATTGGCCAACTTTATTGGAGTTTTAAAAAGTAGCTGATTACAGAGGTTCTAAGACTTAAGATACAAAAATGAGATCTTCACTTAAAACAAGATATTCAAATAATAAAATGAAGTTATAGACTTTCGATTCAAAACCAATAAAATTCCTACGCTGCGCAGTGATGAGTCTCGTAGCCAATAGCTTAAAATATTTGAAACACTAATAAATCACTCTAAGAAGGTCTACTTATTCTTTGAATAAATCTTCCATCGGCTTGAGGAATGTTTACCTCAGAGTAACATTTCTAAGCAACTTGCAATCAAAAGCTATCCGTAAAATCTGAAAAACCATTTGTAAAATATTTCTCATTCTCAGAAATATTTCTCAAACTTTGTTTTGTTGCTTTTTATAAAAAAAACACCTTTTTCTTTTTTCTTAAGTGAACGAATTGTCACAAGCACAAAATTTTCTGATCTGACGGCGACTGACGAAGTATGCATTTACGAAGTCTTACAGTGTACTTATGTAGTTTCAATTAATCTTAGCATACTTTTGTCGTCAAAACTTTTGTGGGTGCGAGACTGCTTAGCGATAGAAGTACTTCAACCCATTCGCTAAAAGCTCAGGGGATTTATTGTGTCTCTAAAATTTATAAAAATATAATACCATTGATCAGTACACTCCAGAGATCATTAAAAAGTAAAAAGGATTTATATTACGTAATATTCTGTTATTCTGCAAGAGTACTGTTGAAGGCTGTTAAAAACAATGATTCGACAAAACTAAAGGCGATGTTCAGATGCGTTCTAAGCTGTTGAGCGAAGATGTAAATCGAAGAATCTTTTCCGTTACTTTCATATTCCTTAAATAAAAATAAATATGATTAAACCACTAGAATTCTCCCACAGACAGCGGCTGAATCGACTAGCTCTCTAGCTAGAGTCAAAAATCCACCACAACCTACGGAACTCGAACCCTAAGACTTTCCGATCAGAGTTGCTGTAATAGAAACAGTTGTTAACCGGAGATAATGCCGCCAGTTTAATAAATCGAGCTTAGGGCGTCAACTGATGTCACTGCAATGCCTCTGATCGTGAGGTCCTAGGTTCGAGTCCCGATGGCGGCAGGATTTTCGACACTAGCTTGTCAGCCTATCCTCACCACGTACACACACTTATACTAGCATGCACTTACACTGCCACACACAGGGTCGTGGGCTTAGAGCTCGTTCCGGCAGGGGCGGTGCCCCGCTGGTGGGAGATACCTGTTTAAGGGAAATCCCCGCTAGTCGACGATAGATCGGCGCAGGATCTCGCCATCCGGCGGGGGAAGATTATCGCCACCACCCGATGGAAAACCATGTACTTCACTTACTGACCTCAGAAGTTGACGCGCCAGGAATCAATGACAATTAATTAATTAATTGAACATTAAATGTATAGTTTTTAAAGTAGCGTACCTGTTCTGATATCTTTTTTTTCTACTTCGAAATGCCTCTCAAATATTTGCTACAAATCTGTGTGTTCTAGTACGTGAATTAAGGAGGCTGTGTTCATGAAACCTCATCACACCTTGTGTTCGTGTCACATGTACCTCGGATCTTCGAGGTGTAGGAAGTGATCAAACACGCTGTTTGTTTCCCTCGAGGCTAGTCACCAGTCCTCTTTCGATTATAAAAAATGAAAGTCGTCGCACAACAGGTTAGACTGGTGCTTGAACCACCAGGGCGACACCGACTAACTTCAAGTCCGTAAAGAGGTGCTCGGTTTCACATGTGGTTGCGTGTGAACTCGGGAGCTCGCAGCTGAGCTGGGTACCGTTAAATTGCTATAAAATTAAAAGTATGCTGCGATTTATTCAACTCCGCCTCTGGCAGGTATCGGCTGTTGACTTTTTCATCCAATCGGGAGCTTGAACGTCACCATAATGACGTCACTGTAGCGACATATAAGATCCTGATAGGGTGAAACCAGCTGATAAATGCTAGAGACACGGTTAGAAAAATCGCAGTACAGGTGATTGAAATAGTTCGTTATGTAACTCAAGATGGCTCTCAAATATCCTATTGAGGCCGATTATTATAAGTAAATGCTTAGTCCTAAGTAAAAGTGTTCGTGAACTACTCGATGAAAGTAAAATACAGAAGTAAATACGGTTTAGTGAACGAAAATCTGGAATGGGGACGAAACAACCAAGCAATTGATGATATGTAACGAGATAATGACATTAGAAGGGAAATAGAGATAGCAATACTAATGAGAGATGTCTTTGCTATACGTGGGCATTGCACGGAGCAACCAATGGAGCAATGACCTCTTTGGCGCTACTTTCTAGAGGCGAAGTCGAAAACAGGATAAGAAGGTATTGATGTTGATGATGGGAAAGGTTTTTTAAAGGTTTTTATCAAATTTTCACGGTAACATTAAAAACAGACAAGATGTACTTGTGATGGAAGAAATACAATCGACTATACTCAACTGACTAGTGTCAGTTTCAGACATAATTATGGAATAAAAATAATGAACGTTTATTTTAGAGATCCAGAGACAGGACCCCAAGACAAACTGTATTATTTTGAAATTTGTAAGTAATGAAAATGGTAAAAATAACATGCATTTTTAATGAATTGAACATTCACTTGTAGATTAATATTTATAATTCAATAAACTAGCATATTCTGCGACAACAATCTTGTGTGAAAACCCCCTCGCGCATGAAGAGAAAAAGAAACATTTCTCTTACCACAGGGTGAAGGGACCCAGAACTTGGCCAAGAAGAATTCAATATAAGTTCCTAACAGCCCTAATTTAGACCTTTACGACGTGGTTATCACATCACGAGGCCTCCGGCCTCAAAAGGTATGATTGAGAGGTCTTTGGTTCGCAGTTTTCGAGTTCTGCGTGATCGACGGCAATGCTATGCTGTGTCGCGGGTCTGCATTCGCGCCTATCTAAATGTTGTAGGTTTCACCTAAAATCCCCTACCCTAAAAGCGTAATTATTTCTTACACGAACGCAAACGTGGTCCTAGTACTGCGCGTTTTGTGAATGTTTTTCACAAATATCAAAGACATTATAACAATAGTGACACATGGGGAATACGCGTGTTTAATTAAGCGGAAACACTTTAGCAAGATGATATTATGGACTCCCGTCGTCGACGTGGAAACACGCGAAGAAAACCAGTTTAAATTCACTGTATCAAACGGACAATTTTTTAGAACGGTATGTTAATCTATCTTAACACGTACAACGTTTTGAATCACAATCCGTTATTTGAACTATTCAACAGCAGCGTTACGAAACGAGTGCCGGCCCGCCCGCAACACTCTTATCCCGGCCCCTTTTATAAAAGTGCATTTTTGCAAACACAAGAAGTGTTAGTACCTTAAATAATAAAAATATCCCCTAAAGATAGGCCCCCTTTTACCTGGGTGCGCCCACATTGCGGGCCTTGCGAGCCCGAATATTTTTAAGCCACTGCCCGAACATTAAGCATGAGAGTAGGTTTTTGGCACTCCTTGACACCACGAAATTGGAGGGGGAGGTGCGGTCAGTGAGCAGCACGTAAAAATTATCACATTCAATCCTCAAACGTAGGCTAACATGTGCTGGATCTGTTTTACTACCAATTATTTTGTTATTATGCCAACTGGAGAACGTTCGTATGATATCTATGTATTTATGTAGCTAGAAAGCAAGAAAAATTAATTCAAAATTTCATTTTTAAGAAGTATTCTTTGCATGCATAATTCTGTGATTAAAGTTTAGTCCACTGCGAGCTTAATTAGAACCGTGATGAAAGTAAACAATGCGGGCTCTTTGATAATCCACATTTATGGCCTGTCCATTTTCATCAGTATCTCGACTTAATTCGCACAATACATATTCTCATCTGCTTTTTAAAGAGAGTTTTATATCAATTCTTAAAATAATATTTTTAAAGACGATATCGGCACAAAGTAAAACCCTCGCGAAAACCAATCCTTTACAAGGGATTAACCGACACCTGGTATAAACTATCCCTAAGGCATTAACTGACACTCGGTTCATCTGGACGGCTGCGAAATACATTTCGCAGAGAGATGCGGACTTGGTTGATGCTCAATTGTTTTAAAACCTGTCAAAAAAATCGTCCACTGGCCTGAACAGACCTTACAATACATTCCACGCGTGAGTGACCTAAATTTGCTGGAGCTGCTTGTCAAATGAACACTTGCTCGGCGCACGCGTGCGATGAAAAAGGCGCGGTTGCGAAGAGGGCCGTCGCCAGTAGGATCCGTTAGCGCCAAAAAAACATCAGTGTCTCTAAACGTCGATGTTCAAATTGAAAGCATTGGTGTTAATAAAACATTGCCTCAAAACCACCGATGTTTTTAAACTACGTTTACTTACCATTACCGGTGATGTTCTGGGGATTTCATTTGTCGGTACTAGCGTTCATTAATTTTAATTAAGATTTGATAGACAAAGTCAAAAAATTACCAAAAAACGTAAATCTCAGTGGATAATACAAAAATATTAGACTTCATTTATCAACGAAAATTTTTAATTACGTTTCACTCACGGTCACTTTGGTCTGAAGAACGTCCAATTTTGGAAAACAGAAAATTATAAGAGGTTTTTATTATAATGGCGTTTTTTCATTAAAAAATAAAATATCAATGACGTAAAAAACATCGAACACAAAAACATCTATGTTAAAAAACATTTTTATAAAATTGTCGATACATCAATGACTTCATAATAATTTAAACATCGATGTCACATTCCTAGACGCCAGCCCCATAGAGAGCTAAAGATGCTTGAACATCGATAACTGTTTTTAAAACATCAATGTTTCTATACAAATATCCGTGTTTTAAATATCGATGTATTGAAGTAGATGTTTTTTGAACATCGATGTTGTGTGATCAATGTGTTTACGTTTTCGATATTTTATTACTGGAGGAAAAATTCGCACAGTCACACTTTTTCAAAAGTTAAAATATAAAATAATAACTGATGGTACGTTTGTGTGTTCAAATCACACAAACGCGGTTTGTACTATCTTCGTCGAGAAGACTTTCCCTCCCCGAGATGATCCTGATGCCCTGGTATTTCCTTCGTATTTCCTTGTATTTCGGACATGGAGAGGCGTTTTTTATTTTTGTATCCAGTTAAATATTTATTATAAATTAATACACAAGGCCAAATTGTCAAATCTGTAAATGTGTTGCGCTAGAATTTAAATTTAGAGATTATTAAATCATCTTTGAAATAGCGATGTTTAGAAGAATCAATTGATTTTGGTCGATGTCTATTAATATTGATGTTTTAATTTTAAATATCAATTTTTTGCAACTTTGGTGTTTTGTTGTCGATGTCGGATCTCTACCAGGGGCGGATCCAGCCGATCATTTTTGGGGGATCATAAATTTTTGTTAAATAATAAACATATTTGTTATTGCATTGTATATTATTTATGTACTGTAGATACAATACTATACAATATTATTGTCTAAATAATTACGTAATTCGATCATAAATGAATATATAAATAAATTTTTCAAATCAAGGAAGGTAAACGAAAACTCTAGGTCTTGTAGTGGGGGGTATCATGGCTAGAGACCGAATTTTTATATAATTATATATTTTTTGTCTTTCTACGTAGCGTTCTCAAATTTGTAATCTTGGCGAATTGTGACCATCTTAACACAATATCCAAGTTTTTTGCTGCAAATTTTAAATATTTAGTACTATATTACATATTGAACACATTTTGCTATTTTCACAAAAAAAATATTTTATCGGTTTTCTTCAATTTTATTGCATATTTTTTAAGCAATTTCTTCAATTTTATTGTATATTATTTCTGCTTGCTGTCTACTTCAAGAACCCTATGTGAAGACACGAGATGTTTTCATAGTCCCGTGCGCTTGCTTCAGATATCTCAGTGTCGGGAAGGACGCGTCAGCTCCTGAGATCACTTTCACCTCTTGGTGTAAAATGTGTCACTGACGTTGCGTTTCCTGATCTTTAACCCTGATTTCCTATAAACTTTGGCGATTGCCGACATGTAACACTTCGATGACAGTAGTGCAATCGGCAATGAGTGTTTGCTGGTCGTAGATATCTCCGGTTTTACGATGTCTTCTATTGCGTCTAATCTGGCTGCAAAAAAACGGTCCTGGATAGCAGTGGATGAAACTATTTACTGATGGGAAAGTTGTATTATGTGAAATGTGCTTCAATTTGTGTTCTTCAAATGCTTTTTATATCGTTTGTATTATTTTTAAAGTTTGTTTCGGACATTTTTATAATTGTAATTTCGTATTATGTAAATGGTTTTATAATTAGTGCATTTCACTATTACATTTTATATCCGATTTTACATATTTATTACGTATTCTTACTGTTTTCATTACATATTTATGTACATATTTTGACGTTTCATACATATTTTTCCGGTCTCTAACCATAGCCACCAAGACCCCCTGGATCCGCCAATGAACTCTACAAAGAGTGAGTGCGCGCCGCGACGGGGAGTGGCGCGGCGCGTGTCGCAAGTGGGCGGCGGCCGCTCAAGTGGAGACTTGGCGCGGGATTGGACTTCTGGGAACTGGCGGGCGGAGGTGGCGGCGCGGGCGGGGCCTCTGGGAAGCACTGCGGGGGCGATTCGCGGACGCCGTGCGTTCTGTTGTGGAGGAAAACACGGAGAGGAGTGGAGGGGATGGAGGGAGACGAACGTGGCTAAGGTGAAAACCGTCTCAGATAGTCTGGGAGTCGGTGGAGACGAGTGGCGCGAACGTGGTTGTAGGGGGTTGTAAGGGGGTTGTAGGGGGATAGTAACGGCTTAAGGCGGAGCGAGATATATCGGAGCGGAGTAGCGAGGAGTGGGATTGGAGGGCGAGGCGATCAGGGAATGCGGAATGGGACGAGCGGGGAGATAATATGCAAGGCCGTGGCGGCCGGTGGGTTGCGTATTAGAAGAGGCGGCATGCATCCGTATGTCCAGGCATGTATGTCTGAACTATCATATACATTTTCCTTTTCGAAATATTTATTGAACGAGGAAAACTATAGCATATACCGACCTACACGCATTGGAATTTTAATCCTTGTCTAAGATAACTTTTTACGTTGATAACGGAAGACACAATTGCGCTAATGCAAAAATAAGAGATTCAAAAAAACTATTTCTAGGAAACACATCAGTAATTTATGAAATCAAATGAAAGGATCGGTATTCTTAGCTTTGTTAGTAGAGGCGGACTCTGCCGAAAAAACCCTAACAGCAGCATGCTGTCCCCACTCAACTCTCAGTACCCCACTCTTCCTTACTCTTCAATTTCCTCGCAATCACCATCTCCGGACGGACTCGCGATAGTCTAAGATACGACCCATTCAAAAATAATTCAATTTTCGCTTTAGTGACCACATAAAACGAATTTCGTCCTAAAAAATTAAGTCGGAGGCACGCACAAATTAAACGAGTCTTTTTAATACTTTCTGCAACTTTTGCCGAGATTTATTTTCTGGGGGGGGGGGCGCCGCCCTAGAACCCTTAAGGAGCAGCCACCACTGGTGCAAGGATGGGTCGAGTGGGAAACGTGAGCGGGGCAAGGTGGGTCGGGGGGTGGATCGGGGTGGGTCGGGGTGGGTCGGGGTGGGTCGGGGTGGGTCGGGGTGGGTCGGGGTGGGTCGGGGAGGGTCGGGGAGGGTCGGGGAGGGTCGGGGAGGGTCGGGGAGGGTCGGGGAGGGTCGGGGAGGGTCGGGGAGGGTCGGGTGGGTCGGGGTGGGTCGGGATGGGGCGGGGTGGGGCGGGGTGGGGCGGGGTGGGGCGGAGTGGGGCGGGGTGGGGCGGGGTGGGGTGGGGTGGGGCGGGGAAAGCAGGGCGGGGCCGGGAGGCTGGGCGTGGCGGGGTGGGGCGGGGCGGGCGGACCTGTATTAGTACCGGGGAACCGGTCGCAACGCCCTAAATCCGGCGCTGGCAGAGGTCATGACACTTGATCAGCAAAGGCCATGACACCACATGACGAAATAGGACGGTCTCCAGGGCCCGCGTCCTGCCCGACCTACCACTAGAGTTCTCCAGAATTGCGCTGTGCTCGAGCACAGTCGCAGTTAACGAGCGGGCCACTTCAGTGCTTGCGCAAGACTATGACCGCCGCGCGAGAACGAGCGTGAGATGTTTGAAACGAGTGAAGAACGGGCTCTCCAACATCACAGAGAGGGAGGAAAAGCAGTTGCAACGAAACCTGGATGCCAGATCGTCGAATTTTCGAACTCTTTAATTCTCCAAAGATATTCTTAACGCGCTAGAACTAAAAATAAAGAACAAAAAAAATTATTTTTTTCCCACGAGGTTCCTTGACAAAATGTAGATGACAGCGAGATGCTTGCGTTGCTTGATCTAACCCAGTCGGTTTATGAGTGAGTTTTTGAAATGAATAAGATTGAACAAAAAAAATTCACAGTTGCGGTTCCCTAGCCTACACAGTATCATAACGTGCACGACTCTCCAACTGGCATGTAGGGCACGTAGTGACACGCATTTCAAATACTTCTATTACTACTAAAACGGAATAAACATAATTGGAAATTACTTGGAAAAGATGTAGTTGAAACGATATCAAATTCGAAAACCTTTCCATTTCAGTGGCTCAGTAAAAATACTACAGGAAAAGCAAATAAATATACATTAACTTATCTATGAGATTCTACCTCCTTACCCACCCAAGCAGGTACATCGATTGATATAACGTTTTAAGAGGTACTGCTTCTTCAATTGCCAATGTTGTATTTCACATTTCTGTGCGACTGCTTTTCTTGCGAACACTGTTTTCAATATTTATCTTCACAAAATAACTTTCCTAAAGAATGAATGGAAGAACATAAAACAACTCTCTGCAAATGCAATGTGCTCAAGAGAAAAAGTTCACGTTAGTCTTCGGCAACGCCGATTGCAATAACAGTTAGCCTTAGGTAATGATGCATGTCAGGCCTGGTATGCGAAAGATTTGTCCATACTGAAGAAACGGAACGAACAAAGAGAAAGGTCGATGGCATAAGACTTGCGTAGATGGATGACCGACACTAGGAATGTCAGTTGACAGATGCACTGTGGAATGGAGGTGGAGCAACGAAAGACCAGAATTCGAACCAAGACAATGATATTTACAACTGTTGGAATCCTTTAGAAACATCGGGATGACTACGCACTGAAATGGTCAAATCAAAATGGAACTTTAACGTCTTCCAAGACAAATGAGCATCGCTGCTTTCTTTAGCACATTTCCAACGATTTATGACGACAAATCGTGGCCGTGCAAAGTAATGGGTAAATAATTAACATAAAAGTATTTCTGACTTATTCTATAGTTTATGCCGCTGCACATACTATATGTGATCGACTTACTTTGGCAAGGGAAACTGTACAGCGTAACAACTGTTGATGTAGTGGTCGGCAACTATCATCCAAAGAAAAAGAGCCATATAGTATATCCGCTGCGCATGCTTCACGCATCCTGCCCACTTTGTGGGTTGCCAGAACTGTATGCAAAGAGGGGAGCGAGCTATTCACAAGATCGGAGGTAACGAATGAACCGAGATAACCAATTCCGGTATTTAGATGGGAGAAAAATGAAAAAGAAAGTGTCGGAGTTAAAGGACGAGAGTTGAGCAAAAGCTGAGTTGGTGCCTATCTGCTTCCGAACTCAAATTGTAGCTTTTATCTCTCCCTCAAAAGTCACATCACAGTTTTCAATGTGTTTTAGGTATGGAATAAATAAATAAGACTAAGGTGCAAATGATGGGAGCATTAGCTTATGCAGTGGGGTCTCGCATGACTAAATATGGAGTTTCGTACCAGGAAATCCCTAGATTCGAGACTTCACGACGGTTTTTCTAAGCAGCCAGGCCTAATAACGCCATTACTTACAAGAAATTTCAAGTGGCCAGCTGCTCTCATCTGCCCTTTTCGTGGTTATCTTCAATTCCAGGACGATGCTGGAGAAATCTTACACAACGGCACATGGATCCTTTCCTGCCTTTCCCATCCTGCCCCCACCCCCCCATCGTTACAACAGGGTCTTGAGCTGATCCCAAAAACCCATATCCTCATTAAAAGGCGCAACTTAAGGAAATGTATTTTTACAGAAATGCAGATGCGTAGTTGTTATTGACCCATTTGTTAGGGTACCGTTCCGGCACTCGCCTGGTGTTGCTCGAAGTAACTATGGAAAACTACTGGCCAGAGCAGCCGGTTCCTCGTATTCTCGTCCAGACAGAGGCTGAATTCGACCTAGCACGGTGTAAGAGATATAGGTGGGTTCACTCCCGGTCTAAAACTGAAGCTAATGTGAGGCTAGTTCTCACAGTTCTCGCTATGTAAGCGCTGCAAACGACTTGGGCATTTTTGGGACAAGATGGTGATCCATTTAATAGCTTTGTAACCTCTGGTGGAAGCCACTAAATCGCGAGACGCCATCATGAATGCCCAACTCGATCGTGCGCACCGTACGGATAAGCGAGGAACTAGCCTCAAACTGGCTTCAAAAATGTTGTCCAAAAGGCGGCTAGTTGACACACCTATCTATCTTACACCGTGGACCTAGCAACGAAGCTCGTCTCCTTCGGGACTCGAAGTCTAGGACCTCGCGGTCAGAGTCGCTGCAGGGACAGCGCAGGCCGCTCCGAGCTCCACTGAGCCGGTGCGAGGGGCCGGGGTGCGATTTGGCGACGAGGGAGGCGAGGCGGAGCGGAGCGAGGCGAGGCGAAGCGCGGCAGGGGCGACAAAGGCGGCGTGAGAAACGTGCCTCCGAGGAGGAGAAGGTGGACGTGGAAGAGGAGGAGGAGAAGGAGCACCGCGATAAAACCCGCGGACGCGGGGAATCTTCCAAGGCCGGGCGCTTTACGTAAGTCCCGGCGTCGCGCATTGGGGCGAGATCCCGAAAAGCTGGCCAAAATATGAAAACGTTGTCAAATTTAATCAAACTTTGTATACAATGGTTTTTGGGCAAGCTAATTAAGATGCCAATGTCAACATTGCAACAAAAAAAAAACAAACAACAACAAATGGCGGATCCTATACCGCGAATTAAAAATTAAAAAGACGTCTAAAAATGTTTCAGTTTTCATAAATATTTGTAAACCGGGTGTTATAGGTTCACTGATTCCAATTCCAATGCTAACACTGAAAACCAAAAACAAAATGGCGGATCCAATATGACGGATTAAAATTGAAAAACGTCTAAAATGTTTCAATTTTCATAAACAATTGTGAACAGGATTAATGGATTTCGATTCAGAATGCATAAAAAAATGGCGGATCCGACGTGGCGGATAAAACATTAAAAAACTTCTGAAAATGTTTCAATCATTAGAATCATTAGGCTGCACGAAATGCAGGATAGCAGCTAAAAGTAGCTTATGTTTTGAGATTTCAATAGCTGAATAGTAGAGAATTAAGTTTTTACAAGATTCGTTGTGGAACTCTGTGCAACATCTGTTTTACACTTTAAAAAAGGAAAAAACAAATTATTGTATCATTTTGTTCCAAAATGAATTATTACTTAAGTAATTTTGACAAGTTTTTAAGTATCTGAAATACATATAAACATTAAACTCATCAGCACGATTTTCGTCTATTTTGAATGATGAAAATTGCTCAAAACCGAAAATTTTTACACGTGTTCAAAGGCTGATTGACGATCTTTGTGTCGTGTAACAGCTGCTTGCTCAACAGCCACGTTTCCAATGATGCAGAGCGTCACTGTGACGCCTCGGACCTTTTCTAGCTGTGGAATTAAACACTCTGGGAAGCAGTCCACCCAACTGCTTGGTTTAAAATTCCCTAAATAAAACCTTTTTTTTTCGACTTTCTGCCAGATTTTCTGGACCTTGCCCCACCGTGGGTCGCCCGCGGCCCGCGCCGGTGGCTGCGCCTCGCCGAGACCTCGTCGAGTGCCGCTTGCACGACCGCTCTAGCCGCCGCGCCGGGTGGATCGGAATTAGGGATGCGACATCGATGTCTATGTTTCCAAAACATCGATGTATTGACGCACATGTTTTTAAACATCGATATAATGAAGCCGACGCTTGATCCAGGCACCATCACAATAACGCCATTGTATAATGCTGTCATTTGATGACCGCGACCAGTTGCATAATGATAGTAATTTCGATACAGTTTTCATTATGACACATGACAAATCACAGAGAAGTTTACTAACCAAGTATTGACAATTAATCATTGAGAATAGTTTTAGCATATGTTTCGTTCGATTGTGTACATTAAAATTGTATTAGATATAATATTGTGCTCAATAATATAAATTTATTTTATTATTATTATTATTATTATTATTATTATTATTATTATTATTATTATTATTTAGTGGTATATTATTCAATATAAAGTGGTTCGTAATTTCACTTTGATCGTATTTGACTAGCAGGCGGACAGGTAACCACAGCTACCTGCGGCAGCATGCGAGGGTAGATTTAGGTAGCTGTCCGCTAGGTGGCCTTGGCTGAATCAACTGTCGAAACGAAACTATACATTGTAAAAGTTTCACTAATAAAATTCGTAGAAAATAACGTTTTTAGCAGTGTTTTTTCTTTCTTGCAAGGAGGTGCAAGGGTAGAGCGCTCCAGCGTCACCGCCAGTTTGTTTTGGAGTTGAAAGGCCCTGCTCGCGTTCGCCTGCTCGCGTTGAAAGGCCGTGAACACGGGGGTGCAGGCGGCACTTCGCTCCAGGAGCCATGCATCTCAAAAGGGACCTGTGGAGCTCAAGGGAGCGAATGAACGCAGCCCCGCGATTTCCAGATTTTTAATAATAATTTGAACTTTTATTTAATTCAATTAATTTGTATCGTGTCTTATCCTTTTCAAATGTTCAAGCTAAACTATTTTCAAAATGAAATGTCACGTGCGGGTCACAGTGTACAGTGTGTCACGTTCTGAGACTGCGCGAATCCGGGAGAGCGGGCCAAGAGCGGTTGTGAACAGATGACCAACGAAGCAATGCACTCTATTAAGCATTATCTAAATACATCGGAATGTCGTTTATACGAAATAATAATAACACACACATGGAGCCGGCTCGGATACCCGAGGTCGCTAAGGTTGAGAGCTGTAGATGTCTCGTCCCTGAAGGGTCGCGGGTTCCAATCCCGCCAGGGGCATGGATATTTCTGTGTCTGTATGTTTGTAATCGCCCATTCATCGTTTCATACCTCATCCCTCAGAGCTAACAACCATGGGATGTAAAAATGGATTCAGCAAACAAATGCTGATCCCTCTCGGGTAAGTCCCGTGCACTTACCCTCGGGAAAATATGACTGAGCCTCATTGGATACAGCGGCACGTTCGCGTGGTCCTAAGATGACCAATTTCCGAACAAAAGAAATATATACACATGGATGTGCCTTTAGAATGTTTTTATAAGGGCCTTTATAAAGACCTTAGTGATTAGAATCAGCTGAAATGAAGTTTCTTCGAACCGTAGCAGGTTATACACTTCTTGATCACAAGAAAAGCGGAGAAATTAGATATGAATTAAAAATTTTAAGTGTGAATGACAATATTAAAGAATATAGAGAAAAATAGAAAAAGCATGTATTAAGAATGCCCGAAAAAAGGATAGTCAAAGTTTCCTTGAACTACAAGCCGAAGGGAAGAAGAAATGTGGGACGACCAATGAGAAGATGGAGTGAGCAGTTTTCAGGAGCCGGAATAGACGGAACAAGACTAATCCATGCAGTTGATGATGATGATGATGATGATGATGATAGAGACCTTAGTAGCGGGGCCGGGTTTTCTCTGGGCGTCCCTGGACGCGCAGCCTGGCAACGGATGGGCGGGGCTTTCGCAGCGGTGGAAGAGGAAATGCGCCAATTACCAAATTCTTGGACGACGAGTCAGGCGATTCCAGGAACACCTGGGCTAATCTGCCACTGGCGAGGCCATGCTTCTTATTTGTGCGCCGAAACTTACCTATCGCAAAGGAACGGAATTTCGGTGAAGCGTAATCTTCTGTTTTTGTACGCGAGCTGAATTCGCGTAAGCACAAAAGGTTTGCTTTCGTTGGAAATTTTTCTCCTTTAGGATATACCGTTAGGTTTATGTCACGTTTCAGTACAACCAGATGGAAGATGTTTTAAGCGTTTCAAGGAATTTTGTTTCGGGGAATTTTTAAATTTTGTTTCGTGAAATATCAAAGCGAAAATAGCCATTCTAAATATGACTGAGGGTCATAGGAAATTACTACTACAAGGTCTTAACAATACCTCAAAGCCCGTGCAATACAAAAATTAATTCAGAAATGTGCAGGTAAATAAATTTCATGTTACCTGCTTAGTTTTAATTGCTTTCCCCGCTAGAAATAGAAATTAAATAATTAAAAATTTACTTCTCACTTCTAAAAATTCATTCCTTTCTTACCTCCGACCTCGTTCTTGAATATCCTTTGGTTTCGTTTCCACGTCAATGTCCTTTAATCTGTTTCTTGATCTCATTTCACGCTTCCTCCGTTTGAGAGTTCACTATCAGATTATTTTTGACAATGTATCCATTCGCTGGAGGTATCCACGCCAGCTGAGTTGTAGGTTCCGATACTGTGTTTCATATTCATACTGCGCATTATTTTTTTCTTTTAGCATCGGTTCTACTGTAAATTTCACTGTATTTTCCAAAAGGGTCATTGACAACTGCTCTCTTTCCGTAGAAGTAGGGACGGATCTAGACAATCACCTTGGAAGTGGGTCATGGACTTATCCTCTGGGCAATAACGAGTTAAGCAGCAGAGTTGCTGAGAGAGCCAAATTCTATTTTTATTAACCAAAGAACTTTTCTAATTGCTTAATGACACACAGGTCACGCGCAATCACCCAATTATAATTGATGTGCAATTGTGTAAAAGTTTTCTTTGTATGATTTTTTATGTTTTCGTACATTTTTACCAAAAAATATTTCAATGAATTACTATTTATCCTCATGTAGTAAACTGCGTCGTCCGTACCTCACGTATGTTGAGCTTTTGAATACCTTACGAGGGAGTTCCCACAACACAGTTCTTGTAGTTGTTATATCACAGGGGGTCAAATTTTTTACACAATACTTGACATCAGCAGGGTGTGTAAATGCTTAATACCTAAATGGCTAATCACACTGTAATGGGTTAATACCTTTTAATGTATTGCAATACTATTTATTTACGTTATACTAAGCTATTTTTTTGAAGGTCACAAAAACGATTAATGAGAGACACCACGACCATTTGTGTAAAATGTAGTAGGTGTTAGATTTATCTTCTCAATTACTGTTCTTTCTAATCTTTTGTAACATTCTGGAAGAGATTCGATTTACCGTAAAACAGCATACCGCATTCCGATTTTGGCCTTATATTAGGGAGAACTGGAGACAGAATGGAACTAGATGGTGCGAACCATTAAGAAGCGACCACAGGACCTCTAAACGATGCATGAGCCGACTACATTTGAATAACGTCGTTCTTCTGAGACGTTACTTTAGTGGAGATTGTTCTGAATTTGAACGGTAGAGTGTTCTGCTACCGATCAATTTCCACGACGGCACATCCTTTTGGTTTGGATATCCTATTTCGTTTCGTAATTGTTCGTTCTTGCGCCTAGTTTTGGCATGAGCTCATAACAGCACACTGACTTTATACTTTTTTTATTAAAGCAAAATTTATCACGCACGCTACATCGCGCAATAAACTGGTTGAATTTCGTACTTCGATATCTAAAGTAAAGTTGGAGTTTTTGTAGAAACTAATTCAATAGAGATAATGCGTTACTTTCCTTCAAACTAGTGGCAGTAAGACATTGCCTTTTTAAATCGATATTTACTTTAAAAAATAACAAATGTCATATAATTGTATTCCTCTTTATTATCTATCCATCGCAGAAGATGGGAAGAGATTATTCGATTTATCCACAAAATTTTAAAAAATATTACGAACAACGTATCAATGACGTGCTGTGGTATTGCCGAGCGAAAACGCCACTTCGATATAGCGAACCGTTTAGAAGTAATGGGAGGGGGGTGTCCCAATGGCTTAGCTAACTGGGGGCGGTCCGCCCCGGGCGGCACTTTTAGGGGGTGGCAAGATAACACCTGAAAATTAGATTACAGTACAGACACGTCCCTTCAGGGAAGATCGTGAGTGACGCTTTGACAATTCAAAGAAAGTTTCATTGATGGATCCTCACATTAACTCAAAATATATATGTACGCGCTTTCCAAACAGGTTTTAATGCTCGCGTAAAGTACGTGTAGTGATTGTTGAATTAATGAACTTTGTTGAAAACTGTATTATTCGTGTACTAATTCATCCGACTGTGTATTAAATATTTTATTTATATTTTTATGTAATTGTATGTTTAACTATCTGCTAGGCTGTTCAAGCTTGTATATTTTAGTGTTTTAAATTGAAATACCTAGATAAAGGGGCGGCGAACTTTTCCTCCACCCCGGGCGGCTGACAGCCCGGCTACGCCAGTTGGGGGGGTCCCCGGCTTCGGGGAGGTCACGTGCCCCGCGTTCCCTGAAGCCGCCACTGCGTACGAGGGAAGTTCCGGGCGAGCGGAAACCTCCCGTGAGAACGGCAGGCAACTGCACGCCGTCGCCCTCCGCTCCGCGTCGGAAACGCGCCTGGGCCAATACCCGCGCCCGCCTCGCGCCCGCGCCCGCGCCCGCCTCGCGCCGGTGCGACGCGGCGTTTCGCCGGCGCGCTGTGACGCAACGCGAGTGCCAATGCGGTTGTGACGCGGGCGAAAGAACCGCGCGGGAAAGTGAGAGCCCCTGAAATCGCCCTCGGGCGAATGGGAGGTGCGTTCGGAAAGCGGCCCTCGTTCGCTGCTGTTATCGACCGCTACATATCACAAGCTACGGACAGGAGGTAAGGCTAGATGGGTCAGGTAAGGTTAGATGGTGAGTATAGGCCAGGTAAGGTTAGGTGATGTGAGATAAGGTTAGATGAGGTCATAAAGTGAATTTTTCAGGTTTCTTAGTGACAAGGGCTTGTTTTACACTAGCTGAGCGTAGGCAGGTGACTCGATCATTGTGTAAGTTGTTTTTCGTAGCTTCTGGATTTTAAGGGAACTGTAGCATTTTAACAATTTACACTTTTAGACTTAAAGACCACTTCCTGTACGCTCGTTACCTTTATTAAGCGTTTTCAGGGTTCGTAAGCATGTAAGATTTTTTTGCCACTCCCTCCAGTAACATTGACTTGTTAAACATGTGTATTCAAAATTAATATGAAATTAAGCTATTAATTTTGCAATTAAAAAACAAAATTGTTAAACATGTGCAAACCAATACATTGAATTGTGTTTAAAATATATTTCGGACTCCTATTTCTCATCACTCCTATTCAGCACGTGCTTAATCGGTGTATACGGAATTGTCCTAGAATAAATGTTACAATTTTATAGGGCTTGTAGAGGGGTAGAAAATGATCACATTTCTCCAATGAACATATGATGAGAAATTTAATAGGGCGAAGTTGCACACGGGACATTTTCCTTCGATTATTAGGCAATTTTTTATGTACAGGTTTTCACCAGGTCACGTTCCGACGCATGGTGATTCCATTTACCAGCCGAACACCTCCGCATACGGGGTTGCCTAACAAGTAGACTAAAACGCAACACGTGCAACTCCGTTAAATGAAATTTCCTCTTTATGTTAATTGGCAAAAAGTGATAACTTTCCACCCTTCTACTTGCCTTAGAAATTTGTAACATTTATTCTGAGACATCTGTATATTAGTCCACAGTGCATAAGATCGGTGGATATCACCAGCCACATTGGGATCTGCAAAACCGTTTCGTCACAGATTCGGTCAAGAAGACGGTGGAAAAACTTTCAAAGGAGAACCCTTAATTTCCTACAGCGCTAGGCTTGTCTTCATGATGAAAAAGCGTAAGGATCTCTACATTAAATTTAACATTTATTCAGCAGAGAAATCTCAGAGGAATTAACTTATTATGGAGTTTGTTTCTTGGCGCGAAACTTGAGGATTGTGAATGTTTTTTTATGCAAATATCAAGCTTCGCCCACTTGACTTGATAAATAATTTGGACGAGAATAGTGTGGGGGAAAGCTATCGAAGGTGCGGATTAATCATAAAAAATACAGATTAAGCATTAAAACAAATACGATTTGCCATGCATAATTATTTTTGATGTATTAGTACGGTTATGATACACTGACAGAAATTTGAAAGAGGATGCAAACCAGAATTCAATTAAACTGTTAATTGAACAAATGTGTCTAGTACTGGAGGAGTTTTATCTATACCAGCGTGCCTGTTGTTTTTAATAACAGCTGAAACATGTGTTGCTGTAGAACATTGACTGTTTCTATTAAACAGAATATATGTTCCTAATATATGTTTATTATTTTGATACAGCAAAGAAAAAAACAAGAAACATGTTGAAAGTAAGGAGACAGAAATGTAAGTTTGTGAGGCTCTATTACGGGATTTTAAACTATTTTTTGGCATAACATTATCAAATTACCATAACAAATATACACATATGTGGAATATCTTTTAATAAACATATTAATAATGACAAATTGAAGAATTCACAAATTTGAAATGCTAAATGTTCTTGCATTTTTTAAATACCTAGTTAAAATTTAATTATCTGGTGACGTAAACCTAGTGCGTATTAAACCAAGTAAAGTTAACTAGCATAATTTGAAAGTGAGGACAAACTTTCGATGCTTGTGTCAGTGCCCACGTTTTAGACATGAAATTATACCCGAGTATGAATGAACGTGAGAGGAAATCAGTTGGCCATCAAGATTTCAGTGCCGAATTCAATGTGTCTTGAGGAGAATAGGAGGAACTATTTCTCAGCTCAAAAGAACACTTGTAAAGGACTTACAGACCTCAAGGTTGTATTCAACTTAAAGAGAATATTCCCAGAACATGTTCAAGTCTAATAGAAGATAATAGCTTAAGAGACTCGTCATACTAATTGGTCTGGCCATTCACTCTGTATTCCTTGCCTGATCAAAAACACAAATGTGTCTATAATGTCTAATTATGTCAGTTAAATAAACTTCCCTATTACTTTCAAAACACGCATAAAACATTTCCTTGTTTGTGTTTGTTCGCCATATTTCTCCAGGAAAAATGTGTAAATCTAATACATTGAGTAGAATAGACCTTAGTATTTTTGACAAATACTGTAGAGATTTTGTTTATAACCATGTTAATATGTCACTACGTAAAATACGATGATACGTAAAAGTATTTAATTTACCTTTCGCAAAACATTTTTTGACTTTCATTTAGAAATAAAGTATTAATTCAATCATATTTTATGCAATAACTGCTAAATGGATGAGAAGAAAACCAGGTATAAGAATGAACATTCCTGTTTTCCCCAATTTTGATTTTCATATTATAATCACTTTTAAATGGATTCTCGTCTTCCAACATAAATTCTATTGGAAAGCTGCGTTGGACCTTGTGCTGTCGCGTCAGAGTTGACTCTAATCTCCCGCATGAGGAAACAACTAACAATGTGTGAACCAACTATTGAAATGAAAAAGCTTAATTTTGAGCAAATATAATAACTGACAAATTATCATATATTTTTTATGATAGTGATTCTGAGTCTGAACTCTACACGTTGAGACAATTACATTAAAATGAATTTGTTTTCACTATCATTTATCGTTATATGCTGTATAACATTCGACTAATCCAAAATGGAGAATATACTTTAGAAATGAATCGGGATTTTTAACTGCGCCGAGTAGTGCTTTATTATGTCTCTACATTTAATACGTTGGTAGAGTGCTTACGTAGCTATAACAGTAAACGATCATGCATGCATACGTGTACAATGTACATGCAAAGTATACTTAACACTTTTCCAGGAACACATAAGGAAGTTGCCTGGACTGTCAGCCACTCTCGGTCCAGTATTTATCTCTAGTTTTCCTTGATTTGTATCGCAATTCGAAACAAGTAAGCACCTTGGAATACCTGGTACTTCTCGAAACGGTGTGCTTTCTTCGAAAGCAGAAGTTAAGCAAGAACTCTCAGTTTCCCGCATGCTAATGCGTCACCCTTCACTTCGCTATGCATTTTACCACTACAGAGCACCTCGGTAGGGGTGCAATGCCAATGAATTCACGATGACTCGGCACAAATTGTTCTTTAGATGCATCATTTAAATCCTACAGAAATGGAACATCAGTGCCAATTGCATTTTGATGTAATGCGCTATGTTAAAAGTTAAAAATTGTTAAAGGTAAACACTGTAAAAATATTTCACTTGAGAAACAGAAAATTAGAGATTCGAGTTAATTGGGTACGAGTATAGTGTCGGCGGAAATATCATACTGTTCCTATTGTAAGAGCTTCTGAAACAGAATCTTAACAGAAGCTAAGAAATCACACAGGATTTTTTAAAATAAAAACGCCATTCTCTGGGTCACAAAAGTGCAAAAATGTCATATTCTAATATTAATTTCCAGCACAATCCAAATTTAGTTTCGGACAGGGCTCCTCTGCGATTCGACGACGAGTGATAATATTCAGAAAAACCAGGTGCTCCCTGAATAGTTTATCACTTTGTCATCCATCAGAACTATTGCCACGAAACAAGAGTATTATCGTCGCGAATGTTGAGGTATCCAGAAGATACCGAGTAGTTAATATTTATTCTCATTGTAGAAAGTATTTGACCTGATAATTTATTTTTTCCTCTTTACCATTTCCAGAGCAGTGTGCAATACCAAGAAGCAAAAACAGCGATCCAGATTTTTTCTATATCCGTAGCACATTCATCCTCGCTAGCAGATGGTTCCAGGGAGAATTAGCTGCTTATTGAGGAAAACGCTTAATCAAGGTTCGAGCGTACAGAAAGGGGGTCTTTATGTCTAAAAGTGTTAATTGCTAAAAGACTATTGTTCCCTTAAAATCCCAAGCTACGAAAAACAACTTATACAAGGATTTAGGGTCACCTGCCGCCTCTCGGCTAGCGTCAAACACACCCTTGCCACTTAGAAAATTGAAAAACTCATTTTATAACCTCATCTAACCTTATTCGCAAGCAAACCAGACTTAAAGCCGTAAATCACAATCTGCGGAAACTATGACAATCAGATCGGATTCTCGCACGCAGCGTACTCCGTGAGCCATTGATAAATTTCCGTGGAAATGGGCAAACTTCATGAGAATTATGCAGAAGGAACGCGGCGAACTGTTAGTTATATCATAAAATGTTATTAAAACATCCTGTTGTTATTGGAAACAAATTAAACCCCCTGCGCGATAAGCAACTTTAGGTGTTACTATTACAAATAAAACTCACAATACGTCCAGTCCCAAGAAAGGTATTGAATCAGTAATCTTCACCACTCTTCCTCTATTCCATTACAGTTCAAAATCTCTAGAGGGGACTGCTTAATACAGGTCAATCTACGAAATTTTCCTGGCTGCTGATCGTGGCGCCAGATAGCCAATTAAAAAAGGGAATTTACATGTCTTAGAAAATTTTTAAAAAAATCAATCGGTTCCGTGAATTGGCCGTCATGGAGGTGACCACTTCATTGAGGTGACCGCTTGAGTAGTTTCCCTGCACAATAACGAACATGCGTTTTTCGTGTGAAAGTTGGTACAATATGAGACGGCAATTAAACGACTTGTTATTTATCAGGACATCTGTCCCAATGCACGCCATCATCCAGACTGCCGCATCGTCTGATCTAGGTGTTTAATTAGTATCGAAAATCACCCCCCTTCTCGAGAGTAACTTATGACCCTCGATCAAAGAAGCTTTAATTGTAGACTCATTATGAGATTAAACGACATGCATAATGAGATTAAACGGCTTGTAGGCCCAATTAAACGGAGCTAAATTTAAGCCGCAGATGCCCCACGGACTGTGCTAACCAGAAGGATTTAAATGGCTGTCAATCGTCGAACCATGACATTCCAGTGACATATTCAGCTCAAATGCACCAACTACACAACTCGAAACTCGTGACTAATAAGTCAAATATTCTCAGTCACATGATTGCTTTCTGTCGCGAGGTAAAGTTTAGTCGGCTACCAGCAAGGGCGAACAAGGAACAAGCGAGGCGGCAGGGGAACAAATGGTTTTAAATTCAAAATGTGGTTACAATTTAATAAGTCTAGACTCCGGGAACAATTATTCCGGGTCCGATTAATCCAATCTACCGCCCACTGGTGTTATCACTGTGCCCTTTTTATTTACGATTGGTCAGACACTTAACCCGACAGCCACATTGAGGAGGCGCCTAGAAATACCCAGGGGCACTCTGCGACTAACGCAGTTTGTGTGGTTCAAGCGCGGACCAGGACGCCCTGACTCCCTCACTCCTCCTGACTCCATCTCCTCCGAGTTAGCTTTTAGGCCCGCCTAGGTTAGAATCTTTCGTAAGGCCCGAGGTATCCCATGGGTCCGCCTGGGTGTCTTATTAGGTGCCTTCCAAGAGGGGAATGTGGGGATAGTTCCCGACTGCGCAACTGACTTAGACCGTAGACTCATAGCATCGCATGTCTTTATCATTAAACATTTATAGACAAGGGGCAAAGTTAGGTTCAGGGTTTAAGGGAGGTACGAGGAGGATTGGAAATTACACAATCACCACTTAAAACAGCTATCCATTCGGCTTTAGAACCCACAACCATGGTGTAACGTTACTGTGACCACCTGACCCAATCCCTTGCATCATCACAAAGGCTCTCTAGCATCTACTGTATGCTTTTTTAATTGTCTTCTCCGAGAAACAGCAAACGGCGAAAGCAGAGTATTATTCTGATTTGACGATGATTGCTTAAAATACGAACAGATTCGCCAAAACACTGAATGTCAGAAAAAAAGACGATATTGTTGCAATCGAAGGGAAAATTTGGATACCTAACGTTGGGAAGAAAACGAGGAAGTAACATGCGATAACCCAAGTGAGATGTGTTAAAGACTCTTACAATGATGAGACCGAATGCTATCATTTTCCACACAATGCTAAGTTCTGATTTTGGTGAAGATGAAATAAAACACTTTTCTGAGGGTGTGTGACAGAGCATGAATCGCTTTTCCCTTTGCAAGTAATTTTTGTGACAATGCAGTTACATAAAGATGCAACATTCCCAGCACGTAAATGGAAGAATGCACGTATATCAAGAAAGTAATTCTAAACGTTTCTTGAGCATTTAAACATGTCGTGACACATTTTTGTTGTTCTACGTTGTTACGAAACCAAAATTCTCACTTAAACATGAAATCCAGAATTATGTAACTGAAAACACAATTCTAGAATTTTCTCGAAAAAGACTGAGAACTCTTAGTGAAAAAAATATTGTGTTTAAATTCTTAGAATGTTTGGGGAAACAGTTTCCCACTTTTAATAAATGTAACGAAAAAAATAACATGAACGGAATGTGTCATTTATATTGAAGTAACGGATTTAGAGAAAAATCAACACATATCCGTCACGAATTCCAAGTAATCATATAAATCGCAATACATAATTTGATAATAAATTAACGGAAAAATATCAATTATCAAAGTAACAATTAACTGTACCTGGATGCCAATGTCCCATTAAGAATATACGAGTATCATACGAGAAGATGAAGATGGGGAAGAATAAAATAGATGGAGGAAAAATAGATGGTAATATGTAGACTGGGAAAAGTAAATGTGAAAAAAAGTAGACGAGGGAAACGTACTCAGGGACAAAAGTTAACAGGCGAAAAGTAGACGAGGAAAGAGCACAACGGGGTACAAAGGGAGTAGACGGGGGAAAAGTATCTGTCAGATTCGAGCTTCACTAAAGGCGGCTCCACACATTCGGCATTCGGCGAGCAGCGAGCAACCGCTCGCCGAATCCAGAGTAGTGTGGATGGGTCGCTTGCTATTTGCCGAGTGACGAACATTCGGCGCTCGCCCTACCACCGCGTGTCGGTCTTTTGGACACATCAAAGGGAGCGAACATTCGCCGAACACATCAGCTGTGCGGGATCGGGCGAGCAGTAGCTCGCTGCTCGGCGAATGCCGAATGTGTAGAGCCACCTTCATATCACGGCGCCAACCTTAATAAAAGTGAATTTGCGTGTACTCACTGGTGGTGAAGTTGCGCGAGGTGTAGGCGAGACTCTCCTTGTCGTCGTAGACGGTGAGCAGCTGCAGCTGGTAGGAGGCGCCGGGCGTGAGGTTCTGCAGCGTGTACTGGAGTCCCGTCTCGTGGAGGGTGACCGCCCGCTGGGCCTCGGGCGGGAGAGATTCCGAGAGCGGGATGACCTGCAGCCAATCACAGGTACCGTCCACATTGCCTTAATAACAGTGATGAGTAAAATTCCATATAATACATGGAATTTTATATTATATTATATTATATTTTATATGGAGCAGAAATGTGGCCTGTAAGAAAACGCCGTGGAGACAAAATGCGGTCGGTAGAGCTCGACTTTATGAGAAGATCTTTGCAGATAACAAGGCTGAGCAAGACAAGAAACGAAGTGGTATGGGAAAGAGCTGAGGTTCAAACAACCACAACCAGAAGACTAGAAAATAAAGCTCTTCAATAGTAGCGACATGTCCAGAGGATGCAAAATGAGAGATGGCCAAATCAAATTTTAAACTGGAGACCTGAAAGAAGGCGTAGGAGAGGCAGACCTGTTTTGACCTGGAAGGCATATATATGGGAAGTAATGGAGGAGAAAGGATTAGAAGAAGGTCAATGGGAGGACCGAAAAATATGTAAATCGAACTCTTAGAGGTAGAAACCGTCGAAGAAGAAGAAGAAAGGTAAAATTCAGTCACCAGCACATATTTTTAGATATTGCATCCATGCGTTGGTGCGTCGCGATAACACCTCCTAGCAGTGTAATGTTTACCCTTTCGAAGCTGATATGCGCTTAATCTCATATATGTAATTGTATTTGCTTTCTTACAGTAAAAGTTCAGTGAATAAAATTTGCTCATAGGCTGACAGGGCCTCGATAGAGAGCAGTCACTAAAGCTAGTCTGTCGATAAAATTTTTAAACGATACTGTAAACGTTGTTTCAAAGTTTAATTAGTAATTCCTGTAGTCTTTTAATACAACTCAGTCATTCCTGCAGTCTTTTTTCTTAAACGATATTGCGATTAGTAATCGACTAATTTACAACATATTTCTAGTGGAAATTATTTAATTTTAAATTTTACTCATAACTAGTAATAAGCAACGAATATCAACACTTGGTTAATGACCATTTACGAAGAAAACGTTGTCAGAAGTTAGGCCATAATTTGACATAAATGTGGGCGTGTGATTACGAAGAACTCTGCGTGAATGTAAACTCAGCTACTTACCGATACTGATACAATAATATCGATACAATGTAGTACACAATAGAAGTAATAGTTCACAAATGGCTCAGTTTACGTTTGGTACTCTTAATGCTCGAATCAGAAAAATCCATATAAAATTGAAAGACATTAAGTAAAATGGACGCGATCATGCTTCCTAATTCGTATTCCATGATTAATAATAATGATTCTAAGAATCGTTTCATGAACAATCAAAATGATGAATAACAGTTTGTGCTCTTATATTCTGCATCAGTTTTTGTTTGTAACAATAGCGCTAGAAGTTCTTTAGATCTTGCTACAATACATGAAAGTGTGTTCTCATAACATGAGAACGTGAACTTCAGAGCTTGAAACTTACAAAGTTCCATGGTTAAATCTTCTGTTTATATCCTCGTTTACATTCACTTTCACAGACGAGAATGGTTCCGTTCAATAAATTGGTACCAAGAGTTTGCGTTTACGTATAAACTTCACTGTGAATGAGTCTTTACTTGTCCCAAGAAATACAGTGCTCTATGATTTTATTCGACATTGGATAATTCGAATTAAATCAATATAGACTTTCATATCAACATGTAATTAATAACTCCCCAAATTCAGGTATGTGCTTGGCATGTGCTTGGTATATGCGTGGCTCTAATGAGATGTAGTACCATGTAGATACCGTAATGGGAAAATGAAAGAATAATCGAAGTACAACAAAGCTCAAGCACAATACAGGGTTTCTGACATGTTTGAAGAGTGGACGAAATTTCTGAATTAAAGCATAGTTCTTCAGTATATTATTATGAATATTCTGAAGCAAATTTTTCTATGCATATTCTGAAGAAAACGTTTTCCTTATATCTACTTACTTGCTCTGTTCATGTTTAATGGTCACGTCTCAATAAACTCATTCCATATTTCAATTTTCAGAAACAATACTCAAATGACAAATTTCTTGACTCTATTCTAACAGCGATAAACACTAATCTCTTTGATATTAATACATAGTAACAGAAGATTTTTAATATATAGTATCGGCAACATTCTTTAAATATTCAAAGCAACGCTGTTGAACTTTTCGACTTTCCGGGTCGACAAGAAAGCCCGCTTATCAAATACATTTCATTGATACACATAAGCAACAAATCATCTTTAATAACTGTTTTATCGTATTGAAATAACGTGAGGGAACACAACAATCAATTTATATAAAACAATAAACCATGATAAATGAGGCATTTGAGATTAGATTAATTTGACATTAATCTTCATTAAAATGAAACAACAGTGAGATATTTAATCAGTGGAATTATGACATTAATGGGACAATCATTGTTTTAGTTTTGCAATTCTCCACAACTTCTCTCAATACTTTTCATACATTTTCGTTCTGAGATTTCGTTTCTCAAGTTTCATACTTAGAAACAGCTGTTTGTTCTATTCTAGATGGTTGAAACGATGAAATGCTAATGATTGATCAGCTAAGACATAGTTTTACTTTTTCAAAATGAGCAATCAGTACAATGAAATTTAAATTTGTCAAAACATCCAAATAACACGTAAGAATGTATACAATTGAAGATTATAAACCGTAAACACTTAGTAAAACAGGGTAAAGAATACTTAAATGACTTGGAATTGTTAAGATTCTAATGACAAAAGTTCAAGACTGCAGTTACCAAATCTCAGATAATTTTGACGAGTTGAGGGATTCGAGAAAATAAGTAGGCGAAGATTCAAGGATTCGAGACGAAGAATCGGAGCGATGCAGAGGAAACGGAGAGAGAGAGAGAAATGAGAGGACGGGAAGGGTAAGAGAATCATGGACTCAAGAACTGAGGAATTTTAATATTTACGAATTTTACGTATTATGGATTTAAGGGTTTACGAATTGAAGATTTTAAGAAGTCGACGACTTAAAAGATTAAGAGATTTAGAGGTTCGAGGAAGAAAGAATTCCAGGATTTAAGAATTTAATAATTCAAAGATTAAAGAATACCAAGATTTAATAATTAAACGATTTGAAATCGAGGATTTAAGATTTTAAAGATTTAAAAATACAAGGATTTAAGAAATCGAGGACTTTAAATTTCAGGATTCACGAATTGAAGGGTTCAAGGATTCGAATACCCTACCTCTAAAATCCTAAAAAAATGTAATCCCAATGAGTGAGAAGATGAAAGAGTACTGGAGGAAGAAGAAAGAAGGACAAAGGAAGAAGCAATGAAATTGATACGTGATCCCTAGATGACCCAAACTAAAGAAGAAGAAGAAGAAGAAGAAGAAAAAGAAGAGAAAGAAGAAGAAAAGGAGAAGAAGAAAATGAAGAAGAAGAAGAAAAAGAAGAAGAAGAAGTAATGCGAATGCCAGGCCATGCGGGGCCGCGTCTCACCTTGATCTTGTAGGAGGAGGCGTGTCCGCGCGCGGGCGGGCGCCAGGAGACCAGGGCCTGCTTGCCGCCCTGCGGCGTCACCGTCAGGTTGGTGGGCGGGTCGGGCGCCGTGGTGATGGACGCCGTCCACGTGAGCAGCTCGCTCACCGAGCTGTTGCTGAAGTAGAGCCAGAACTCGTAGCGCGTGCCGGGCAGCGCGCGCGAGAAGCGGATCTCGCCGCCCGACACGGTGGAGTTGGGCGCGGGCTCGCCCACGGGCGGCTGGTAGTCCAGGCGGAAGGCGCCGCCGCCGCCCGCCGGGATCTGGATGGCCAGGTCGGCCGCCCACGACGCCTGCAACCACACGGAAGCACGCCGCGGTCAATACGGCTCAATCCAACTAAGTCACTGATTGTTATTAATTATGAAAATAGGTTGTTCCAAAACATACTTAAATTCCATTATAGGATTTTGTTACAAGCACGTCGCGGTCAATAGGGCTCAATTCAACTAATTGACTAATTGATTTTTGGCATCTTTGTATTACAGACAATCATGTACGAAACAGAAAACAGACACCAAATTCAGTCCAACAGTTCAACAGTTCAAAAACACATATACTTCAATTCCATTATAGGATTTTGTTACAAGCACGTCAATAGGGTTCAGTCCAACTAACTGACTAATTGTTATTGATATTTGGTATCTTTGGATTACAGACAATCATATATGAAACAGATAACTGTCGAAAACAGGTTGTTCAAAAATACATATACTTCAATTCCATTATAGGATTTTGTTACAAGAACGTCGCGGTCAATGGGGCTCAATCCAAACACGTATTCAGTTGTTTCACAGTTGTTTTGATTGCAAAATGAAATCCTCATGGCTAGTCTCCTTCACTTAAGGGTCGTCAACCTATGTTATGAAACAAGAGTGTGTTATTACTTGTACCCGTGACAACATTCCGCACTTGGCAAATCATGTCGAAGGCTTTCGCGGCCAGAGTCATGAAGTGTCTCTTCAGCCCTGAGGAAAGCCACGACAAGTCGATCGAAACGACGGGTGAGCCTTCGACGTCAACCAGACAGCCAAGGGCACTCGCATTCCGCGCTCGCCGACCATCCTTGTTTGAAAAGTGACAATTGCTGGTATTGGAACACAAGCCCTTAACGGCCTCCAACTGTGCATTGCGGAGTAACGAGCATTGCGGGTTGCGGACGTCCCTGACGCTGCCTTCTATCAATCACTAGCGGACCCGGCAATGCTTCGCTATTGCAGTGTATTAAATAAATACAATTCAAGCTCGAAATCAATTTATTCATTGAAGCGTAACTACGTTTTAACTACATTTTACTACAACAATCGAATATTCGAATAATGTTGTTCACCGGCAGCATTTGGTTCACGCTTCTGCTTTCTAGATCGCAACTTCGATGTTATTCGTGGTTATGAATCGAAGCGAGGCGTGTAGTTCATAAATTTATACATAGATCGCACTTCAACCAAGATCCTCTGGGAACGGCGTAGAACCCACCTCGTCGATTAACTACGCAAAAACAACGTCCACACATATCCGATTTAATTCAAACTCCTGATCCTAATAAGAATAAAGTGTAGAAATTTCAGCAAAGTCGGCTGAGTAGGTTTTGCGTAGATAAGCGATAGACATACGCACATTTCGTTTTATTTAACATAGGTGTGGATAAATCGCGGTCTTCGATTTTCTTCGTCTTGAATTTGATGGATATAGGCCTTGGGACAATTCCCTGCCCAAAAGTAGGACACTTATGGGGCTTTATGAAATTTATTATAAATGGTACTAAACCATAATCGTTTCTAAGAGAATTAAATAATAGGTTTTCTTGAATGTGATTTAACGTGGGTTCAATAAAACCTCTAATCTTTGCACTCGTACTATCACTGAAGCTGGAAAACGTAATTGCAATAGCCAATGCCTCTAAAATGTAGGACGGGGTTCATCTACTGACATACATTACCACTACATAGTATGACATAAGCATACACATATTTCAAACTGAAGTACAAAGAAAATAGTTTACAAAGAAAATGTATGCCCCTTGCTCAATCGCGCTGGGTATCTTCTCTCTGACGAAAAAACTTTACTCTCATTGTTTTATATGTCTATATGAAATTACATATTTCATTTACGATTAATCGTATTGCAAGATAATACGATTGCGCAAAAGTCGCATCAGGTAATTGAAAAAGTAACTTTCAACAGAAGTCACTGATTCGTAATTGAAGAAAGGTAAGGAACTTCTCTTTTAATATTTTTCTAATTACGTAACTTTTCCCCCATGCTCGTCAATTTTTCAGAGAAGTACATTTATTTGATAAAAGTAGTACCTACATACAATTAGTATCAAAAGAAATTTATTTCCTCATTAACGAAAATTGACTGCGAACGCTAACTACATTTCTTTAGCACCACGTTACGAAACGCATCCTGTCGTATAAGGCTCTCAAACTTTCTTGCCTAGAGGGCTAATCATTTGCGTAATCTTTTCATTGCTTAAGAAATCGCTAAGAATATGTTGGAGTAAACCTGTAACTCCTCTGAATCATTGCAAAAATATTTGGAAAGAATAATTATAATGGCATGGATCACTGATTAGCAGTTTCACAAATTCTCTTAACGGACGTTAAATAAAGCAAATGTATAAAATTTTAATGCCGGTAACGATTAACAACGAATTATTGAATGCAATTATTAATTTAAACATTAACTGAGAAGAATTTCAACCTTATAAGAATTATCAATTATATAATTAAACTGAAGCGAAATATGTGTTGTAAATTAAAATAACATTGTTTCTGTAATAGCATAAAACTACGTTTGTTGCCATTTCAATTAAATCTTATTATTATCTCAATAATAATAATAATAATAATTAGGTTTCTAACGTTCAAGATTTATACACACATACCCAAAAGAACAAACAACAAGTTAAAAGACCACGATTATGACCGTCTTTGAGAATCTGACCGTTCTCCAGTATCCCCGAGCAAGAACGACCAGCAGTTTCTTAAGAAACATTTATTAAAAAACAAAAAACCACAACTTAAAGCAAATTATTAATAAACTCAAAAGTGATATACAACCTAAGAAACCCTACAATCCGCGAACAGTATAAAAGTCGTCAAAAAAGTCGCAAATTTTCACATATTGAAAGTGTTATTTCACAGTTCTTGGACAATGTACTTTCTCTTCATGCAAACCATATCCACTGCAAGCCACAAACTTAGATTTCGAATGAGTATTTTGCAATTATCGCCCATTTATGTTACAATAGGTAAAAACACTTATTATATGGACATGAAAGGGGGACGTTCTTTGAGGAATTGGAACAAAACCCACCTTATTTTCCTTGCCTACGTTATTTTCGTTTCGTATAGGAGGGGCGTCGCCTTACACTTCGGCACGTAGAAAAGGGTGGAGGCTCACTAGAAAGAGTAACCGACTCTCCAAGATTTCAAATGAGCCGTGGACCACCTCTGTATGTGTTCTGGAGGCTTCACAGTCGGTACCAAATCATAGGTGCATTGTTCTTCATAAACTAGTAATTAAATCCGGGCGAACAATTTTTAATAAAATTTTGAAATAAATGTTTTAAAAGTGAATATGGCAAGCCATGCTACGGAGTTGGGGTGCCATCCAAAAAGTAATAGTGTCCAAGAAGATCTTACTTTACATATTACGGCGATATAACTCGTGCTACCTAGGGAACACGGAAATCAGGTTTTAACAGCATAGGGCAACAGCATTCAATGGCGGGTCGTAGTATATGTTTCCTAAGAGGAGGAAATAAACGAATTTCAAATTCAACTTACAACCAGATTACGTGTGTCGACTCCCGGAATGATGGGAAAGAAAGATCTATCAGTTCGGTTTTCTTGTGGCTCCCGTCAGCCCATATTGTAAGATTACACCGGCCTGCTGCTCAAACTATGCCGGACCCTCCGATCTGACTCTGGCCTTCCAGCGTTACATGACTCACCGTTCGTGGCACGTTCTTCTGGTTGTAAAAGAAGTCAATGTATGTCAGTTCAAGAGAGAAGATTCTCCCATTCTGAAATATAGTTCTATAAAAATCGTTTCCTGTTCTCGCCGCAGGAGCGCTGAGTTATGTAAGATAGTAGGAAAGGCTGAGAGTTCGTACTACGAGCAATTTCGATTGATTTCAATCGTTTTCATGAAGCTTTATAACGCGCGTATGTTAAAAACTTGATCAAAATAAATGTCGGTCGCTGTAATTCTCCAAACAGCGTTTGATATAGTTCTACCTACCTAGTAGGGTCGAAAATTCACCTCCGTCGGCAAACGAACCCTGGGACTTTTCGGTCAGAGTCACTGTTGTGGCAAAAGTAGTTGCCCTGAGCTGTCTCAAAATCCATCTTAAATTTGTCGATGCACACATGGCGAGCAGTACCACATACAGGGTTTTGCGTATTTGGAAGGAAAACGAAATATCTAAAAGGCAGTTCCGATTAGAATGAAACTACTATTTAAAACAATCCCAAATTGTACGCACTTCACATAAGCGAACAAGCGACCAGGTGACTTTCAATCGCAAGCTTTTATACAACGAATCTTGCCATGCGTATTAAGGAATGCGACCTTTGCGCGAAAAACAAATGACCACTGCGAAAATATGAAGGCTACATAAAGATACGTGGGTAATACATCTCTTTTTACGAAGTCTATAAATATAAAAACCAAGGGTGAAACATTCATATTAATGCAAGAGGTCGTATGAGAATCTTAAAAAAATGACTTTAATGTGAAGGTCAAATTTCTCAGAGATGCTTACTCTATTTCACAGATATCAGCGTAGCATATATATTTCATATTTAATTTTGTGGCCGGAACTCTTCAATATCCCTTCATACGATACTTCAAAGAAACGATAAAATTATCAATACGAACACAAAATTCATATTATTGTTATGGACATCGATGGAGATATAATTAGAAAGGAGAGAGAAGTATTCTTCAAATCAGTCATTTATAATGTTGTAATGCGCGACTATTAATCTCTGCCTGAAGCTGTTAGTTCTCGTTGACTGCATTCAGTCTTTCAATTCCAGTCTTTCAAGATACAGCATGTATTACGTAATATATTCCGCAGCGTTTCTGAGGAGTCAGTATAACAGGTAACCTTCCCACAACGCGAGAAAAACATGCCGGCGTCTTTCAGATCCCGCGTTCTACACATTCACACGCCTCCAATTGTAAGAGAGTTCCTTACACTTTCCCGCGAAAAGCCTTCAATGAATTACGCGAGGATAACATGCAAAGGCATAGTACCGCGAACTATTGGAAGTACTTCTAAATAGTTTCAATCATTATGAGCATATGCCCTTTAAAAATGTAGATGTAAACTTCCAGGAAAAATGCCATGAATAAAAAGTTATTTCCGGCAATTACAAGAAAACTTCGATTTGTACGTGCGTGTGTGTTATAAGAGATTCATTACTATTGAAATTTTGTGCGTTCCGGCATTCATAACGAGATCGTGCATTCTCATGAGAACGCTGAATTTAAATCGTGTCAGTGCTTGGTATAATGCAACGGTGCTTCGAAAGAACGTTGCCTTGCAACTGTAGAAACGTGCTTTATGTTACAGAGCCCCTTTGCTTTAACGATGCAATCGGCGTCAATTATCAATGGAATTCCGTTACGAACCTACGAAATATTTTTTAATACATATTTTATTTTGCAATTTGTTTGTACACAAATATTTGGAAAAATTGCAAACATTTTCTGTAAATTAGTACTTGAGAGGAGTGAAGTCCATTGACCGTACTCCACTAATGTTACATTATTAATAATTAACAAGCAGCATTAAACATATTTGATAAATATACAATAATGGATATTTACAATGATGAATACATGGAACCAAACTTGTTTCCTACGAAATATGGCTTGACGTTTTTCAACTATTTATCTTTCTGAGGTAGCGATGTAATATTCATCGATTCATACGCGTCGATTCACTCTGATAAGAGATTAAGAAAATAATCGAACTACTGCATCATTCATTTCACCATTAAATGCATCGCCACAGCCAGACGTTACTTCTTGCGGGTTCAATGATTTAAGTTCTATGGCGAATCGATATTGTTCTATGATTTTGCAAGAGCTAATAAAATTTATTTGCAAAAACTCTTATCATTGAGTTTCTTAACTTTGAGTATCACTTTGACTAGCAATAGCAACCAAAAGCAAGAGATTTACAATTTCTGGAACAATACAGTCACTACCCTCTATAAATACAGAGTTAAATATATGTGTTTCTGAAATGCTCTATATTTACCATGATCTGTATATGTAGTATGCTATGGCCTACAGCAAGAAATCCTGCAACCCACTGCAGCTTCAGAATGTAATGCATCACGTATCATTATAATCACTGAACATTTCTAGTAAAGACTCATGCCAGAAGGTTGCTGGACATTGCGTTTGCATACACCCACTAAGCTTAGCAGTTCAAAACGCTCATTAATCTTAGAACTTACACAAACTCGCCATG
Source organism: Acheta domesticus (assembly GCA_031308135.1). Taxonomy (NCBI): domain Eukaryota; kingdom Metazoa; phylum Arthropoda; class Insecta; order Orthoptera; family Gryllidae; genus Acheta; species Acheta domesticus. The sequence goes on from JAHLJT010009355.1 coordinate 47,510,116, forward strand.
AAACATTAACTGAATTCGATAAATCTAGTGTAACTTGTACATAGACTGTAGTAGGTCTTCAAAACGACGTAATGAACAAATAATGTTCATTACATTAACTTAAAGGCAGTAAGAAAATTTTGTGTTTTTATTGTTATAAAACTGGTTATTACGAGCAAATGATAACACACCCAGGACCCACTACCTATCTTTTAAAGCAAAAATCATAAAATTTGGTAAAATTCTCATATTTCTTTCTAAACAATAACCTTAGTGTTTTAAGTACATAGATTTTATTTACGTTTAATAATAGGCACTATGCTATAACACCTATTATACTAGATTTTCGCGTCTCCCATATGCTAGTTCTTTCTAGTCATCCACTCTTCTACATACATTTCTGCTCCACTCTTCTATTATCTTTGGTCTTTCCCTTTATCTTCGCGTTCACCTGATCATTTTTGTCATTATGTATGTTAAAACAAGATCAAAAAGAGGACGGTCAAATGATGGCCTTACGATGGCAGAAGCGTTGCGTCGGAAACCCTGTTTTGCACTAGTCTTTCCAGATCTCTCCAGCGACGACTTCATTAGTGATCCACGTGATAGTAAAAAAAGATCGCAGAGAAAGTTCGCGCGGCGGGGCGGAGCAGTGGCGGGGGAGGGGGCGATGGTTTTTACGAAAGCTGCAGATCGCCTGCCCTGCGCGAGTGATCGAGATACAACGCGTATCGACTGAAGCTTCTGTCCATAGCCGGTTGGAATTTAGCCCTGGGTCTGGATGTGTATAATTTTTCTTTCGTGTTTGTTACATTGCAGAGGGGCAGGTGAATTGCTGAAGACCTCGATATGATGAGCGCTTGATTGTGTTGGTTATTTGCAGTGCCTAAGTTGAAGCAAAATACGTAAGGGAGATCTGAATTCACACTGTTTACTAACTAAAGTTGTGCAATCGAAAAAAACCCAACAGATTTATAAAGTTTTACTCATTCAGTAAAGTAATCTCCCTTTTGCTTCCCTCGGATATTCAGTACGAGTTATTTGTGTAAGGTTCAGGATTTTCTAGTGTAAGGCTCAGAATGTAACTAGCTTCATCTGGCAAAATTCCAGATTATTTTCACTTCACTTTATTTATCATATTTTTTCCATTTTTATCGTTTAAATTTTATAATATCGATAACTAGTTCTGGAGGATGATTGAATCCGTTCCGTCATACAATCTGAGCAGACATATTAATTTTTGACTTACAGACATACTCGTATTCTTATACATCCCTCTCCTGTGTCACACACAGTTTTTACCATTTTTTAAAAATTAAATTGAACCAAATTTACTCCCCCACACCGCATTGGGAAAACAAGAGAGTAACATGTGGATACTGGAGGACACTAAAATTCAGAAACGAAGATCAACAGTCCTCTCATTTCTCCAGAGATTCAGTTGTAAATTCTCCGGTTCCGGAACGCTTAATTTTACAGATCGCAAGGATATGGTCAAGTCAGGTCAGTTGACAACAACTTATAAAAAATGATCATTTATCCCCATGCTTACATTAATAAGAACAGAATCTTACATTTTTCATGCCAAATGCTTAACTTCTTCCTGAATTATTTTATCACAGTTTACTTCTGGATAAACAAAAGCAAGGACCATTTCCAGCCGGTGTGATTTTATAATATATGTTAGATTATTTATCTGATAGTTCAGACAAACATACTCGGATGTGTTCGTACTTAGAAATCGATCTCAAAGAGTATATTTCCCTTTCTGATATGAAGACATTATTAGGTATTTTCCTGATTCCTGCCCGATTGATCGTGAGGTCCTGCAAGGTTTGATATTGGTCCCTGTTTTATCCTACTATTCGTGCACGGCGTGCCTTCGTCCAGGGAAGCAGAGGAAAGTTCTCTTCGCCGATGATGCGAGTGTTCTTCGCGAGGGGAAAGCACTGGATGTCGCGATGACGAATGTTTCAGTTCGGTTTCGCGGTGGCAGAGTCGGTGAGCGAGGAAGCGACGGTTTCATTCGAACGGGCAGTTGCATGCGGCATCGAGGGTGAGCGAAGTGTGGATAGCTGATGGTGGGGTAGCAGGGTGTTTGGGTCGCTCAATTCGTTTAACCCTAAAATGAAATGCCCTTTACTTGTGAATACTATTAATTAAAAAATATTTAATTAAATTAATTATTAATTAAGTTCAGTATATTCGAAAGAACAACATTTTTTTCTCTCAAAAAGCAGGACCGAAAGGATATTCCAGACCCAACGCCCTGCACCATATTGTAACGTGTTCGTGCTTTGTTCACAATACAGAACTAACGTTCTGTGCATTTTCATCATTAGACCAGAATCTCCACCATTTATTTTTAACAACTCTGCCCCTAGGACCTTCATCAAGGTCCCCATTACACACAATTTTGCTCTGAGATAAGTCTACGTTAAGGTAAACTTCAATCCATGGAGTTGGTTGAGACATAATGACATCCACTCGAACTTGGGGTCGCTGTCATAACGGATCCAGCCGATCGTTTGGGAGAGGGGCATCGTAGATTTTTGTTAATTAATAATCATATTTGTTAATATACTGTGTATTATTTTGTACAGTAGAAATGTTACTGTACAATATTATTGTTTAAATAATTACAAAATTCCAACGTAAATAAATATTTAAATCAATTTTGGCAAATAAAGGAAGGTAAACGAAAGCTCTAGGCCTTTGAGGGGGGGGCATGGCTTATGGATCCGCCAGTGGTTATACTGCAATTTTTCCAACTCTGCCCCTCAAGGCCCTATGACCGCGATGAAATATCACACGGCATTTCGCGTCCTTCTCGGTCTTGCCGGTAGAAGTCGCATGATCGCAAGCACTGCTTGATACGGTCGCGATCATGCGATATCGAGCGGCGCGACTGAGAAAGACGCGAAATACCGTGACATATCCCATCGTGCAGACAGGCCTTGAGGGGCAATTTCATAAAAATCTCACTGTAGAGGGCGAGTGCCTTGGGTGGAAAAAGCCCCCGCAGGAGAGATCGCCGCGTGGGGCGGAGGGGAAACGGCTGCGGGCGGGCGGATGCGCGGGCGTTGGGGCGGGCGGGCGCTTTCCTTTTCCTCGTTCCGCGTCGATCGGCGCCGCTCGCCCGGCGAACAGTCCTCCACGCCCGCTCACTCGCCCACTCGCTCTCTCGCTCTCTCGCGCGCGGGGGCGGTGGGCCGCTGTCTTCGCCACCTCCTTCGCTTTCGCCTTCGCCTCCGCCTTTACCACCTCCTTCGCCTCCGCCATTACCATCTCCTTCACCTCCGCGTTAACATCTCCTTTGCCTTCATCTTAACATCTGATTCACTCCACCTTAACCATCTCCTTCACCTCCGCCTTTACCATATCCTTCGCCGCCCCCATTACCATCTCCTTTCCATCCGCCTTAACATGTCCTTCGCCTCAATCCTTACCATCTCCTTCGACTCCCTCTTTATCATCTCCTCCGCCTCCGCATTAACATCTCCTTTACCTCCGCCTTAACATCTCCTTCACCTCCGCCTTTACCATATCCTTCGTCTCCGCCATTACCATCTCCTTCCCATCCGCCTTAACATCTCCTTCGCCTCCGCCCTATCATCTCCGTCGCCTCAATCCTTACCATCTCCTTCGACCCCGTATTTACCATCTCCTTCGCCTCCACTAACATCTCCTTCGCCTCAATCTTTATCATCTCCTTCACCTCCGCCTTTACCACTTCCATCTACTCCGCCTTTACCACCTCCATCAACTCCACCTTTACCATCTCCTTCGCCTCGGCCTTAACATCTCTTTCGTCTCCGCCTTAGCATCTCCTTCGCCTCAATCTTTGCCATCTGCCTCGCCTCTGCCTTGACCACCTCCTTCGCTTCGCCACCGTCTATGCCACCGCCTTTGCCTTCGCCTCCTCCTCCTCCGCCGCCGCCGCCGCCGCCACCGATCCACGGTTGCGTCACCGCGCCTCCCCCACCCACCGCCGATCGACCGAGTGGTACAGCGCGGCCCCTCCGACTCCATTGTTCTACGTTTCGCCCAGAAGGCCAAAGTCGGCAGAGCGCTGAGCTGCTCGGCGCCTGCGAAATCGGCAACCAGGGACGATGCGAAACTCGAGTCCTGTGCACTAGCTTTACATCGCAAACGCTCCTTGGGATGACCAACCAATGGACATGCACATATTGGCTATCGGCATCTATATAATTCAAATTGAGTCTTCTCATGTAATGGAGTGTGTGTGTGTGTGTGTGTGTGTGTGTGTGTGTGTGTTTGTGTGTGTGTGTGTGTGTGTGTGTATGTGTTTGTAAGGGGAGAGGAAAATACAATATTGAGGAAGAAAAAGTGGCGTGCGATGGTCTGATGGATCGAGTATTGCAGCCCACCGCTTGAATTCTTTTCACTCAAGGCATCAACTGACTCATTGCAATGCCTCTGTCTGGAAGGTCCTGGGTTCGAGTCCCGATGGTGTTAGAATTTTTGACACTAGCCAGATTAGGTCGAATTCAGTCAGTCTGGAGGAGAATTCTAGTGGCCGGCTGCTATGATCGGTAGCTTTCCGTGGTTTCTTGGATCAATATCACAGGCGATGTCCAGAGCAGTACCCTAACAAACGGGCCACGGACCGTGTGCGATCTTTCCTTCCTCTTCCTTGTTTCCTAAGACTGACATGCTCTACACTATATCACTTGTTGGTAGACCAGTCGGGAGCTTAGAACTTATCCCAGCTGGGGCGGCGCCCCGCTGGTTGGGGAGAAACCTGGCAGGCCGACATAGGTCGGCGCCGGATCTCACCAGGCAGCGGGAGAAGATCGCCGTCACCTCTCACGATGAAACATATGCCACCTCCTTCGCTTCGCCACCGTCTATGGTCTACGGTACTAATGACCTTAGTTGACGCGCCCGGAATCACTAATCAATCAATCAATTAAATTCTTCTCCAGACGATGGATCTATGGTCCGATTAAAATAAGCTGTATCTCCATGCAATATGAGTGTATGATTTGATTACTTTAATAAGTATTTATCTCAAGTGTTTATTTTCGTGTCCCGGGAACACGTGCTCAGTGGTAGGCAAACTGTCAACGTCACTCCCGTCCATTCGCAACTCTCAATCACCAACCTTTTTTAATCGGACCATAGCTACCTAGCTAGTATCCAATACCCGCCATCGTCGGTACTGCAACCCTACGACCTCCCGTTCGGAGCCGCTGTTGTGACCGTGACTTCCCGGACTTTAGGCTCAACGAGAAATCCGAAAGGGCTGCTATCTATAGCGCAGCAAACTTAGAAGGAACCCTCCGGCGGCGCGCGCGCTGGGGAGGGGGCTCCCCCTCCACGCCGGTCCTGTAACCTCCCCTCGCTGCACCAGTGCATGACGAAGGCGGACGCTGTTCGAAAATATTTACAAGTAATAAAGTGACCAATTGTTTTGCAACGAAGAGGAGGACGAAAAAATTTGAGAAAAAGTGCAGCATAACCAAATGAAACGTTTTATTAATTCAAACAAAAATACACCAATTGTTCTTTCATCCCTTTTATTTATTTAATTAAACGAGTATTTTTCTATTGAATGAATATTTTTTGTCGATAAATCATTTTCTAACAATATAATGGAAATTTCGGAGCAAGAAGTAGGTATCCTTCAGATTAAATTTTAGGGTAAGTGCTGCACCTAGAGTATTAACAATTTTTTCTCCATTTCTCTTTTCTCGGAAAATCTGAAATAATGAAGCTGAAACTACTGAAAACTGGGGACTTTGCCCGATCTGTCAGTACTAATCGCGTCTTTCCGAACTGTACCGACACGTGAAGCGTAATAGTTCAACGCGGCATCTCTGAATTCAGATATTAACAGATTAGTTTTAAAATATCGAAAAGGAGGACACTTTTCGAGGGAGGACAGAACCTACAAAAGAAGGACTGTCCTCCCTAAGGGAGGACGATTGGTCATCTTACAAGTAAACGAATGATGATCTGACCGATAGCCTTTGATATACTACGAATCTATGGCACGTGCGGTATCTTCTAGTACGCAAACATGATATTCATGGCATGACCCATTAACAGATTTACATGTGTGTAATTTCTTCCTTCAAAACTTACACGTCCTTCTGTGTACACTAATGAACATCTCTGTGGTGGCAGCTGAGATTTGTTTGTAAAGGCGAGTGTTTAATCTGTGTTACTTGGGTAAGTACCTTAATTAATTAGTTTTCAAGCTCTATATGTTCATGTACATTGGTAATTTTCATTTGCTTACTTTTTACTGAATTTTCTATTGTAGTCACTGATGATGGGAAAAACACTCCCGAAACATGTTTGACGAAATTTTGTAAATATTAAAAAAATTCATCCTTTATTGTGGTTGATACCTCCTTATCCGTGAAATTCATAATGAACATCTATTTTCTACACTGTGTTCACTAATGAACATTTACCTTCATCTACCACGAACCAATGGCGTACACTACTTTCATGCCCTGGGCTACCGCTGACTTTAGAAATAATCTTTGACTATATAACCTTACACAATCTTCAATTATGTAGTTTTTCTAGTTTGTATTATTTTTATTAGCTTACAGTAAACGCCACTGCCATGAACAATGTAAGAGCAACTGTAAGAAATCAGTTTGATATAACCTAAGTATTGGAAACATGTTATGAGCCTTATATAATACCTTGGGTATATCCAAGGTACGTATGTCTATGTAATTATATGGCTATAGCCAAGTAATATTCGGCAACACGTTATTACACTTAAGTTGGAATAAGAAACAGGGTATGAATATACCCCAGTTGAAATGTGTGATTTACCGCCCTTTTAAATTTATATTGGGCAAATTACGCACCAAGTTGGGGAACTACAGAAATTTCAATTTAATTTACATTTAAAATCCATAGCCAACCTCACATTTCATGTTTCTTTATTGTGATAACTTTCTTGTACTAGTTGTATTAAAGTTAATTAAGAGCAATTGCTATAAGTAGAAATAAAATGCACCTTAAATTTACATTAAAATGTACTTGTGAGTTTTTAAGATAATCAAGAAGGGGGTCGCTTGTCTTAAGTAATAAAAGTATCACGTGACACTCTCGTCAAAATATTACATATTCCTGGTATTAGATACGTCATGATTTGTCTTTTTATCACAACGTCAAGCCTCATAATATAAAAGTGTGCACGTCTTAGGATGGGTTCCATTAGCTAGAAAATTGCAACCAAAGTTCCATGACGTATGATTCCCGCAGTAATAGAGATCCTCAGTTGCGTCGATATAATTATCATTGAAATGAAGTTCAATTTTAATTCACGAGAAAGAATACTGTAATTATATGCCTTATACACAATTTACCTTTTACAACTACCATTTTGTGTTGCACTACAGTTGAATAATTTAACAATACGAACTCATATCGAATAATGAACTTCGTTTAAACCAATGTTGAGTCATACTATCGAAATGCTCACATTTCTCAAGGTTAACTGAACGGTTCTTGCTAATTTTAGGCAATAGCATTTCAGAGATTATCTTAAACTTTCACTTTCTTGTATTTGTAGCAGCCACAATATATATTTCTTCGGACTTAAACCTAAGTTTTCTCAAAATTGTTGACAACACATAATATACATTTAGTCAATTGTTAAACAGCTATTTTGTAATAATTACAATGCTTTCGCACTTCATTTTCTTTTAACGAACTTCACAACATGCTGAGCAACACAGATATGAAGAAAGGAAACCAACCTGGAAGGTTGACGAGTTACACAACTGAACTGACAAGAAAGAGACTGATTTACAATTAGTTTGTCAGCACCCTCTGTTCTCTAAGACACGTCTACGTCCATGAAAGAAACTACGAGTCGTTTAAAATTAGAAACACAATACCAAATTAGTTGTGTTCTCGGCAAAGATCTAAATATCAATAAGGTTTAATTTTGATTATTCTACAGAGAAGATTCACGAGTTTTTTCTTTACAAGAAAGTAAATTAGCCAAAGAAGTCTTTCAAGCAAAAGTGATTATGTAAGGATAATAACCCTAAAAATATTACGATCATCTCAAATTCACCAACTTCATTGTATTTAAAATGTAGTGTTTTCCAAATCTTTCATATTTTTTTAATTGATTAAAAGGAAAAACAAGGCGTGAAAAGAAATCCACAAAAGAAGTGATTCTATAAAACACAGAATTTTCATAGTTCTTGAACGGTTTATGAAAACGTTTTCAATATTTAAACATTCCAATGGCCACTTACTTCCAAATCATTCTCCATTAATTATTTTAAATCGCTTGTGTCTCTCAAAATACACCATTTCCATCGTGTATCAAAACTTATTTAATAAGAAAAAAATAACTTTATCAAAAGGAATTCATTTTCACTGAAGCAGTAGTAACAATTCACAAAGACTTTTAAATCAAATATTTAGCTTCCACGGCATTTCGTACATGAACCGTTTTCAAAAAGATACAACGTAAATGCCTTCAAAAATATAATATACCCACAAAATCATTGAAATTTTAACTTATATATGCTTCTAATACATTACTTTCCTATATATATTCTTTCTTGGTGCGTCAATTCTTCTGGGAAATACAGAAGCACTATTTCATACTATCAGGGGTATTCCTTCATTGCATAACCGGTCTGAAACCGGTTGATAGTAACGAAAAATATATGTAATGGGATATTCCAAGGGTAAACATACGTCAAAATAAGGACGCTAAGGCAGTCAAGGTCCTAAAATCATGAACATTTTAAATATTAGATATTAGATAGATAGATTTATTTAAACTGCAATTGGGTGTATGTAGCAATACTGATGTATGTAGGAATACTAGCCGCCGATTAATTTTTTTCCAAGCTGGATGACCATTATAAGCTTTATACAAGGCGCGGAGTCTTGCTACTGATCGCCTGTTTTGAGTGAATCCTATCCTGCCATCGAAAGCTAGAAATCGAAGGGATCCAATGACTCCCCTGCGGTATTCCTGACGTAACGCTTGCTCAGGAAGATAACTCTTGCCCAATTCGAACTTTCTGTTTTCTATCTCGCAGAAACTCCTAATCCACGCCACCACCCTGGGATCTATGCCTGAATTCATTAATTTCTGAACAATCCGATCGTGTGGAACGACATCAAACGCTTTGGCAAAATCTATAACTACTGCGTCTACTCTCCCGCCCGCGACAATTTCATCTGCTAGATCCTGAAATAGCGTGACTACCTGACTTTCGCATGAGTAACTACTCCTGAACCCATGTTGCCCATCGTAGAGCCATTTTTTAATTTCCCATTCTTTCTTTATGTAACTCCCAACTAGATGCTCCATAAGCTTGCAGACCACTGACGTACGACTTACTATTCTTGACAAAATTTTGATTTACAAAAAATAGTTACATCCACCCAGAGATTCTTTTCTGACGCCATCTTCTAGGAGCATTCTGTGCTTGCGCAACTTTTTAATTTCATCCACTTAGTACTCAAGCGCACTTGGGAACAGTCAGATCCTACGTGCCGACTCCCGGAAAGCCACATGAATCATCATCCGTTTCCCTGAAGAGAATTCAAGCCCTTGCACACTTCAGAGCTACATGTAACATAAAGCACTAAAATATATTCTCTTACCCGAAAATTAAAACGGCTACATCTTTCGCTTATTTTTCTTTGATCGTCTGGCACTGGTAAAAATTTGAATGCCGAAACAAAAAGAAGGCAAGCCTAAACTTTCACTTTCATTTTTAAGCTTTCTCATTTCCACGATATTGGAAACAAAAATTCTTAAAGTGTTTTTAGTTTTTAACTAAAAATTAGTTCAACAATATTAGTTGAGCAATTTTAGTTGAGCAATTTCATACAAAACATTTCTATTCTTAATAGAGTATGGTACGTTTAAATTTACTTTAAGTATTTTATTACATTACTTTAGATATTTTATTAACACGTTACTTAAGACGTTTATCTTAATAATCCTTCTCCATATTTTATAACAACTACATGAAATTTATCAGTGGAAGAGTTGAACTAAGAGAATAAGGACAAAGACGATTACGCTAACCTAGACAGTTTTTACGCCACATACTCAAGGAGAAAACCCTCACGGAACTGTAACCCTCACCTTCCTCCCAACAGATTGTACCATCGCCGCTCATTTACATATTCCGTCCTCCAGAAATATAATTACTTCCTCCGCCAAGTCTTAAGAAAGAAGAGCTGATGAAAGTGCATATACCACTATAACCGTGACCGATAGCCATTATGAGATTTACGCAGGCAATGTCTAGTAATGCAATGTGAATATGTCGCCATAAAGCGTGGTAAATTATATTTCCTAATGTTCTACGAACATTAAGGGAAAATACGTGGGATAATTGAAATTACAGCACACTTGCTTTGGAAGTAGTCTTAATTTTTCTTTAAGTTCTTCATTTTTTCGTTCATGTAAAAAAATCTCACTGAAAATCTCTAGACAAGCATTCTTCTTAGACTTTATATTTATTTTTAGACCACTCCCTTATCTTTTCTCTTCGGTGATTGATTGATTGATGTTTCTGGCCAGGTCCACTGCTACGGTCCTTAGTCCTGTTGGTGAAGCGAATGATTTATCCCAGGATATGATTGCGTTTCTTCCCCCTTGGAACGTGAAATCAGATGTAGGCCAACATAAGCCTGCGTTCAAGTTCTCCATTCCCCCTTCAAGTATCTCCCACACGAGGGCACCGTTCCAGCGGGGACAAACTAAGTTCCTGATATATGTGGTAGTGTAGAGCGTGTAAGTGCCTGTGTGTATGTGTGTGAGTGCGTGAATGTGCATGTATATGTGTGTGCGTGTGCGCGTGTGTGTGTGTGCAAGGGGAGAGAATACAATCCAAAGAAAAGAGATCGCGTAGTCCGTGTACCGTTTGATACAGTGGGGTTGCCAACAGTCCTCCATTGACGTCAATTGTCCTCTCGTCCTCCTATGCATTTTAAATATTCTCCTTTTAGCAAATTTTTAACATTTGTTGTCATTTATTTTATCCATCACTAACATCTGCTACGTTGCATCGTTTATTGTTTAATTCAGAAGAGAAAACATGAATATGATTTTTCAGAACGCCGACACACACATGAATGATAGTGTATCTGTCTAGGGATTAAATTAAAAAAGAGACGCTCAGACCATCTTCATCTGAATTTTGTGAACGAATCTTTTCACATGAATCACAAATGGAGAGAAGAAAGAAATACAGCTGATGGTCTAAATTAAATATTTATAAAAAGGAATATGATATGAAGCTGATTATTTTTTTTGGCTTATCGAGTGTCCTCCCTTTTACATGAACACTGTTGGCAACCCGATACGGTACTGTTCTGACACTCGCCTGGTAGTGATCGGAAAACTCGGGAAAGTACCGATCAGAGCAGCCGGGCGGCAGTGATTTAATTCGAACTGTCCAGCTCAGGGGTGTCCAACTTGCAAGACCTCAAAGGCCACTACTAAAATCTTTAATATGGTTGTGGGCCATATTTTCATCACTCGGGCGATCCACACGTGACCCCGTCTTGTTGATCTCGGGAGTTTTCTGGCTGCCCTGAAACGGTGGGGGGACCATTCGTGATATCAGGCCGTTATGCGTGATGCATAACGCAGTTAAAACATTGGTATGATTTTGAATTTCTGAATTTAGTAGAAAAAAATCCTTAAATCTACACATAACCTATTTTTACGTTAAGGGGGAGTAGATCCCGGCAGAGCATGTGCGCTAGGAACACAATGTTCTCGCCCGACATGCATGCAAGAGATGTTTACGTTTGACTAATAACCTTTCGCAGGACACAATAAATGGCCTTTCATCTATGTGTGTTGTCGCGGAAGGACTTGTGAGACTGCTGATTGCAAACTGAGGAGCCCGCAAGTGTCTCTACTGTAAACGATAATATATGTCCCCTTGAGAGACAGTGAGTACCAGGTGCGGATAGTCGAAATCTATATCCCTGAAGCTGGAAAAAGACCCAGGAAGAAAACTTTTGCTGTAAAGTAATATGTGAGACCCATCTTCAGGGAAATGTTATTGCAAGAGTACGTTATTTTTTTGAGGTGTTATTTTTTTTAAAGATTTGATAACATCTGATTTTCATAAAATGTGAGGAATAGTGAAATTTAATTGCAGCCATGAACACAGCTGTAGTTCTTTATAGCGTACATCCTGAAGAATTCAATTTAATCAAGTCTAAATGTTACGAAAAACCGTCAGTTATGCAACGGCAGGAACAGGGAAAAATTCTGCTCATGAGAACGTTACCGCAATCCGTAACGGTACAAAAACAGGTTGCAATGATGTTCGATAAAATTCCATTCATATCTTACAATTAGAGTCAGAAAATTCTGAATACATCAGCTGCCTGATCTACCATGCCAGCTAATATAAAAAGGCACATAAAAATGAATTTAAAGAGAAGATTGTAGAGCAATTCACATCAATAAAAGAACAAAAAGGTTCCATGCTATTGCAAATGCATTCAAAAAGATTCATACACTTGACACTGTAGAAAAATTATTGTATAATAAGGAATGAACTTTATCATATTGTTTAGAAACAATTTTCATCACATATTATTTTAGTTCCGTTAACCTGCTTTACCTGTTAACATTAGATACGAGGCTTATTCATCGGAACAAACTTTCGTTGGAGCACATATTGCTTGAATATCATTTCTAATTATAACTGATTTCTTCACATGTCCATTCTACAAATTCTAAATAAATATTTCGTAACAAAACAATTTTTAATTGAATAAAAGTTCACCATTGCAAGAATCTGTTCTTGTTCACAAATAAACTTAAATGAATTAGAAGTACGGCTTCATATTCATAAAAATTTCGTAAAAGAACAATATTCTAAGACCTTCTTCAAAATATCCAGAAATCAATAATTAAACGATCAAGCTTACAAAACACCTGTCATTGCACCACATGACAATGAAGTGAAGGTCCTTTCACCAAAAAATAAAATGGCAATATTCTTCATTTTCTGAAGAAAAAAAAGGTGATCCAAGGTAATAAATTAAACTGAAGTTGGTCCACCACACGTACGCAACCCGTAAATGGAAAGTCGCATTGCGACACGCACAAACAGCGAGTTAAAATGTCCATAACGTTATGTACGTTCCTTCTCCAAGAGTTTACATCTCGTTTCTCGACGAGAGTTTACATCTCGTTGAGCACCAGAATGTGCGGTGGACGTCCTGTACACCTGGACCACCGCCGGTGTTGATGTGGTGGGCATTTTAAGAAGGTACCAACTGCATCCACTGCAATTTGATGAGACTGATCCCGGAGTTGGCGACTAGAATGTCAACACCGCCGCATCGGTTACTGAAGAAGTTATATTTTTACAAGAACACGAAATAATTGCACGATGTTCCTGAAAAATCATCTTGGTAAGCAGAAGAATGGCGCGTGTTTGAAAAACAACATTCATCATGTCCTATGTTTCAGTACAGCAGACACACATACCTAGAAGATGAGCAAAACCCTGAACTGATGCTATCATCCATCGACTACCAAAATAAAATATTAAAATTCTGTAAAGACAGCAACATTCTTAAAGAAATCTTAATTGTAATAGGTGTATTGGTAAGGATACTAGAAACTAATTCTGTAACATCAAAATACCTGTAATGACTGTCTCTACATATTCACATATATTGTTGTAAATTTTCATATCTATTGTAAAGTTGCCATGTTAATATTGTAAAGTTGTACTTAAAGTAGTCGCTAATGACCTCAGTTGTCGATGCGACTTTAATAATAAATTAAAAAAAAAAACATTCAGATGACAAATGAAAAATGATGAGTTAGCTTGAGTTGTTTCTGAAACCTGCATCCCTGCCAGCTCAGACGCCGAAGAGAGTATATCATCTACAGAAATACAGTTCTATTTTACAACCCACCGGTACGTTTTCTTTAGTATTCAGAAATAAACATACGAGTATGTAAAATATTCTGAAGAAACCCAGTTGACATCTCGGAATGCAAATATTCTGCTCGAAACATTACATAAACTAACATCTGTGATTGATGCTCACAATACGACTGAAAACAACCATCAACGGTAAATCTCCAAAATTTGCAATTTTTACAATTTTGAAAAATTAGTTTACAAACGTTATTTTCTTTGAAGAAATAATGAAAACAAAAGTGAATTTGCAATTAATTATTCAATTATGTTTTTGTCATCCTGATGAGATCTTTTTTGTCTTATGCATTACCTAATTTACTGATAGATTACCACAATTCAAACTGCAACTGGATGAAAAATGACAATCGGTGACAGGAACACTCATGAGTTTACAAAAAACTAATTGAAAATCGCAAATACGTTTTGACTCACTATCAGAAGTTACCAAGTTCAGTCATCCCACCTAGCAATACCCCCACCATCCACACACTCACACGCGCACTGAGCGTAAAGTTCTCGGAACTGAGGCAATTACGACGTAGTCAGGACAGTTGTGAGTCATAGTAAAATAGTGCAATATAAATTATTTCTCAAGGAAAGCATCTTGTCGCTTAAAATCATAAACAAGCTACTCTTATCTCCCCTTCAGGAAATCTCGATTTCTCGAATCGAATACCTCCCGCCGTTGGTACGACCAGAGAGTACGACGTCGCAACCTCAGTTGCGAATACTCACCCTTGGCTCAAGAACACCAGCCAGTTGGCAGTGCAATTTGAAGCTCGGCACGTGCATCAGCATACGAAATCTTTTTCACGATGAATTTACGAGAGAACGGGATTGCTAATACATTTCCGTACACATTTTTGCGATAATTAAAATACTTAATTGGCGCCGAAAATAAGCATGGATTTTGTTTATTTACCGTCACAATGCCCAAAAGCTACAGATAAGATACGGGGCAGACGAACATTCTGAGCAATCTTTCTTTCGTTCGATTCGGGCATTCGAGTTCGATGAAGTCGTCTATCGTTTTCAAGATTCGCAGCTGATAATGGTATTAATCAGTCAATCATCTATATCAGCACCCTTCTTAAAAAATGTTCTTTGAGTTATAACAAGTATTAGGATAAATTTTACTGTAAAAGAGACTACAACAATGTTGACACAATTTTATTCAGCAAATGCGGTTGATATGCGAAACAACGCATGGGCAATGATTACGTTCCTAACTTTTTTTTCGCACTTCAAACAATTATTTACATAGAGACTTCGGTATTTACAATGTCTTTCCAGTCAGTTGTGCAATTGGTCTCAGGTTTAATCTATCTGATGAATAGCTATTTCGTAACAAGATTTCAGAATGTAGAAGTAATTTAATTTTTTATTTCGTTTGAATATTATTTGATGATGTTCGTTCCAACCCTCCCTTCAGATCACACGTATACTTTGTTAGAAACATATAAGGAACTCACATAGATGTTAGAAAATGTTAGAAAGCTATAAACCAAATCTTCATGATCTAAAAAAATTGAAAATCGAAATATGGGGCCTGAAATTAAAACACTCTCCTCTATTAATACGAGATGTTTCTGTTTTCTTATTTATTGTTTTAGAGTATGTGTAAATGTACGGAAGAAAAATTCGGGGCTCAAATTAGCACTCCGTATTTATTTTCAAATGCTATCAGTAAAAAATGTTTTAAATGAAAGATACAAGGTTGCAATCATATTATCCATCACTAACTAAATTATGATCAATGAATTTTATCGGAAACTTGCAGCGTAGTAGTAACCTGGAATGTTCCTTGTAAAATTGTCCAGGAATGAGACTAATTGTTTTGAAGCGTGCAAGCTTTCAAACAAAGGTATCTGACGCATTGTCTTGCTTTGAGTCGTAAAATGATCAATAAAATGGTCAGTAGACATAAGTGCTTTTACAATCTTACGTCTGATATGACGACGGAGTTAATAGTTGTATTTCTTAAGAGTTGCACTCAGGGATGTTGGACGTTTCTGCGAGTGAAGGCAATAGGCACAAACATGATTAACATTCAAGTATCTTCAGACAAATGAGGGGAAATGTTTTCAAAATATTTGTACGTTCAATCACTCTCCTTCACCCTATTATAAATCCTAAATTTGTACATATGAGCTAAGGCAACCATGAACAAGTACACGTCCATGTAAATAACAAATAAATAAACAAACAAATAAATAAATGACTGTTTTGGTCTCGAGGCTCAGGACATTTGGTCTCCTCTTTCGCATGACCACCTTTGAAAATTTAATACAAAATAAAAAGATTATTCAAAAAACTTCTTACGCTATTTGGAGGAAGTGTCCCTCACAAGGTCGATAAAAGCGAAAACGTGGGAGAAGAGGAATGATGGGCATCTTTCATGCAGATTCACAACACTCGGTGAAATTAATGAATATCATAATATAATTACGATTTAATTAAAAAATAACAGAATCAGGAATGAACAATATTAAGTTTAACTTTGCATCGTTAACAAAATTATTTTTAAAATGTAAAATATTATTTAGTAATGGTGAGATTAATGTAAAAAAAGATCACACATTGGTTGTCTATTTAATTTTCTCCATTCGCTACGCGCCTCCCTGTCTTCTTAACAATACATTGTTATCTTTGCTGTAATACACCTCATTTTTATTGGTTACCAACACGCGTCTGGCGACTACAGATTATATTAACATGTTTGTGAAGTCATGTAGAGCCAAAAGGTTATCAAGACCTACGAAGAGTTTTTTTTCATCTTTAAAACCTCACCTACTCTAAACAGAAAGTAAATTCTACTGAAAATATAAAAAGCGTGTGTTATAGGACAAAAAATTGCTCATTAGTTTTATTATTTTATCTACGTCGTGAGAAATGATTGTTTATCACAATCAACGTAGCAAGTCTCTAACTTTCCTCGTTTGAACTGAAAATCCCGAAATACGTACCTGAAATTGTTTTATTTCTTGCGAGCAATTTCAATTTACCCCAGTGGGTCAGACGCCCTTCCTTTCCTTCTTAGAATGTATTGACATCGCCCATATTGACATCGCCCAAGTTTTATGACGACCAACGATATTAACTGGAGTCTTTTATGGAAGTGTCGAGGCAAGTCAGATATATATCTGGAAGATGGTTTTATTCATAACGCCTGGTTTGAATAATTATTTCGTATTTGCAGTATTATGCAATTATGTTATTTTTATAATGTTTTGTCCGAAGGTAAAATGCTAACCCTCCCAAAAAATTAATTTTGCGTACGTTTGTGGTTAGAATGTATGTCGGTATACAAGTGAAACTAAATTTTGGATGTTTTTGAGTTACATTCATCATTAAGTCACTTTTCCCCCATTCTTTTGATTAATGAAATCACTGAAGTCCTAGAATTGGAAGTACGAAATTATCAATGATTTCGTTTTTACTAAAGTCACAGAAAAGTGAAAACGTAAAGAAAAAAATTATCATTGGATCTAATTTTCTTCAAGCAATGTTACATATTTAAGTGCATGTAAACGAAAACATGTTATATCTTTTTATCAAAAGATATTCGGTAGACAAACTTAACAGAATCAACTTCAAATTAATTTAACTCAAAACGTAATTTTTGGACTTACGTGATCGACGATATCTACTAGCTAAGAAGATATACTACAATTATTTCTCGGTTTGTACTGAATAAAAACGAGGTTTCATTCTACGAGCCCCACGAAACGGTCGCGTGAGTTCTCGGCAGGCTTCAGCAACAGGCAACACAGAAAGTATCCTCACGAAGAGGGGTCAGGCAAGTCACCAAAGTTCTGCCCACACGGTCACGCGATCCATTACTCTACGACCCCATCTTCCAGTGCAACGACCAGCTAAGAGGAGGGTCAGGGGTCTAACGCCCTTCCTCCAATACAAATTGTACAATACAAATAATACCGTTCTATATTTTTCGGACTGTCGCTGTTGTATCACTTCTTCACTTTTAAGTTCGCAGTCGGCAGAGTAAGAAATTGAAAACGGATTAGTACGATATTCAACTAATAGCATTATCATTAACTTTTTTTCTTACAAGAGTCCTTGCAACGTCATTTGTTCCTTTTGTGCTGTGAGCCACTGCATTCCAAATATTACAAGCAAGCATCGGACCGAGAATGTACTAATTCATTGTTTCAAATTCGAATTCAGTGTACAACTTTGTACAGTTTGACTCTTCAGACGAAAATACTACAAGGGGAACATCTGTGTTGTTCCTTAGCGGTGGTTAACTGTAAATGTTACAGACCTTTCATGTGAAAACGTATAATGCATAACTGTATTGTTAAAGAAAAAGGGCGGCCGGCATAGAAAACGTGTATCTAAACATTATCTACATACAACAAATGTTTTGTTTTTTCCTTTTATATTTTTATTTCCGTTTCACTCGCCCAAAAACAAAGATAATGATGAAAACGAGCGCAATTGCAGCGTCAGATTTGAAACCCGCGCGCAAATCATCCCCTACAAGGTTGGCCACGGCTTCTTTCAATTTATCTTGTGTCCTGAACAGTCCAGGGAATTGAACGAGCTACGATAGATTAGGTCTCTACTCCCCAGTAGGGATGCGACATCGATGTCGATGTCTGCAAAAAATCGATATTTCTATAAAAAGATCGATGTTTTAATCATCGATGTATTGAAACCTATGTTTTTTAACATTGATGTTTTGGGTTCGATGTTCTTAAGTTTTCAAAGTTTTGTTAGTGGATGAAAGATGTTGATAATCACAATTTTGTAAAAGTAAAAATAAGAAATGATAACTGATGGTACCAATATCTGTTTGTATTCGATCGAAACGAACGTAGTTTGTTCTCTCTTCATCGAGAAGACTATCATCCCTTGCTCGAGGTGATCTTGATGTATATCTTTGAGACGTATAACTTTGTTTTCAGTTAAATTTGAATTACAAATTAATAAGCACGACCATTGTCAAATTAAATTTTGTTGCGCACCAATTTAATGTTAGAGGTTACTAAACCAACTTTAAAACATTGATGGTTTTTGGTCGATGTTTTGATTTTGAACATCGATGTTGTGATGTTTTATTAGGGAGTTTTTGCCACCTCGAACGGTAAGCACTCTCGATCTTCTGCTCACGCGCAGTTCAAATTTCGCACCACTAGTGCATCTGCGCATGCGCAGAAGATCGATAGTACTCAACACTTGAGGTGGCAAAAACTCCCTATTAACATCGATGTTTTGATTTTGAACATCGATGCTTGACGTCGATGTTTTCTGGCCGATGTCGCCTCACTACTCTCCAGGCAGACGTTGTTTCAGCAACAAGCAGCGCCGCCAAAGGAGACAAGGTAGCAGCAGCGAGGCGTGGGCGGGTGGGGACGGGGGCAGCCGCCTACGCAGACACCTTGAACTTTCCTACGGAGAAGCGTCGGCAGCAGAGGCGGTTGCGGCGTTGACGTTAACTGTGAGCAGAAAGCAGGCGAAAGAGGACTGGCGGCGAGGCTCCTTTGGAAGGCGTTCCTATTGTTCTAATGTTCTTGTGGTTCCTTCTCCCACCAATGAGGACTGCGCCTGTGTTACTGTGTTGAAATATTTCGACGCTTGTCTGTCAATTTTTCTGCTGTTTCCTTTCTTAGTGGGCGTAAACAGTATGCTTTCTGAAACGCAAATGGGAACGAATACGATTACATGAACTCTACGACTAAAATTTGAAAAATGTTATACAGTATCGAACGACGAATATAAATTTAATCAATCACGGACATGCAATTATTTCATCTAATGATTTTTGTGCAAAAAAAGGCATGTTGAGAATTGAAGACGAAATATTCGGGTTTTGACGTTTTCTTCATATTTTAATTATGCTTATTTGTTTTCCCATTTCCCCAACCTTATCTGTTTCTTTATAATTTTATTTCTTCTTCTTTATTTTTCGAGTTCTCTGATAAAATTAACGGACGATTTGATTACTTTTTTAGTCTAATGATATCGGTCAACATTCAGTTTTGGGTAAAAATTTATACTTTTGAATTTTACATTCATAAAATTCAATTTCAAGAAATATGTTAAAATTTTTTGGGTGTGTATTGTTAAAAACTATCTAACCTCTACTGAAAACGCAAAAGATCTGATAACCTTGAAAACTAATCATATCTAAAACTCACCTGGAATGTAATCAGTAGAAAGAAACGTATTGATAAATTAGTACTTTCGACATTACTTGCAAACCGATTCAAACACAACTTTCTTCGAAACTTCTTTCTTCGAAATCGAACTTCCTTCACAACGTATCTTCTTTCTTCGAATATTTTTCCGTTACATTCGCAGTAAGTATCGAGGAAGAACGTTGTAGGTGTCGAGGGAAGAAATAAATGGCTTTTACCAAAGTGCAGGAGAAAAGCCAGCATCTACCAGGTTGCAATTCATCATGTGACCCTGGTTTTCGAAACAGTGTCTTCCAGATACCCAAGGCAGATTACTTGATTTTCGCCAGAAGAAACGTGGTAAATGCTAAATTACAAATGCAGTACTTGCATAAAGAGGAAAGAAACTCTTGAGGAAAAATGAGCTTAGAAATGGCCTTGGAGCCAGGTCGCGGATGCGGCGTCTGGAGAAAAGAGGCAATACCCGGAGATGCTGCGCGGATTCGAGCTCGCAGCCTCCCGGACCTTCTCGGAACGAAGCGAAGGATAACCTGTTGGAACAAACAGTGTCAATGCAGTCGTCTATAAATTTCATTTATGCGCATGCGCTCTTTTTTCTATTTGGACCGGTGCCACAGGAAACCAGGTGCTATATACTTCTGCGTCATTCTCTTGCTTTCGAGGACCCTATCTCGTAGAATGAAAAATATATCGAACCTTTTTTTTGCCCTTCGTGAATTTTTGTATTGAATCATCTGGAAAACATTTTGGAAAAATATACGTGATCAGAAGTTGTAAAATACTAAAGCGGCTGAGAACATATACCTGAAACATCTAATATCCAAAAGTCACAAGGACAATGCTTATCGTATTTTTGAAATAAAAAAAAGTTAATTCTTGTTCTTCCTCTTCCTCGACATATTATTCTTGTTTCATTCGCGCAGGCTAATGCAAGATAATCGTTGGGAAAACCCCGCAAGTCGTCGCGTATATCGGCGCATCCAGCGGAGGAAGATCCCGTCACCTCCTGTATCAAAAGATACCCTACAGCTACGGGGCTGATGACTAGAGACCGGAAAAATAGGTAGTATAAAAGTCAAAATACGCACATAAATATGTAATGAAAATAGTAAGAATATGAAATAAATATGTAAAATCGGTTATAATATGTAATATTAAAATTCTCTAATTAAAAACCATTTACATAGCAAGAAATTACATTTAGAAAAACCGCTCACTTAACATCATACAAGTTTCACGTCAATAGTAAAAGCTTAATCTACTGTAACCCAGGACCGTAGTTTAGAGCCAAACTAATCGCAATAGAAGCCATCGCACAAACTGGCGAGATCTACGACTAGCAAACGTACACTGTAGCATCTTCATCGAAGTATTACACATCAGTGATAGCAAATTTTTCTCGGAAATTAAGATTACAGATCACAAAACGCGGTGTCAATGATGCTTTGGACACCTAGATTTCCCCAATAATGTAGAAAAAATGCCGATTTATTTAAAATAAATCTTTTCATAAAAAATATGGATTACTGTGTTTGTTTTCAGAAGAAAAATGATAAAATAAGAAAATATATTGTGAAAAGAGCAAAATACGTAAAATATTTGATATTGTTTTAGAAGTGCTATGATTCGCCAAGATTACAATTTTCAGAACGGTAGATAGAAAGACAAAAAATACGTAATTACATAAAAATCCGGTCTCTACTGATGACAGCAGTTGATGCATCCGAAAACACTAATAAATCAATTCTTAATGCGAACTTAGGCGCCGGGAGAGTACTTCTCGTCCTTCCTATGAGAACAGACATCCGCCAGTGGGGAGACATTACGGAACTTGCAGCTGGGCGGCAATGACTCAGAGAAAAGAAACAAAAACTATTATTTCTTATTACTTGTTCAGAATCGCGAAATTTAATTTGCTTAAGCGAAAGCATATATAGATTATGCCTTTGTACTATGCCTGTAAATAATTTAAGAAATAATGCCTCTAAAAGGGAAAAAAGTATAATGAAGAGATACACCTAAATTCGTTAATAACACACGATCATTTCTAAATGACATTTTCAGTGGCCTTTGCGTATCCTGATAACCCATTCACCAATAGTAACATTAAAGGGACAACAGAATAAAGTTTAACGCATATCCCGATTCTGATTTTTCACAATGAATTCACACCCTTATGCCCACAATACGCCTATCTGGATTTAGTGTGTCCTTTTCACTCGAATTTCTAGAAGCTACACATTTAAACTCTTGCCTTATTCTTCTCGTAGATGAAGGCATTTTAATTTTAACGCTCTTGGTGACTTGATGTGCCTGAATGGTACTTCCAAACAACAAAATACAACATGTATTCATATTCGAATTTATTTAACCTAACTCTCCTCTCTGGCGCCCTCGGTGGCCCGTTGGTTGTCGTGCTCGTTTTCCACGGCGTAACCCCTGGTTCGATTCCCTGTCAGGTCAAAAATTAACTGTGCGCTTTCCCTTCAACGTCCCAGAATCTGTTGCTGTGTGATGATGAGAAATCTCACTTCTCAGGTTGAGAAGATCAGAGATACAGCATAGGGATGGCTATGTGTTAACCACACGTACCCCTTAAACCCATGGCCACGAGGCCGGGACGCCGCTGGTAAGCCTTAGCTCGAGCTGTTGTGCCAAAGTAAATACATACATACATATATACTCACTGTCTGTCTGTCACTCTCTCTTTCCCTAATATTTCTCTCTCTTACTCTACCTCACTCTCTTCCGTTCTCTCAAAGCCAGCTACCACGGGAGAAAAGAACAACGTGACCGCGCCCACATCCGCTCCCCACACCCCGTCAACGATCCTCGACATTGACCACGCCGCGCGGCTTCATTAAACCGGCATTCGATGCTGGAAACCAATTCCTGATCCGGGCGACCTCCATTCGCGCGGGCGGCCATTGCGCACGCCGCCGCGCTGGCGCTGGAGGCGCCGGCCCAGCCTACGGGTGGCAAAAACACATCCGTATTATAACATCGATGTTTTGCTTTCGATGTTTTCTTCAGATCGATATATTTCATCTTCAGAAACAGCGATGTTTTGCTTTCGATATTTTCTTCAGATCGATATATTTCATCTTCAGAAACAGCGATGTTTTGCTTTCGATATTTTCTTCAGATCGATGTATTTCTTCAGAAACAGCGATGTTTTGCTTTCGATATTTTCTTCAGATCGATGTATTTTTTCAGAAATATCGATGTTTTGCTTTTGATATTTTCTTCAGATCGATATATTTTTTCAGAAACATCGATGTTTTACTTTCGATAGTTTCTTCAGATCGACATATTTCTTCAGAAAGATCAATGTTTTGCTTTCGATTTTTCTTCAGATCCATATAATTGTTCAGAAACATCGATGTTTTTGAAACATCCATATTATAACATCGATTTTTGCTTTCGATGTTTTCTTCAGATCGATATGTTTGTTCAGAAACATCGGTTTTCTAAACATCCATATTATAACATTGATTTTTGCTTTCGATGTTTTCTTCAGATCGATATAATTGTTCAGAAACATCGATGTTTTAAAAAAAATGCTCGTGATATAATGATGATCGTGGTATATAAAAATGCTCGTGATAGTTAAGCACCAAGGGTGCTTAACTGCTTTGAAATGCTTTTTTGGTAGTAAAATAAACAGAGCTACTCGCATTAAATTCGTTGTCCTTAAAATAACTGCTTTTGAAATGTCACTTTTATTGTGCTTTATCAGTGCCTACATACATACAATATCAATAGAAACATTCAAATAAATGATAACATATGCATAACCCCTTAATTGATCCAGTAACTTCCCTATAACTCCGTATGACAATCAAGAGCACAGTGAACCCTTTTCAGTAACAACAAACACTAACGCACCCTCAAACAGTTAGTGATGCTGATAGTGAAGCAGCTTGTCAAAAGCCTCCCGGATAGTGAAGACAAATTTTAGCAAAACATCGATACATCACCAAAAGGTTTTCGATTTCGATCGCCAAAAACATCGATGTTTTAAACATGACGAAACATTCCAAAGTAAAATGTCTTGGTTGTAATGTGATACACAACACGTCAATATTAGTTTACAGTATATTCTGCCGTATATTTGACAATCATCTAACTTTTCTAAACAATGTTCTAGGTAGTCAAGGTTCAAACTGCAGTTTAACGATATCAGTATGTACAACATAATCCAAAAACGTAACAACTCTGGAGAAAGGTTGAAAATAGCAAACTGTTTCGTGCCGCCTGAGGATCGATAACAGTGATAGTTGTCAATGGCTGTTGATTGCGAGCAATCCACGAATAAAATAGATACTGGAAATCTAAATATATATTTCATGAGCATTTAAAAAAAATTGATATTTCTGGACAAATATATCGATCTGAAGATAACATCGAAAGCAAATCATCGTTATTATAACCAGGGGCGAATCCTGCCGATCATTTTGGGGGAGACCATTAAAGATTTTTGTCAAAAAATACACATATTTGTTATTATATTGTATATTGTTTTTGTATTGTTTTTGTAGAGTAAATGTGGTAGTATACAATATTATCGTTTAAACAATTACATAATTAGAATATAAATGAACATTGAAATCAGTTTTACCAAATAAAGGAAGGAAGAATAACAACGTTTCGGAAACGTTATGAATACTATATATTTCACTTAATATTGTATAAAACTGTTATTTCAAGAATTTTTCTGTCTTTTAAATGATGGACCAATATAATTGATATAATAGAAAATACAGACAGAAACTAAAAGTATTAATTATAACAAAAGAACACTCTAGGCCTTTTAGGGGTAGGCAGGCCCCCCCCCTGGATCCGGCACTGATTACAACATGGATGTTCCTGCTTGAAAATATCGATGTTTTAAAAACATCGACTGTTTTCGCCATCTGTACTCACGGATGGGTCTCCCGGCAAGCGTAGCGCCGGTTCCCGCGACGTCTGGGCGAGCCCGTCCCCCCTTCCCCTCTCCCCCACGTGTCTCCAGCCGCGCGGACGCCCCCGGGTCGCAGAGTCACGCCGCCGCAGGCAGACAATGGCGGAATACAAAAGATGCCCACGCCGAGGTTATGAGGGAACGAGGAAAATGACTGGGAAAATGAAGTGCCTGTGGAGGCTACGCTCTGTCGCCAGGGTCGGGAACACCTGGCAGCCCGCCTTTACAGGAAGCCGCCTTCCGCAGCATTAAACGAATTGGGCACTCTGAAATTAATTCGCTGTCCGACTGACTTTCTTTTAGTTGTCTTGGCGCTACGGTCGAATGGCGCTGCAACCCAATTTGCGCCTTGATCTAGCACAAAGGTGCACAAGCGCCCCATTTGAGCCCCTTCTTGGGGCACCGGGAAGTCCGCGTCCCGCGCCCCACGGCGCCCCACGAGAACCAGAGAAGTAGGCATAACATCCGACGGACGAGCTATCTCTTCACTGATCTGAATTGTCGGCTCAAGGCGAAGTTTGAGCATGAATTTTAATACACGGAGAGAAATAGAGCAACGTGTCTCATATGTCAGAAGATGGCGTCGGAGAAAAAGTAATAGCAAAAAGTAAAATAAACATTTAAAAAAGTATGGTCAATGTAATACAATAAGATATTTCTGAACTAAATTTATGAAGTGTGTATTATTATTACAATGAGAAATTATTAATTCTCTGTTCTTGCAATTTATATAACAAATATTTTCAAAATCAGTTGCAACAGTAAAGATTGACCGTGAAATGTGTGGAAGTTGTCGAGAAATTTATTCTGAAATAATAGTATACAAAACATTCCCTCTCCAGAAACTACAGCCGTTATTTCAAGTTTTAGTTCAACATAATTCAACACATTTCCGTCTTAAGAGCCGCAGGGCTTTCCTCCCACCGAGGGCTCGGGCAGCGGTCACTTGCCCCGAAAGGGAAAGTCTTTCACTAGAAGCCGGTGGGGCGCGGAAGGACTATCATGACCGTCGTGGGGCGCATTGCTGGAGCCCTTGCGCAAATCTGATCTAGCACTCGCGAACTCCAGAATCCTCTCCCTAGCCCGAGCGCCCAGAGAAAACCAAGAGACTCATGTAGTAGATTCACTGGGGCCCCTTATTTCAAACAGATGCTCTCCTCCCCAATACACAAAGAGAATTCGTTTATCCGTGATTTATAAATCAGTTATAGCCGTTAATTTGAATTAGAAGTAATGCACTTTTATTTGTTTTGGATTTTAAAGAAATAGCAAGACCCCAGGTAAGTCGGGGCCAGGGGCAATTTGCTTCAGCGGTGTACTTACCTTCAGAGCGCCCCTACTTTCTAGATCCTCAAACTGTGAGGTGTACGATAAGTTGGTAGGGATAAGTGACAGGGGCGAATTTATACTCTTCGAGCCTCCAAGAACAAAATCATGTTGGGACTCCTTCCGAAAAATATGCTTATTTTTAATATAGAATTTAATATAATTTATTAAACGAAGTTTAATAACAAGAATTAAACCAAGATTTTAGTACCAGAAACTATTTGAAAACTAATTACCTTACAGTTACCATCAGATTTCATGACATTTTTTCTAAGGCGATGGGTCCCCATCGTTGAGGGACACTAATTAGCTGCTTGTTTTGCTTATAGTATCCTCTTCTGTAGGAGGAATGGTTGAAGGGAACAACTTAACTTTCAAGTTCGAGGGCGAACATATTTTGAATTTTCCAGATATTCTAATATCAAATTACTATTTAATATCAAATCCGAATACTTAATTGTTACTATTTAGTTTTGTTGCGATTGGTTGAACAATTTTGATTTTCTAATTCTTGTAATAATTTACTAAGCGATTCTTTTGGTAGTATTTAAAACGTTTAGTAAAAAATACATTTAATAATATTTAAAACCCCTTATTTGGGAAACTTTCGTTGTAGGGATGTATTTATCTTTAAGTCACATCGTCGATGCACAAGAAGCGTGCCAAAGCTAAAAATATTTCACTCTACATATTCTTGGTGAATGTTCATTTTTCAACTTAATAAGTTAGCATCTGTCACGACTTCACTTACAATCGCTGGTCTCATGATTTTTTGTGAACTAACATTTCTGCACTTACCTGAATTTAACTGAAAGTGCACTGATGGTCTCTCGGTGCCTCAATTGTATCAATCAATTTGACAAGTAAGAATATCTGCACATACTACCAACGTACAGTAAGTCTTCAGTTTTGTTAAAAGACATATATCTCGAAATCAGAACCAAAGAATGAGGTGATAAGGAACGTGGTACAAATTGTAGTCTTTTCCTCTATTATTAGCTACTTCAAGTCGAACACGCCTCCTCTATTGCGTTCCCTCGCAAGCTTTGTGCAAGATGTAGATTACAACATAACTCGACGGTCATTAGTCTAAATCGTACTCAAGTGGAGGATGATTTGTATGTTAATTTGAGAGCGCGTGGGGGGGGGGCGGTGAGGTCAACTCCCATTTCCAAGGAAGGCAGAAACGTAGGAGAAGTTTCTGCCAGCGGAAAAAATTGCTTTTAAGGAATGACTAAACATGTTCACACTAATGCGCGAAATTCGCGGGCGAATGAAATGTAGGTTTCGAGCGTACAGCGACGCATTGGAATATTCTTTCAGAAGAATGGTTAGAGATACGTGTCACAGATAGTGATGACAGTACTAATGGAAGAAATCTCTGCTCATTAATACACGTCTCCTTAATTTTAATTGAGAGAACAAAGGAAGCTCGTGAATTCTACTTTCCGCGAAGACACAACAAACAAGTGTTATAGTTCATGATTGTATTTCTCAGAGCCAGAAGATACATATGTAATTAATGTTGCACATTCTAATTGTGATAATAACTTTAATTCTATCAAAATTTAGTTTATCAGAACAGTCTTCAAAACTACATTTCATGAATGAAAAGCGGGAATTGCAATTGATACTTTTTTTATTTTCATTAATGCTATCTTAAAACTAACGATGTTCAAATTTATGAATTTGAAGTGTAACAAAATTAATACTTCTCTATCTAAAAAAGCTTCTTAATGCAAAGGAAATGATTAGAGTTAATGGAAACTTTTATAAATTGGCCACAAGAGAACGAAGGGGAGATTTCATACAACTCGCTTCTGCCCAATCATTGTTACTCATCTACGTAAACAAAGAGAAATGGCAGGAATAAACAACTCGA
The DNA here is from genome assembly GCA_031308135.1 of Acheta domesticus. NCBI lineage: Eukaryota > Metazoa > Arthropoda > Insecta > Orthoptera > Gryllidae > Acheta > Acheta domesticus. Next base: position 47,538,382 of record JAHLJT010009355.1, read on the forward strand.
GCATTCATTGCGGAAACGTCGACACCACAGACTGTAACTCGAGAGGCGTGGAAGGTTATCACAAAACAAGGCCAAGGCTAATTTAGAAGGGAAAGCGACTTATACTTGTAGTTGTGGAGCTGGCTAGTAAACTCTTTTGTTTTCGTCCCCAGCAAACTGGCCAGCACTAACCACGTGGGCGACGCTGACTTTTCGTATAATGGAGATCAGCGACGTGCGGATGGTAGAGGAGGTGGCTGACGGTAGGTGGCAGTGGTGATGGTGATGGTGACGGTGAATATGGTCATAATAGTGGATGGTGACGGTGATACTGAGGATGACAGTGGTGTTGGGACACGGCGGTGACGGCAGCGGTGATCATGACAGTCATATAGGATGCTGATGGTGATTGGTGATGGTGATGGTGTAGCGGCGGTGGTGTAGCGGCTAGCGTATCGGACTGTTATACCCAAGTTCAAACCCGATCGAAGCCATGGACTTTTAAGGGCGAAAAAATCCTTCGTAAGCCTTCCTTCGGAGGGGAAGGAAAGCCGGCTGTACCATGTTAGTAGATTTACTCATAAAAGATACTCAAGCCTAAATGACGCCTCTGAGCTAAATTCAAAAAATCACCTCTTTCGTCGCCCAAGGAATACCTTCTTTCTCTGCTAGTTGGTGAAAGGAGTGTAACAAAATTTGCGTTGTCAGACGGAAGAGTAGGCCTCATGGCCTGAGTCTCGCCACATAAAATAAATTGGTTGTGAAGGTAATGGTGATGAAGGTGGTGGAGGTAGTAGTGGCGGTCTCTAGGGCAGGCACGTCAAACTGCGCCCGCACGAGCTACGCCCGCTTGGGGAGACCGGCGCTCCTAAGGGTACATGCGGAAGCTGAAGCGACGAAAGGCGGTGAATAGTGGCTTCATACGAAAAAACGTTAGTCGGATTTTTTCTCTCAAGTAACGGAGAACTGTATTATGTTTACATTCTTCAACACTTATTACTATTTGATATTTTTCTTACTAAAATCTCCCTTATATAAACATCTTTACTAAGTGACAGAAATATGATTGAATGGCGAATTCTTTCTTTGTTTTCGTTTTATGTTATGTTTTTAAATCATTCGGTAATTTACTTATTTAGCAATAATGTGAGATAAATTAACAATTCTCTATAAGTTAATAATTCTCGTTTACGGACGGACAGCGCTTTTAACACCTAAGCGCAACGAACTTTTGTCTGTTAAAACTTCTTAACTGAACGTAGAAAGTTCATGCTTTTATATCACCCAAGTAAACAGAATTACAAAATCTAGATACTTTTTTATTTTTTAAATTTTTTTTACTCGCTGTTGAGATTTGTACATCTCACTGATGTATTATTTCATTTTAATAGATATTTCTTTGCTTTAAAGAGAAAATGGGAATTAATGTAGCTAAACTTGGGGCAAAAGCTGTCAACGGACTTTTCGTAAAGGCTGACATCGACTAGCTGCCCAGTGACGTACCGCATCTCAGAAGAGGTATGTACAACCCTTTCTTTTAAATCTTTGCGCCAATTTTTCGGGGTGCAGTGCCCACGAGCTCTAGTAAGTGTTACCCTGTCCGCGATCTTTATATACCTACACTGTCAGAAATTACATTAAATTCAATGTAGTTTAATGCACTTTTTACATTAAATTTAAGGTACCGTGTACATTAAAACGATATTAATGTACATGTACATTAAATATAATGTGTAAATTAAAATCAATGTAGATGCAGTACATTAAATTTACTGTACCATGTACGTTAAAGCGATTTTAATGTGTTTGTGCATTAAATTTAATGTTAAAATTAAAATCAATGTAGATTTAATGTAGGACTACATTAAAAGTTATGTACCTTGTAAATTAAACCGATATTAATGTGTTGTACATTAAATTTAATGTTTAAATTAAAATGAGTGTAATTTTTAGAAATATTTTCTTCTGCTATTTGAACTTACGTATAATAAATTTAAAACAAATTTTCAACATGTATACAAAAAATATAAAGGTTTAAAATTCGTATTTACATTCAAATTGGTAACAAATAAAATTGTAAAAATCTTTATAATAAAATTGTAGTGATGTACATAGTACACTAATTCTTTAGTTAACAATTTTTTGAAATTCTCCGGAAATATTGAAACTTTTTCAAAGAATTGTCACTGTAACAATATCGGAATTTAGTACTCTTTACGACTACGAAACATATTTCCGAGCGTAAACGCGCCCAAAACAGGTGAAGAAGTAGTGACAATTATAAATAATATACATCATTCTGTAGAGTTAATACATATTTAATATATATTAGTCTAAAGAAATATGTTCCGTAGACGTAAAGAATATAGAATACATATCAGAGCGGGCATTACATTAGGCCTAAGAACTTCCTGAAGCAATTGTATATCGCAATAGCTCAGTGGTTAGAGCACCTGCGCGTAAACCTAAAGTCCCGGGTTCGAATCCCGGTCGGGGTGACTATTCGTTGAAGAAATTTAAGTATTAAAATACATTTGTTACTCAGTACTAAGTTCAGGACTAAGTATTCTTTACATCTGCAGGACATATTTCCGAGCGTAAACGCGTCCAAAAATGTGACAAATCCATTAATTCCAACGGGCAATTCATCAGGCCTAAGAACATGTTCAAAGAATTGATTGCCTCGATAGGATAGTGGTTAGAGCAAGTGGGCGTAAACAAGGACAGACGGGTTTGAATCCCGGTCGAGGTGACAAATGTTTGAACACATTTTAAATATTGAAGTTAGTACATGTACAGTAAATTTCATGCACACATATAGTAATTTCAATGTAAAAGTACATTAAAGTAAGTATCATGTACGTAAATTAAATTTAATTTACACGTACAGTAAATTTAATGTGCACGCGTACAGTAAATTTAATTGTACACGTACATTACATTTAATGCACACGTACTTTAAAGTTACTGTACGTGTACATTAAATTTCATTTACGTACATGATACTTACTTTAATGTACTTTTACATTAAAAGTAATGCGGAAATTTCTGACAGTGTACTCTAGAATGATAGACAATGGACGGAACAGTGTCTTTGAGAGCGGTGGTGAGAGAGAATATTGGCAGTGGTATTCACTGAAGAAATGGAATCGACAACCACTGTGAAATAGGCGTCGTCAATATCACTGATTACGTGCTAATGATTAAGTCGATAACATTCACTGTGGTTTTAACGAAGAAAAACAGAGGGAAGTCAAGGTGGCAATGTCATCTATGACGTCAACAGAATATTGCTGGTGTTGATGTGAACAGAGATAGTAGCGTTTATGGGCGATGTTTCTGATGTCAGTGGTGATAGTAATAGGAAATGTTAACGACAAGAGCTGATGGCGATAGTGGCAGCCGTGGTTCGATAAGGGCATTTGGAATGGCATCGACAACACTAGCAGATGCGACGTCGGTGACTAGGTTGACTTCGGAAGTGACGGTAGCAACCACGACATAGGAGACATTATGGAGAACTGCAATATTAGGGAGTTTTTGCCGCCTCGAACGTTAAGCACTATCGATCTTCTGTGCATGCGCAGTTGCACTAAAGTGATGAGAAACTCGAACTGCGCATCACAGAAGATCGATAGTACTTACAGTTCGAGGTGGCAAAAACTCCCTATTGTGTTGTCAACAGCGAAATAAATGACGGCGACTTTGGCAATGCTACGACGTTAACGGAGGCGTTTGGCAATTGATATGACACGTGGCAACGGCTTCGTAGAAACAGGCACCAGTGGGTATGGAATTGGTGACGGCAGCGGCGATGACGATGGTACGTTAGCAGCCATGCGTCGATGTACATTACTACGGCATATACCCCGATTTAAACAGAGATGTACGGAGAAGGGCACGCTGCCATCCAATCGGGAGCTTCGTTACAACTTCAATTTTTGGTATTGCAGCTCCCGACTGGATGACAATGCCCCATTCTCCTTTTGACCTTCAAGAGCCACTCTGTTTAAATCGCAATTTAATTTGGCGTCGGCATCTGTGCGCATCGACGGCGGCAGAAGCGAAGGCGGCAACGTCGATAGCAGCGGCAATGGCACTAGCGGTGGCAGCGGCGTCAACAGTTGGGGAGTCACAATGTGGGCAACAACAATGGCAGCGGTGGTGACAGCTGCTATTACCCGATTTTAATATCGTGACTTGTGACATACCATCAGCTGTTATGCGGTTCAGGAGATTCAATACCATGCAATTAAAGTCGTAACGAAGATCCTGATTGGATAACCGCGAAAAGCTGATATGTCAGAAGTCATTATATTTAAATCAGGCAATAGTAGCTGTCACCGCCGCTGCCATCACCAGACAGCGGCAGAAGCGAAGGCGGCAACGTCGATAGCAGCGGCGATGGCACTAGCGGTGGCAGCGGCGTCAACAGTTGGGGAGTCACAATGTGGGCAACAACAATGGCAGCGGTGGTGACAGCTGCTATTACCCGATTTTAATATCGTGACTTGTGACATACCATCAGCTGTTATGCGGTTCAGGAGATTCAATACCATGCAATTAAAGTCGTAACGAAGATCCTGATTGGATAACCGCGAAAAGCTGATAAGTCAGAAGTCACTATATTTAAATCAGGCAATAGTAGCTGTCACCGCCGCTGCCATAGTCATGGCCCACACTGTGATTCCCCAACTGTTAACGCCGCTGCCATCGCCACTGCCATCGACGATGTCTTCTTCGCTTCTGCAGTCGCCGATGCGCTTAGATGGCAGCTACTGTACTGCGATTTTTCTAACTTTGCCTCTCAAGGCCCGCCTTCACGATGAAATATATCACGATATTTCGCGTGTTTCTCAGTCGTGCCGCCAGATATCGCATGATCGTGACCGTATCAAGCAGTGCTTGCGATCATGCGACTTCTAGCGGCACGACCGAGAAGGTCACGAAATGCCGTGTGATATTCCATCGTGGCCACAGGGGCTTGAGAGGTAAAGTTAGAAAGATCGCACTGTATACTTCGATTTATTTAGAGCTTCATTTGACAATCATAAGCTGTTACGGTGTGATCCAATCGGGAGCTTACACGTCACTACAGTGACGTCACAATGGTGACGTGCAACCTTCTGATTCGATGACACCGTAACAGCTGATTTACGTCAACTGACCCTCTGTTTAAATTCAAGTATAAAGCAACATGACATGTGGTGGCACATGCTTAGGGAGGCGACAGTGTCACAGAGGCGACAGGAAGGACAGAGGCGACGGGAGCGACGATGGTCAAACGTTGAGAACACGACGTTACTTTGGCCTAGGTTTTGAAACAAGTTAATTTGGCATTGTCTTCTTCAAGGTCAATACCCCATTTTCAGCCAATCGCTAACGTGGACACATGAAATCCACGCCATAGCGATTGTTTAATGAAGTCGTATTAGTCATGAAGATAGCATTGCCTAATCACGTTGTCTAAAACCAGAACGAAACGACGGTGGCAGTGATGGCAGTGGCTCAGTCTGGGCGACAACGATGGACATTGAGCGTGTGCACGGGGACCGCCCCGAAAATTTCGAAAGGGGTCCCGCAGCCCTACGTAATGAAACATTTCATTCTGAAAATACGAACAATTCCTCATTTTCTCCCATTTTGAAGCTGACAAATTGGAGAATTGATACATTTTGAGAAGAAGCAACGCAACGGAACAGCATTCCGGTACCACAGGAACAAAAAGGAAAAAATCTAACAAAAAGCATAGAAGAAACACTTGGCAACTTCGATATTTAATTTGACCAACTTTTGTAAACCCAAAATTAAATAACTTTCCTCCTAACTGAATTATGTCTACGAATTTAATGAAACCCTTAGTTAATAAACGATATCATTATATACCATATTTTCTATTTCCTATTATTATTATTATTATTATTATTATTATTATTATTATTATTATTATTTTAGGTCGCACCAACTACTAGGTCACTAGCGACCACTATTGGACGTAACGTTATGGTATGAGGATGAAACGATATGGTGATGATAGGGGGTGAAAGGGCGAACATATACAACCATGCCCGAGTCGGGACTGGAACCCGCGACCCCATAGTCCAAGATCACTATGGCCCCATTGGCTTAGCGATCTCGGCCACAAGGCCGACATTATTATTATTATTATTATTATTATTATTATTATTATTATTATATTATTATTATTATTATTATTATTTATTCACATAGAGGTATTCCTAACTCTGTTACTAATAGTTATTAAGTATGATTTATAATTATTAAATTACATTATAACATATAACTATTTCTATTAAATTAATAATTAACTTGGGGCACATTCCAGAACCTAAAATTGTATATATGAAGCACTGGTTCTGCATATGTTTACGTGTGCATCGCGAACGGGCCTTAAGCGTGGCGAAGGGGTCCCCGATGGCGGCGAAGAACGCGCGCGTTGGCGGCGAAGAGCGCGCGCTCGTCCTACTTCGCGCCGCGCGGCGGCCTTCGCCAGGTGGCGCGATAGCGTCGCCGCCGCGGGGCCGAAAAACATCGGCCGACTTATCGGGAGAGGCGAGGCGAAGTGAGGCGACCCACGACAAGCGGCCGCGTCGTGTGCCCTGGCCCCGGCCCCGGCCGGCTTTGGGCGGCTCCGCGCCCCGCGCGCAAGCCCCCACCCACCCGCTTGCGCATGCGCAACGCGAACGTGCGCGCGCGAGACCGCCCTCCAAATATTAGCAGTTCGTTCACCCTCGAACGTTAAAGCACTAGCGATCTTCTGCGCGTGCGTAAATGCACGAAAGTGATGCGAAACTTGAACTGCGCATGAGCAGAAGATCGATAGTGCTTTAACGTTCGAGGGTGTGTGCACTTCTTAGAGGGAATTTTTGCACTCCATAGTGAACAGGACTATCAATCTTCTACGCATGCGCAGACGCCTTCTACGCATGCGCAGATGCACAAAAGTGACGCGAAACTTGAACTGGGCATGAGCAGAAGGTCGATAGTGCTGTATGCCATGGCGTGCAAAAACTCTCATATTAGGAGTTCGTGCACTCTCGAACGTTAAAGCACTATCGATCTTCTGCGCATGCGCAGTTCGTTTCGCAGCACTAGCGCATCTGCGCAGGAGCAGAAGATAGTGTTGTCCGCTATAGCATGCACAAACTCCCTAATAGGGACGTTTTGCACCCTCGAACGTAAAAGAAATCGAGAGCACTATCGATCTTTCACACATGGCCAGTTCGAAATTCGTATCACTTCTCATGCGCAGAAGATCAAGATTTCAGTCTATTGCAGAACACTATGCAAAATGTCTCTAAAAGGGAGTTGATACAAAGCGTTTTAGCAATCAACAGCACTATCGATCTTCAACGCATACGCAGTTCGAATTTCCCATCATTTTTGTGTATCTGCGCACGCGCAGAAGATCGAGATTACAGTCCAATCCTGCCCGGTAAGATTCCCTGTTAGGGGTGCAAAAACTCCCTGTTACGGACTTCTTTCACGGCATAGCGTACATCAATCGAGTGCCAACTCGATCTTCTGCGCATGCGCAAGTGTACAAAAGTAATGCGAATGCCAGAATGTTTACATTTATTAAAACATTTGACTATATTTTTCAAATATTTTTGAAAAGTTTACAAAGTGATTTCTGTTTCCGTTGATGACATTTCAGTTCATATTTGCAAAATGTAAATATTAAAAAATCAATTAGTTTCAACTTTTTCTTATTTCAGTTTGAAAGGCCAGTCACAATTTATTCCTGTTTAGGTCTATCCATGTCATGTAAAGAATTTTAAGTCTGTGACGCATGTACTAACCATGTCAACGCGCTAATGCGCCTGCTCTTACGTATAATGGGTCTAACGGTTATTTTAAAACTAACCGTCGAGAACAAACGATTCATATCTGTCATGCAGCTGACATTGTAATAGAAAAGAGCGTAAGTTCCCAGAATCCAGAGCGCCCAGTATTCTGAATCCGCACCTGCGTGCAAGTACCGTAGAGCCAGGACTCCAGAGGGACTGTTTCAGCAAAGGACGGCGAATTCCTACGGAGAGTAGGAAATTGATTATTTTCTGTTTTGGTTGCGTCAATTGCTACGGTCATTCAACCCGATAGTGTAGTAGTGTTTTAACAGGGGAGGTGGCTGTGATCCTTCACCCGCTGGATGGTGAGAACAGGTGCCGGCCTACACCGACCTTTCCCCAACCAGATATCTTCAACCAGCGGAGCACCGCTACAGCCAGGACAAGCTAAGCTCTCGACCGGTCTTCCAACCTATGTGGTAGTGCAGTACATGTAATTGTAAGGGTAAGTGTGATTATGGGGGTGAGGATAGGGAAAGGAATGGGAAGGAAAGATCGCGCGCGGTCCGTTGCCCGTTTGTTATGGCACTGCTTCGGCGTTCGCCTGATACTGAGCGGAGAAACCACGGAAAACTACAAGTCAGGGCAGCCGGTCGTTGAATTCTCCTCCACAGCTGCTACATCCGACCAAGTTTTCTAGCCAGTGTCGAAAATCTTGACACCGCCGGGACACAAACCCTAAGACCTTCCGGTCAGAGGGACTGGAGTGACATCAATTGACGCACTGAGCCACCTGAGCCGGTTGGAGGAGGGATACATCTAAGAGACATTGGCAACCCAAATGGTGCGGACTTCTGCGGAAGAAACTGGACAATGGTTGGATTGTGTGTTCGGATACCATGTAACGCATGGAAGTTTTCTCCTTGTGGTAGCCATATCGTCACATATCAAAACGTTCGGTAATGTAACATGCTAGAAGGAAAGATCTAATTAAGGCAAAAGAAGAACATGAAGGAACAGACGCATGAGAAAACAAAGACGGACCATTCTTCGTAAAACGCTTTGTCTATGAAGCTAAACATACCCATATCCCATAGATTAGTTAAGGATGATTTTTAGTGTGTCAGATTTCAAGTCCGCCCCGTTCATTCCATTTTAACAGGGTCATTCATACCTAATACAATGAAAAGACAAGATCCAACACATGGCAAAAAGATTTTAGATGTGAATACTACACTATTATATGTTAAAACGATACTAAGTTAATATGATAACGAACAAGTTTTATTCGGAACGATTTTACTATGTAACTAATATCTTATAACAACCGGGAGAGAAGCAATGAAGACTGTAGAGAATCATTCGAACCATATCCAACATATTTTCCTGAACTGAGACTAGATTGAAGGGAATTGCAAGATTTTTTCACCCGCTGGAAAGCGCATTGCTGATTTTTTGCGCTTTTCTGGAGCAATGTTTTCAGCAGAAAGTAACAAAGGAGTTGACTTCTCTCATGTTCCGTTGTAGGTGTTTGAGTTCTAAGTCAGAAGACATAGGAAATTCCAAATACCAGCTCCGGTTAACAGGAATTCCCTCACAAGGAATAATTATTTAACTGTAGCAGTCTGAACGAGCTGACAAATGGTTTGTCGTGACATAAAGTCGCAAACAAAAATGAAATGACGCAGCAAACGCGACGAGGGAGTCACGTAGGGAAGGCGATAACCAACGGGAGGAGCTCCTGAGATTCGCTTCGCCGATTGGGTCTACGTGACTCACTGCTCGACCTCGAGTTCCGACAGATAGTCATGTTCTTCTCCATATCATCTTGTGTGTGTCTTCGTGAATACCTAACAACACGCCTGGCCGAGTTTTTTTTATTCCTCTTCTCTCCGCAACTTCACAGGTCATTGCTTTTTTTCGAAAATTAAAAGGGTTCGTTTTGTATTCCTCAAAACGTATGGAGCAGTGCTGTTTTTAAAAAGACATGTAACAATTTGTAAATACGTACTTTTATCTCTTGATAATATTTAACTTAAACTAACGTTTTCATGGCTAATTTTAGTCGGTTCTGGAAATAGAGTTTATCTTAATGGATTGAAATAAATGCAAGGTAAGCACAATTCCCATATCGCGCTCAATTACCTGGAAATTTCAGCAACGCAACCACTCAAAATTTCCTCTACCTATTCGTCTTTTAATATTACTAAGACAAGTAGGAGAGGCCATGCATATTTTTCATACAATCACTTATTTTCTTCATACACTGGAGAACACTCAAAGTGTAATATTTTTATACATACACGTACATTTGTATTCGATTACCGTTTAATACTGTTTTTATTATAACGCAATATACGTTTTATTAAAATTCGCAAAGAATAGTCATAATGCCCAATAAACCCCTCATTTCTCAGTTACTATCAAGTAGGCCTAGCAGAAATGCAATTTGTTCATGTGATTATTAGACAATTTTTCAAAATTTATAATAAAAAATATATTTTATAATAGGATGTTATTAGTACAGCTTAATTTTCCAACATCAGAGGTAGAATCCTATTCACGATTAAAACTCGTCATACTACTAAAACAGGACACAATAGAGGAGATTTTCACCACTTTTTTTCTAGTCAAACAACAGGAAATTCTCTTATGATGTCGATGATGAATAAAGCTTTGTCTTGTGTGTATGTTCATGTATTTGTATCAATCTTACTTTCGAATCTCAGCGAAACTCGGGTAACTTGTGCGGCTTCATCCACAATTTGCACAACGAGAAAGCCCCGTCACGTGCGGTGCAACGCCACAGCTTGCAGCCGCTCCGAGCGAAAAAAACTCTGGGAACGTTTCTGTCATCGCGTGAAACTCAGCAGTACCATTTGCGGTCCATGCATAATGGGCTACCTGCACGTTACGTAGGAGGTACATTTACATTACGTCGAGAAAAGAGATGATGATTGAGGGCATGGGGCACGAACTATGAGGATATGTAGACGAAGACAACAGAGGAAAACGTAAATAGTCGCATTTCCAATTTTTTGCGAGAAGAGAATTTCTGAGATCCAAAACTCACTTAACCAAGCCCATTTTGTAAATCCTTGGGATTAGGGGATTTTTTAATTTGAGTATTCACTTAATTGATCAAAATATTCTCTAAATAGTAACACAACAAATGAGTGTCGCCAAACGGCAAAAATTTTCGAATTTATAGAGAACAACGAGGACATTGATTACTCATCATTTTCTTTCCCCGCGGTCTTCGAAGTAATGGGAGGAAGAAGTAAAAGCGATACGACGGTTATGATCTAATGCAATTGTATTCCTTTACTTCAGACATTATTTTCATTACGGGAATGTAAGTAAGTTTCAGTTAATTTTTGTATTATAATGCAGCTTTACGTTCCGGATGCTTTTCAGTCAGCTCTTTACGTGGCGTTCTTCATAGTTCAAAAACAATTTGTATTTTACAAAATACACAGTAAATGTTTACAATGCTATAAATGTAATCAACATTTTCAATTAACAGAGTAATAATAAGCTTAAACGCTCAAAATGATCATATTACGTTTTCTTTAGATCAAAAAACAACGTTATTGCTTTATCAATCCTCAGCTAGCTGTAGATGGGCAAGTATTTTAGACATTATTGTCCAGGCTATAATGTCTAGGCCAAGATATTGTGGCCTTTCTCAGAGCAGTACTGCTGTTCGTGGTACGGTCATGTACAGTACTGTCGTAGTGGCCGAAAGGTCAGCCATCACGACAATGACGTGGTTCGTCCCGGATAGCCTAGACAAACTCCGGCCGCGGAAGCCTACGCAATCAAGTATTTTAGACAGTTATTTCTTTGAACGTTGGTTGAGATTTGACCCCACAGTGCGGCCGCGCGCAATACGTGCCTTCCGTATCAACCGCGTATTCCGTATTCTCTTCACGTCAGCGGTCAAGTGTTTTGCTCAACCTGCATTCCTTTTTTAAAAAATATATTTATTAATATTTGTTCGACAAAATATTTGTCTTTCAAGTGTGCGAACATTATTTTACATTGAAAAGAACACGAGGAGAAACTTAAATAGTAACCTCTAACATACTACTGACAGGTATTTTTGATTTTGATAAAACAAAACATTGGTTATAAATATTACATAATATGTGAAATTTATACAATAAATAATAAATACTATGGAGTTAACTATGGAGGTTAGAACAACCTGCATTCCAAGGGGCGCCCAGAGAAAACAGAGGCCTAGGGGCAGTAAATCCACGGACCCAGGGGGGCCCCTTTCTACAAACAAAAGTCCCCCAACTCCGAAACAAACAAAATTCAAGTTCACGCAACAGAAATGCAGAGCCGTTAATTTGAAATAAACACGTTCTTTATAAGTTTTGAATGAAAAAAGCGGGCCTTAGGACAAAGGAGAAGGAGACTCACCTCTGGGCACTAGTGACGCAACATCGACCTCAACATTGACACTAACGAACATTGATGTTCAAAATAAAAACATTGACGTTAATAATTAATTGGCGTATAGCCATCCACGTTTTAAAGCTGTTTAGTAATCTGTATCATCCAACTCGCGCACGATGTAATTTAATTTGACTTGACCATGTTTATTAATTTATAACTGCGATTTAACTAAAAACAAAGATAGAAACTAGGTCTGGGCGTCCAGGGTTATCTCAAAGGATCTGTTCTCACAGTACTGAAGAAAGGTACGAGAAAAGAAAGGGCCCACTGCGCATGCGTTGACTGTCTCTTATTAGGGAGTTTGTCCATCCTCGAACGTTAAAGCAATCAAAAGCACTATCGATCTTCCACGCATGCGCAGATGGACAAAATTGTTGCAAAACTTGAACTGCGCGTGCGCAGAAGATCGATAATGCTTTCGATTGCTGTAACGTTCGAGGGTGTACCCACTCCCTATAGTCTTATTGTGTGAAATAGAAGATAATAGGAGAGCATCTGGGTCACATCCGGCGAATATATAGTTTTATCGATAAAGGTAGTACAAAAAACGTTAGTTTGGTTGGAACACAAAACACAGAGTGGTTTTATCAGTTATTTTATAATATAACTCTTACAAAACTGAAATTATGGGAAATTTTCATTTACTAATAAAACACAAGGCTTAATATATCGATATTTATATCATACTATTTATTTATTTATTTATTCAAAATTAAATCCAACAGGCATTATGCCCATATGCACAATTGCAGGATTACAAACACATTACCCATTTTAAGCGTTTACATACTGATACGCATTGCGCAACAAGGACTCCATACAGTCACTAAACAAATCAACGAAACCGCAGATCGCGTAACAAAATCATTCACTATATTAGATATGTTAAATAGTCTAAGATAATACACATATCTATTGTGAGAAATTGGAATATAGTTCGGAGAAAAATTGCGTACATTATGTTAAAGAATTGAGAGTGAGATACTTGAGAACAGATCAGGGGAATCAATCATACAGCGAATAAATTTAATGAAATAAATTATCATCTGTAGCTTTCTTTGACGAACAAGGCTGTTCAGATGGATGCCACAATATAATATCTCATTCAACTCGACCAGACGACCAGTCGACTTAAGATATAAATATTTAGCGAATGTTCGTTGACAAGACTCATGGACGTTAGAAAAGTTAGTTTCTGGAGACCATACCACGTAAGCATATTCTAGTTTACTCATAACCAATGAATAAAAAATAAGATCTTCAACGTTTCTGCGATTTTATATTACGACCAGAGGCGTATCTAGGTATTCAGGCGCCCATGGCAAGCATAAAATTTGCGCCCCTGCCAGGATTGATCAAATTAGGGTTGTTATTTGTTTTAGCGTCCTTTGTAAGTGGCGCCCATGGCAGGTGCAATATCTGCCATACCGTAGATATGACCGTATCACACATACGTGTGTGTGTATATATATAAACACACACAACGTATGAGTGTGTGTGTGTGTTTCTATAATAACATCGATGCTTTTAATAAACATTGATGTGAATGCCGCATCTCTTCTGGATGCCGCTGTGTAGCCCACCTATTCGGAGACCCTCCAACAGCGCCGGCGCGGGCGGCAAGGTGCTTGAGGAGGCCAAGGCTCCGCACAGGCGGCGCGGCGCGGTGTGGGACAGCGTGGCAGCGATCGAACAAGGTGAGGCGGGGAGCGGCGGGCAATGAGAACAGAATGTGACGACGTGCGGGACATGACGTGATATGGCGGGACGTGAATGGCCGGGACGTGATGGTGGGACGAGGCGTGGATTCACATGTGGCGGTGGAATGCGTCAGAGTGGGACATGTTGGAGTGGGACATGTTGGAGTGGGACGGCGTGGAGCGAGATGCGACAGACTGGAAAGCAATAGGACGTGGGGGGCACGATGTGACAAAACGGGACAGGGCGTGACGAGGCATGGGGCTGGCAGCGAAGCAGTGAGGAGGCGGCGTGATAGAGTGGGCGCGTGATTGGGCGTAGCTCGGCAGAGGTGGGCCCGACTGGGCTAGGGGAGCGGGTCTGCGCGGATTCATAGCTGGGTGGGGTGGCGTGGGGTGTGCTGCAAAGGGAGAAGACGGGGTTGGTGTGTCGGAGAAAGGGGCGTGTCTAGACTTGGAAGCATGACTAGGCTGGGCGGCGTGTCTAGGCTTGGAGGCGTATCTAGGCTTGGAGGCGTGTCTACGCGAACGATGGCCGCAAGGGGCGTATCTAGGCAGAGAAGTGTCTCTACGTGGGGGAAGTGTGTCTACGTAGGGGAAGTGTCTCTGCGTGAGGGAGGTGTGACTAGGCGAGGAAGGCGTGTCTATAGGCTGGAAGGCGTGGTTGGGTGAGGAGCTGTGTGGGAGAAGAAAATGCAGCAGGGGAAGCGTGTCTAGGCGGGGAGGCGTTATTAAACAGGGCGTCTAAGCGGCGGACAGTGTGACTTGGCGGAGAGGCGTAGCTGGACGAGGGCATTTCGTCGCGAGGCGGGAAATATTTTTTTATTTAATAGGTAATTTTTATACATTGATATATATATAATTGCAATTCTTTTTAACTATGTGGCTAGGCTGAAGGCCTTTAAACCATTACAATACCTACATCCTTCCGCATTCCAACCTCTCGAATTTTGGCATTCACCCCTAATGGTATCTTCATCGCATCAAAGCCGCGGATAGGAGACCATAAGGTACGGCAGAGGAGAAAAACCCTGAAGGGGGAAAAACCTGACGTCAGAAAACGAATACATGCTAAGCTACTAGATTTTTTTCTAAACTATTCATTTAGTTGCTGGCGTGGGCATCTTTTCCATCCAGTCTTTGGCCTCCTCATCCCCTGAAATAGGGGCGTGACTGAGCAGGTGGCGGGGGGGCGGGGTGGAGTAGGGAGGGGGAAACGGCGCTGGGCAGTGCAGGGGGCGCGGGGCGTGAGACGGCCCCGCACATCTCTAATGCCGTTAGGCGGGCGGAGGCCGTACAAAGCGGGGGCATTCGGCTAATGAGGTAGGTCTGGCCGCGCGCCCGTGGGCCGAGTGGCCGGGGCGCGGGGCGGGCGGGCGGGCGGGCGGCGTTCGGCGTACGGGTTCCGCGCGCGAGAGCGGCCCTCCGGCCCGAGTGCTCGAGTTCGTTCACCCGCGGTCACTCGCAGCCACCCCGCCGAGCCCCTCGCGGCCCACGGACCCACCTCCCACTCCCACTCCCACCTGCGCCCCGACGCGGACGCAAGGCGCCGCCGCGGCCCGGGACCTCTCGGCCGGGCTCAGCGATGAGGCACCGCGCGGTCCTAAAATCTAATCTTCTCTTGTTCTCCTCCTCCTCTTTCTTCTCTCCTCTTTTCCTCCCCTTCATCTCTTCTCCTCCTCTCCTCTTTTCCTCCCCTTCATCTCTTCTCCTCCTCTCCTCTTTTCCTCCCCTTCATCTCTTCTCCTCCTCTCCTCTTTTCCTCCCCTTCATCTCTTCTCCTCCTCTCCTCTTTTCCTCCCCTTCATCTCTTCTCCTCCTCTCCTCTTTTCCTCCCCTTCATCTCTTCTCCTCCTCTCCTCTTTTCCTCCCCTTCATCTCTTCTCCTCCTCTCCTCTTTTCCTCCCCTTCATCTCTTCTCCTCCTCTCCTCTTTTCCTCCCCTTCATCTCTTCTCCTCCTCTCCTCTTTTCCTCCCCTTCATCTCTTCTCCTCCTCTCCTCTTCTCCTCTTTCCTCTCCTTCATCTCTTCTCCTCCTCTCCTCTTTTCCTCCCCTTCATCTCTCCTCCTCCTCTCCTCTTTTCCTCCTCTCCTCTTTTCCTCCTCTCCTCTTTTCCTCCTCTCCTCTTTTCCTCCTCTCCTCTTTTCGTCTCCCTCTTTCCTTCTGTTATGCTTCTTTTCTGTTGTGCTTTCATTAATTGAAGATCCTCTTACTCTGAGGGATAGCTATTATGTGCTTATTCTTATATTGCTTGTATACGTCTGAGAAACTTCATTTCGCTTGTTTCTAGCCTTGATTTAGAGTAATAAAATATGAAATTTTCTGAAAGTCTTCGAACTGGCCTGAGTGTAAGCTTTCACGAAAAATACTCTTATATCACCGCTCTTCCAATCAAAGATTGCGAAGTCTACGAAGATCGTGAAAATATTGTGTAGCAGAAGTATAATAAAAAATCTCAAAAATAAATAATTAAATTGATAATTTTGGGATTTGAACAATCCATGTTCAACAAATTTTTGAGCTCTGTTATATAATGACATCCGAAATTTCTGAGAAGGATTTCTCAAACTAGGCATCACAATGTCATTTTTATACGTTAAATATAGCCGAAATATTGCAAAAATTGTTCTCTGAAAAATGGAAGTACTTAGGGTTCCCCTCTAATTTTGACAGCATAATCGTCACTGCGTGTGATAACAATAATCGTCTTATTTTTATCATTTTGACACCTTTCGTTTTGCTTATTACTCTTTCTTTGACTGGCACCGAACAACAAACATTTTACCACCGTCAAACGCTAGAAAAAGGATATTTGGGGCGGTAAAAAGTCAAGTACTGAAAATCTCGAAATGGCATTTTCGTTGAAAGAATATCCACTTCAAGCAAAGGAAAGTTCTGTTCACTTTCTCATTTTCAATTTTCTTTTCCATCAGGCACGCACATACATATAAATTATGCAGTTGTGTATTATGTTGGGAATGTAGCTGTAAAACACGTATGAGACAAGGAGCTACCTGCTGATATTTGGACACGCAAAGATGAAGAAACTACTGAGAATGTCAATTTTTTCAACACAGGTTCTGTACGATAGAAATCGCTGACATTTTTTATAGCACATCTTACGACTAAAACGCAACTTCTCACAGAGGTTTACGAGCTACATGGAAACAGAAAGTAAGAATCAGATCACGTGAGATAACTATTAAAGATCTGGGAAGACGCATTTTGATCCTAGGATCACTTCGATAATATCTCCACTAGTCGTATGAACACAATACTTAATTCCATGCCATTAGTTTTGCATTAGTTGTGAGAATCAGCGTTTACGTATTTTGTAGAATACCAACGCCACGAAAAAGCGAATTCCCCATTTCAGTCACTGGCAAAAGGCATCCCACTCTACCCTCAACCTACGTGAAAATCTCTCAGGATTCTAGAGAATAGAACATTCCATCTCAAGATGTGGTCATCAAGACATTTTGGGAAGACATGTTGTACAAGTCACTATGCAAAGCAAATTATTTATTAAAAATATCTCAAGTAAAAACATCGTTAAAAACAATACTTTTATCCAAAATTCAACGATTTTCTTAAACATAGACAAAAAAGCGCAAACGATACCTGCAGCAACACCTAGCAACTGTAATTGTTATTATTTATTTAATTTATTGGGGTTTAAGTAGCCTTTAACTCCTGAGGTTATTGTGGATCTAAAGGATTGATTTAATGAGTAGATTGTAGCGTCAATGATGATGAGGTAAATGCTGATAGAGCAGTGGTATATTGAGACACAGGAGAAACGGGGAAACTTCGAGTAAACCTATCGAGAGCTCGCCAAGTCTACACAGAATAGCTGGGTAATGAAGCCGGGCTTCATTAGTGCTACGCGAATGCGGTAGTCATTTTTTCACGTTCCATATTTTGACTCTTTACCTCTGTGTTCCTTACACCCTATTTGACTATTGTATTTTCATTGTATTTATTTACTTATTTTTATGTGTTCTCCAAGTGCTAAGGCATTTGAAGTGATACTGTGCAGGTCAATGATAAAGTGACGATGGTACCGTGATAGCGTTAACGATGAGGTGAAGGCTCCTACCGGAGATCGTTGGTTCGAGTCCCAACGGTGGTAGGTTTTTTGACACTAGCTTGTCAGCTAGGTCGAATTCAGTCGCTGTCTGGAGGAGAATTCTAGCAGCCGGATGCTCTGATCGGTAGTTTCTCCGATCAACACCAGATGAATGCCAGAGCAGTACCCTAAAAACAGGTCACGGACCGCGCGCAATCTTTCCTTCCTACCTTGTCCTATCCTCATCACTTACATACATTAACATTCACTACACTACCACACATGGAGGGAGACCGGTCGGGAGCTTTGAGCTTGTTTCGGCTGGGGCGATGCCCCGCTGGTGGGAGACCTGTTTGAGGAAAACCCCGTTAGCCGATGGTAGGTCGGCACCGGATCTCGCCATCCAGCGGGGGAAGATCACAGCCTCCTTATGATAGAAAAAACATGCATTACACTTGCGGGACTTATAACCTTAGCCCTTGACGCGCCAGGAATCACAATCTATCATGAGGTGAATGATTGAAAAATGGTTGTATAAGAGAGAGGAAGAGGGAGACTCCTGGAAAAAAACCTTTCAGAGCTCGCTTTGTCCACCAACAAATTCCAAACGGATTGGCCGGGAATCGAATTCGCGCACCAGCGGTTGAAAGCATAAATGCGTTTTCATCTTACCCTTTCCATTCACCTCGTCACCACCTGTCGATTTGCTTCCGAATCCCACCAAACCCACCCGCAGAGCTGCCAAGCAAGTGAGTGTACTCCCCCACGACGCCAGACGTCCAGTGCCAGCAGAGCGGCGGGGTGACCCAGCTGGGCGGCGTGGCCCCAGTGGTGCAAGGCGCGTGCGCTAACCACTACGCCACCCATCCCCGAAGTTGCTATCCCTACAGTGTGAGTTTTACAAGTTTGCCCCTCAAGGCCCGTCTTCACGATGGAATATGTCACGATATTTCGCGTCTTTCTCAGTCTTGCCGCTAGATATCGTATAATCGCGACCTATCAACCAGTGTTTCCGATCATGCGTCATCACAAGCGAGAAAGACGCGAAATGCCGTTTGATATTGAATAGTGGCAATGGGGGCTTGAGGGGCAACGTCACAAAATTGAATTGAATTAATGCCTTATTTTACGTGGCGAGACACAGACCATGAGGCCTGCTCTTCCACCTGACCACGCAAATTTCGCTACGCTCCTTCCACTAAGTAGTGGAGAAAGAACGTATTCTTTGGGCGACGAAACAGGCGATTTTGAATTTAGCTCAGAGGCTTCATTTAGGCTTGAGGATCTTTTACATGTAAGTAAATCTACTAATGGGACAACCGGCTTTACTTCCCCTCCGAAGGAAGGCATACGAAGGATTTTTTCGACCTTAAAAATCCATGGCTTCGATCGGGTTTGAACCCGCGAACTTGGGTATAACAGCCCGATACGCTAACCGCTACACCACCGCCGCCACGAATCGCGCTATAGGTGCGAAACCGCTCCCGGCGCGGGGTTCCCCGCTCTTCCGGGAGCGCGGGCGGGCGGGGGCGGGGGCGGGGGGCTGGCGCGCGTCACATCCTCCTTACCGCGGTGCCAGCCGACGACCCCGATGGCCGCGCGGCCGACGCGGAGAGGCGGGGCGGGGCGGCGGGGGCCGGTTTCCAAGGCAACGCGCGGGCGCGGGCGCTGGCGATGGTAGATCGCTCGAAGCTCGCGAGGACACGGCGAACGTAGCCGCCGCGCCGCGAGTAGGGATGGCAAAAAAATCGACGTTTTTGAAACATTGACATTTTCGAGCTGAAATATCGATATTGTAGCATCGATGTTTTTAAAACATCCACATTTTCGAGCACAAACCTCAATATCGTAACATCGATGTTTTACTTTCGATGTTTTCTTCAAATCGATATATTTTTCAGAAACGTCTGTTTTCAAAATCAACTTCTCATTATATAATTAAATTTCCAGGATCTATTTGTGTGTGTGTGTGTGTGTGTGTGTGTGTGTGGACTGCTCACAATCAATAATCATTCACAAGTGTCACTGTTGTCGATCCTCAGACGACACGAAACGGTTTGCTGTCCGTAACCGCTCTCCAGTATTATTACCTTTTTTTGATTACTTTTTACGTGATAATATCGTTAAAATGCAATTTGAAACTTGACTACATAGATCATTGTTTAGAAAATTAAGATGACGTCAAATTGGCAAAAGGTAGAATATACTTTAAACTAATGTTGACGTGTTTTGTTTCACATTAGAATCAGGACATTTTACTTCAAAATGTTTCAGCATATTTAAAATATCTATATTTTAAAAGTCCATATTTTTGTCGATGTTTTCATCGATATCGACGAAAACCTTTTGGTGATGTATCGAAGTATCGATGTGTCGATGTTTTGCTCAAATGTGCCATCACTACTCGTAGCCCGCGAGAAGGCGAACGCCACCGCCACCACCACAAAGAGTCGCGAGTAAGGATGGCAAAAAAAATCGATGTTTTTAAAACACCCATGTTCTCCACCAGAAACATCGATGTAGTAACACGGATATTTTTATTTAGATGTTTTCTTCACATCCATATTTTTTTGCAAAAGCATCGATAAATTTTTATTTCATATTTTAATAAAGAAGTTTAAGCACGGCATTGAGTAAGTATTTTGTATGATATATGTAATATATTGATTAAAAGATTAAGATGTCAAGTCTAAGACCTAAATACAATGTATACTACAATAATAAAAAATACTACTAAAATGTGTATCAAATGTATGACATACCTGATCCAGGATGTGTTACTTGGATGGTGTATGAATGGAAGTGAATAAATTGTAAAATAGTGAAATACGATGTTCTTAAATTTTAATTTTCTTCTTAACATTCCATCATTTTTATTAGCACAGTACTTCTAACATGCTGCTAACCAAACAGTATAATGTATCCCATATGTGTACTGTAATTACAAATGGATAGGAAAAGAGCATGCTCATTAGTGTGCATTTAAAACACAGATTTTTAAACATAGATCTTTTTTGTCGATGTTTTCATCGACATCGAAAACCCTTTAGTGATGTATAGAAACATCGATGTATCGATGTTTTGGTAAAATTTTCCATCACTACCCGCGAGTCTGGCCGCTCCGCGCCGTGCCGCGGGAGAAAAGATCGGCGGAGAGTGGGCGTGGCGGAGCGGCGCGGAACAGAGTGGTTCCCCGAGCGGTGGACCGCCGCGGTCGGCTAGCTGGACAAATAAACACAGTGAAATCTGCTGAAGCCCCCCACCTCCATTAAGCGGACACCTCTATTAACGGTTATTTTTCGTGGGGCCGATTGTTTTTCCTATAAGACACGTGGAAATAGCATTTCATCCATTAATCCGTTACGTGATTCCGCGGCAGCGGTCACGCATACTTCATACATTAACCTGTATTAAACGGTCACAGTTTGCTCGCGATTTTGCGAGGTTGCTCCTAAGCACTATAAGAAGCCGAAAAGTTGTGAAAATAACTGTTCATTTAGAACCTTCCTGTATCGAGGCGCTTTGTCAGATCACTTAGAACTGAGAAACCTGAAGTTGCATGTCTTGAGGAAGGATTGATTTCAGTTTTTGCCACTCAATACGTGATTTTCATGCATTGTCTGAAGTTTTATAAGGGGGCGTATTGCGCACTCGAGTCCACAAACGGGAAGATGTTGAAATTAGTATAAAAAGGAAAGAGAGCAAAAAAAATTATTTTATCCACTATGTTTAACAAGTTCTTTGTGGCAAACGTTACAAATTCTTCCCGTAGTTGAATGTAATTAAAACGTACTTAAATGCATCCAACAAACATACTTAAATGCATCACAAGTAGCAAAAATCAGAGCTCGCTTCCAGTAATCTCAAAACCTCAATTAAGCGTCCACCTGAACTAACAACTATTTCTCTCCAGAAACGATAGTGGGTGGCCGCGTAAGACTGTTTACAAAAGTGATTCAAAATTCATACCACATTCCCCCATCCAGAAAGTTCGGATATAATTAAGAGAGACCGTTTGAAGCGGTTGGTACATTGATGCATATTATACATGAAAACCTTAATTTAAATAGAAAATGAGACGATCTGTTTCTTATTTTAATTTTTATTCTTTATGAACATTTCCATATCCAAAATGATCCAGATTACTAAAGAGAGAATGGAAGATGAAATTACAAGAAAGTATTACGTCAAGAACTAGCTGAAGAGGATTTGTAGATGAAATGTACTATAGGAAAGGATGTCTCTGTGAGCAACGCAGGAAAGAGTGTATGGCTAAGAATAATTATAGTATAAGCCATCAGCCTTCACGTACGAGATTGGACAGCCAAAATACACAAGATTAAAATATCACCAGCTACGCAGCTATAGAAGATCACTACTTGCGGTTAAGTAAATGAAATAATGCTTTGACATTTAATTCTTTACACTACACTGACCATGAAACAACGATCTTGACTGTTCCTGCTTTACTTTCTCCGACTCGCCTCAACTATTCCGCATTGCTCTGTGCGGCAAATCGCTTCACTAGTACGTCTAACGAGACGAACGTGTCGGCCTTGAGTAATGGAAGACAACGACCCTTCGACTGTCGAAGGGTATCCTTTTCTTTAGTTGACCGATTGTTGTTTCCAGGCACGTCCACAACTATGCTCATTAGTCCCGTCGGGGGATGTTATAACCCGAAAGATGGCGGTGTTCCTCTCAGCTGGATTGTGAGATCCGGCGCCGACCTGTACGTCGGCTTGAGGGGGGGGGTTCGCCACCAAGTATCTCCCTCAGCGGGGCGCTGCCCCAGCCGGGACAAGCTCTAAGCTCCCGACCGGTCTCCCGGCATGTGTGGTAGTGTAGTGCATGCGTGAGTGGGCAGGCGTGTGTACGTAGAGAGGATAAGTACGAGGAAGATAAAGGAAAAATTGTGCGCGGTCCATGACCAGTTTTAATCAACATTTTCTTCCGGGATAGGGGGCCGTGGTCTATAGGAAAATATACTTCCAAACGTTTCGTCCGAAACTGCGACGGACATCCTCAGTGGCGATGTCTCGGACGAAGAATCCACATCGATGGTTCCCCGATGACTGATGGAGCCGCCCGGTCCGCGGGGATATTCATACCAGCGGGACTGTGGTGGAGGACGGCTGTTGATAGGCTCGGATCGGGCGATGTGGCCCCCTAGCCCGGAAGAAAATGTTGATTACAACTCCGGGCATGAAAGCCTACATTGTTACATGACCGGTTTGTTACGGTACCGCTCTAGCATTCGCGCCGGTATTGATCGGAGAAACCACGGAAAACCACCGATCACAGCAGCCTGGCGGTAGAATTCTACCCTCCAGACGGCAGCAACTCGCTAGTGTCAAAAATCGTCGGGACTCGAACCCTAGGACCTCCGGGTCCGAGTCGCTGCAACGACAGCGGAAATGCTGGCACTGAGCTAACTCAGCTCGTCTTTCGTTTAGTGCAGCGGTTGGCCATCCCCTTATGACTCGCAGGTTACCATTTGATCTACCTGGTAGACTCAAGTGCCCAACTTGTGTTGTAAAGTTTAAAAATAAAGCTTGCGAATTAATGAATCAAAAATTGACAAAAATGGTCACGTATTTATAAGCAGAATTCTTTCTTATATGGCTCAGACACGAAACACCGACACTTATTATGTCCTTGAAAAATGAGTTTTTCATTGCCAGAAAGTTTCGGTCCCTTTATTCAATTTCTTCTTGATCATCCGAAAATACCATTTTTTTTCTTGTCGACTAAATAAGCCGTGTTTCTATTGCAATGACAGCCGTATCATCTCATACTTCATCCCCAGGGCCCTTCATCTCCCTTCTTACCTCCTGGGCTAACTCTGGGTGTAAAAATGGATTCGGCATATAAGAGCTGATCCCCCTCCCCAAAAAAACACGTGCACTTGCCCTCGGGAGACTATGACTGGGCCTCGGTCAATACAAGTGGCGTGTTCGAGTGGTCCTAGGATAGCCAATTCGCTACAAAAAAAATACAATTTATTGTATAGAGAAAAAAGTAACTTAGCAATATGAAAAATATCAATAATATACATTAATGTAGTACACAGTAACACCTATGAAACGAACTAACTTTTAAATTTACTCGAGCTCTGAGAAAAATTTGCAAACATTGTCGCGGGCAAACTGTTACAGTCACTAATAATTCTGTTTGCGAATTCAAATTCGCCAACGTCCGGTTTCTGTATTCTCGTCTGAATTTTGTGCATGCGATCCACTCTGCCCAAGATCGTAGTGTTTCGATCGATTAATTTCATTCAAAGTCATGCAGCCTATGTATGTTTTATATACAGCACAGAATTGCAACTGGGAGGGTGGGAAATGGGAAAGAGTGTAAAGAGAACCTGCAGTCTCTTCGCTTACGAGAAAGTTAAAATCAGAACGTAGGGAGAATAATGGAAAATGAACTGTTCATTTTTTTTAGTTACAATTTAAATTTGCTGAATTTTATGACCATCTGTACTGGAATCCAGCAAGTAGTTCATGGGTATTAGTCCATAAATTAAAATTAACTTTTTTGTATGTGTAACTTAGTTTGTATTGTGACATTTATGATTATGGTTGTCTCATTTTCTACACTCAAGCAAAATATGTTTCGTATGTATTTTAATTTAATTTTTAAATTGTTGAATTTTGGAATTGTATTTATATACATATACCAAACAATTTGTGATTGGTAATGTGTGCTTCCAGCATACTTGCATATAGAGTTTATGCATTGTGTAATTAGTGTTTGTACATCTAACCGTGTTGTTAATGTATTCAGCCCTGAGGATGGAGAAATAAAACTCCGAAACGTCGGCAAACTGATACAAAATTTTCATTTATGGACCAAAACCTATAAATTACTCGATAGATTACAATTTAGATTGTCAAACACTGAATTTTCAGATAATTCAATTTACGCTAATAAAAACTTAAATGTTAAAACTTAAATGTTACCGAACAGTGAAAACCGTGAAGCGCATTCAGGATTTTAGAAACGTTCCATGAACAGGTATCACACTGCCGCTGAATCCCACATTGAATTTCGACACAAGAGGACATCACCTTGACCGCAATCCCTGCGGATGCTTCATCAGCGCATTGCCTCGTGGGAAGCTGCTGAATACACATGCGCGCTGCCCAACACAGAAACACGCACTGCGCACTCACAATGGTGGATCCAGGGCCCAGAGTTTTCGTTTGGTACCTTCTTTTATTTGGCAAAATTGATTTAAATATTTTTTTGTTCGAATTATGTAATTATTTTAAAAAAATATGTTAATTTTTTTTAAAAAATATGTTAATTTTTTTAAAAATTATGTTAATTTTTTTAATATGTAATATTTAATTAAATTATAATATGTTTAATTAAATTATTATGTAAATATTGTATAGTATCATATATACACTACAAAAATAATATACAATATAATAACAGATATATATAATTTAACAAAAACCTGTGATGGCTCCTTCCAAAACTATCGTCTGGATTCGGCCCTGCACACTTATGATATTATTTTTTCTGTGAAAATCAGTTTAAATATGAATGTAAAGACAACATTTTTGTTTTTATTTAATCAACATTATTGTTTTATTTAATATTATACATAAAACTCCTTTAACCAATATTTCAGGGAAATCTTCCCCGTCATCAATAATACTTTACAGCAACGGAAATCAGGTAGTGTGGTTAAGGAAGTGTGAAAAAATTACAGTACGAAGATCGAAAAATCCATCCTACATTAAGCAGACATTACATTTCTTTGGTTTCATTAACTAGTCAGTGGGTCGTATGAATAAACTTCGAGTTTATACTTAGAGTTTCTTATCATGAGTATGAGCATGAGAGGTACTCATGATAAGAAACGAGTATGTACTCGCGCGAGACTAGAAAAACGAGGAAATACTTCAAATCGTCTGGATGTTGAAAACATACTCATGTAGGGAGTAAGAACTCGGTTATTTTATTATTATGCTTTGAAGTACATACTCCAAAAAGACGAGTATAAAGTACAAACTCGTTTTTATTCATACGACCCAGTGTTTAATATGGGGACAAGGAAAGGTGTATGAATTATCACAAGATTTCAGATGAAACTACTAATACAAAATCGGTTTATGTGGAGTTAACATAGAAACTGGTTTACATTTTCCATCCTTAGGAATGAAATAATAAAATCAGACAAGTCGTAAAGAAAGTCGTATTCATTATCTTCACAGGATTAGAACAAGCTTCCGCGCTAGTAAGAGGAAAGGGGAAACGATAATGAAAATAAATATTGATGTTGGTTAATAGTACTTGAAAGAAGAAAAATAACAGTGACACATTGTCAGTAACACAGCCAGAACATTTTTGACACTACTTTTGAACATGAAATCTAACGTTTAAGTGTTTGCCGAATCATGTTTTCGGAACCCAGTTGTATGGGTTCTGATAACATTCAGAAACAAGATCCGCAAGAGAGGCCAATGGTAACATAACATTGTTTATTTTTAGAATCATTCTCTTTTAATAAAATTTGTTGATGTTGACAATATGCCTATTGCTTGTCACAAGTTAAGAAAAACGCATTATTTTATTAATCGTGTATATCATTTGCAGTAAAATTTTTATAATTAAATTTGTAACCGAAAAATGTTTGATTCATCTCATTCTCTTCATCATTTATCTCCTTATTATCACTTTTGGTTACGACTTAAAGTAACCAAAAGTGATAATAAGAAGAGTACATAAATAAACAGTTTTTAATGCTTGAACAGCAGAACTTTCACGAATAATAGAATTCAGTTACGAAGAAACTGACATACGTACTATGATGTAATACGACGAAAACATCAAACTGCTGAAATACAAAATCTATACAAAAAGTGATTTCAAAAAGTCCTTTTTTTCATAAATACAGTTTACTTCATAACTACAAAAACAAGCGAGTTTTACGAAACGATGCGTTAGTCATTTATCGTAAAATTGTACTGTTATTATCTCCTTCGCGCAAACAGAGGAACGACAATTCATCCTTAACGACCGGCGTCAGATAAGGAATCAATCGTTCATCATCCGTAAAGAACAATCGAAACAAACGAATTTTAGCAAAATATGGCCTATGAGAACCCATATTCCAAGCAAAAATATTTCTAGTTTATAAGATTTTTGCTGACGGTATCACGAAAAGAACGGAATGTCAGACGGCCGGATAAGAAACTCGGTTGGTTTAAACCTCGGCCAACGCCTCATCTGTTATTGGCTGTTTTTCGGCCAATGATGTTAAAAGGGATTTTGTGCACGCTAGTGGACAGCACTATCGATCTTCTGCGCACGCGCCGATGCACTAAAGTGATGCGAAACTTGAACTCAGCATACACAGAAGATCGATAATGCTTTAACGTCCGATGATGCTCTAACTCCCTCATAATAGATATTTTTTGCAATCCATAGCGGGTAGCACTATCGATCATCTATACGTGCGCAGATGCACTAAAGTGATGCGAAACTTGAACGAGCATGCGCAGAAGATCGATAGTGCTTTAACGTCCGAGGGTGCACAAACTCCCAAATCATAGAGAGTATCTGCAATCCATAGCGGAGAGCACTATAGATCTTCTACGCACGCGCAGATGCACAAAAGTGACGCGAAACATGAATTGCGCATGCGTAGAAGATCGATAGTGCTGCCCGCTATGACGGGCAAAAACTCCCTAATACAATGTGATTTTTCTAACTCTGCCTCTCGAGCCCCTATGGCCACGATGGAATATCACACCGCATTTCGCGTCTTTCCCGCTCGTGCCGGTAGATGTCGCATAACCGCAAACACTGCTTGATACGGTCGCGATCACGCGATATCTAGCGGCAAGACTGAGAAAGACGCGAAATACCGTGACATATCCCATCGTGAAGACGGGCCTTGAGCGGCAAAGTCAGAAAAATCGCAGCATAATTGCAATTGTTCGTCCCGCCAAACGTTCGCGGCGGGCCCATCGCGAGGCGGCGACGGGACGGCGAGCGGCCCGGAGAGCGCGCAGAGGCTGCTAGCGCTCCGCGTCGCTCTCTCGGCCTTGGGCGGGCCTGCCCGGCAGGTCTGGCTGCGCGACCTGGGCGGCACGGCACGGCAAGGAGGAGGCGGCGGTGGCGGCGGCGGCCACTGCCGAGCGCGCGAGCGGCGAAGCACGCCGCGCCGGTCGCTACGCGCTGCGCACAACGCCACTGCCGCCGATGCGGCTGCCAACGAAAGTGTCGGCGAGTACTGTACGGCAGAACCGGTTTGTGGAGGACCCGCGACGGGTGAGCTCGCCGCGCGGCTCCGCCTGCGATGCCGGACGTTACCGGACCTCGTGGATTGCGCGCTCGGCCGGAGTATTGGGCCAATCGTCATAATACCTTACGTCACTTGTCTAGATATGCGTTCATCATTTTTCTTATATACGGTATAACCCCGATAACTCGAAAATAGAATTTCGAAATACTTTAAAGGTAGTTTTGTCACCTTGAACGTTGAGCACTATCTATCTTCTCCGCATGCACAGATTCACTAAATGGATGCGAAAATTGAACTGCATATGAGCAGAATATCGATGGTGCTTACCGTTAGAGTGGCGGAAAATCCGTTATCACAAGAGAGTTTGTGCACCCTCGAACGTTAAAGTATTGTCGATCCTCTGCGCATGCGCAGTTCAAGTTTTGCATCACTAGTGCGTCTGCGGATGAGAAGATCGATAGTGCTATCTGCTACGGCGTGCACGAACTCCCTACTAATCCTCGCTAATTCGATTTCTTCGCTTTTACGATAATCTCGCTGTTTCAAATATCTTGCTATTTCTAATTCCATGCTATTTAGAATTCTCTCTTCTTCGAATTCCTTTTTTTCTTTCTTTCGAATTACCTGATACAAAAAAAAATCCTTGACACAATCAATGTTATTCGTTAATCTTCACCCCTCATCTTCACTTTAAATAACCCCTCGGTAAAATTGAAAAATATTCCTCAACTCGAGAAGAAATTCAAGGGTTTCACTCCTCGTTTAATAAAATAACACCCTTCATTTCACAAGTTTACAACGTCAGCAAATGGAAAAGGATTGCCGCAAGAGTGACCCGACTACATCCTGGACT
Source organism: Acheta domesticus (assembly GCA_031308135.1). NCBI lineage: Eukaryota > Metazoa > Arthropoda > Insecta > Orthoptera > Gryllidae > Acheta > Acheta domesticus. The sequence continues at coordinate 47,567,526 of JAHLJT010009355.1, forward strand.
GGCAGCTTAGAGAACGCAAATTTCGCTGAGTAGGTCGATCTCACTTAATGCGTCACCGCTATGTTCAACCCGGAAAGCTTAACGCCGTGATTGGGTTCTTTCATAGTTTCTTTTCCACATGCGGGACACAAAAAAGACGTTTCCGCGAGTCAAACGGCGATGAATATGCCCCTTTCTCGTAACCGCTACGAAGCGGAGCGTACGACCCGAAGGTTCCTCATTGCTTTCAAGCAGCACGTCCTGGGAATGTCGGGAGGAAGGCCGCGTCGAGCGCCGCGATGGCGAAAAGAAAGGAAGAAAGGGTCGTAAAAGAAGGGCAAGAAGCCGCGAGAATTCGCCCCGTCCGCGGGGCTGCTCGCTGGACGAGCGGCGGGTCGCGGGCGGCGTGGACGGCGATGAATCAGAGCTAACGGGAGACGGCGTGCGTCACGCGTGCGAGAGGCCGCGGCGGACGGTCGGCGTGCGCTGGCGGCGGCGGCGGGCGGCAGGCACCGCGCTAGCAGCGGACGTGCGCCCACGCAACAGGGAGTTTTAGCGCCACGCGTAAAGTAGCCACGTTATGCACTAACAGTCATGTGGCCACTGGCGGATCCGGGGGGGGGGGCGCCACCGATGTTTTCAAAACATCGATGTTTTGTGTGTGATTGTCTAACGTGCTTTTAATAATAAAAAAAACATCAAAATAAAAGCCTATAATAATTTCTAGGTATCCATACTCTGAAAATTCAGACCAAAGTGACCAAGGAAGAAAAATAAATAAAAGCGAGATTTAGTCGATAAATGAAGTCTGTATTATGAAGTATCCAAACAAGTAATAAAAGTATTGTTAATTGTCCTCATCCTGGCTGCGTTTTGTCACCTCAATCGCCATCAAAATTCAATAAACGCGACCACCGCGACGCAGCAAAGCTCCGATTGTTGAACGCCGGGAGCCACCCTAAGGTGGCCGTAACCTAGGACTTGTCTTGTTCGCTAGGCGCACGTACGTTGTTTTTTTTCTTCAGTGTTTTAAAAACATTTTTTTAAATTGATGGTTGAGGTACACATAGTTCAACTCATCACTTATGAAATATTCGTATTCTAAGGAGACTCGTAGCGCAATGAATACTAATACTGACGTAGGTCTTTACTTCAGAAATATTAGGGAATACTTCTAATGGACACCCGTTTTTAATGTGGGTTGGGAAATACTGTCGACTCCGGTTACAGTGAACTTCTGGAGACTAACATTTTTGGTTCACTATATCTGATGATGTCAAAGTTAAATACGTAGAATTTCTTCATACCGACTGATTTTATTAATATAGAAATAGAGCAAAACACATAAACAGCATGAACTGAAACTTTCAATATCTCTATTTGTCCTTAAAAAATAATTATTTTTAATTGTTTGCTTCGAACTTTTTTCGTTTCTAAATTCTCTAAGCCTTTCCCCAGAGTTCATGATCTCTCCATATTTGATTCTGCATTGCCTTCTGTGTCTAAATATCGTAATGCAGCCATGTCCCCCTTCGATGCCTCTTGCACTGTTGGAACACGTCCCACTGAGGCGACATTTTTTTCCAGGAGGGAATTAATTTCGAGGACTTTCTATTTCCTACGTTCATCGAGGTTCAGGTTCACAATAACCGAATCTTCTTACGCTTAATTGTAATGTAAGTGAAACGGGACCAGTGACTTAATTTCACTATAACCGAGGGTTCACTATGTCCGAGTTCACTGTAAGTGGAGTCGGCTGTTCGGATTTTCTTTCTTGGCGCACGGGGGTGTGTCAATAGAATGGAATATCTCACGGTATTTTGCGTTGTTTTTCGTTGTGCCGCCAGCAGTCGCATGAACACTGCTCGATACAGTTGCGATCATGCGGCTCCTAGAACAACCGAGCACAACCGGCACAACCGAGAACGATGCGAAATACCGTGAGATATTCCCTTTTATTGACACACCCCCGTGCGCTAAGAAAGAAAAACCGAAGTATAGTTGCTTGGTCGCACGACACCAGACGGCGTGGCGCGCGACGAAGGGATGGTCTGAGCCCGGCTGTTCGTTGGCGCTCGCGGAAGGAAAACAAGAGGGACGCGCCTGGAATCACGTTGACTGGGAGAGCCTTCTGACGCGTCCACTGCAGAAGGAAGCTAATGAGACAGTGACGCAGCTGTTTACGCACACTTCCCGCCGCTGTCACGGAATTTGTGATAGAATGGAATGATGGCTTTCGAAATGGTTCGGCGCTTGTCGCGTACTGTGAATGAAATATTAAGCAGGAAGACGAGGAAACCCCAAAAAATGATGGGCGCGCACGCACGCACGCACGCACGCACGCACGCACACACACACACACACACACACACCACACACATATATATATATTGATTTTTGATTACAAATGATGAATTTTGATGCAATAACTGATCAAAATAAACTTTTCTTATTTTCGAATCAAAATAGTAAAGACAAGCTTCTTCATAGACAGTCATAGTTGAACTGTTATTTTCTTCCGGAAACATAACGGTTGTTAATACATTAAAAAAAGATGATGGGTTTGATGACGAAAAAGATGCCATCGACACAAAACCACGTAAATATGCATCTGCCTTTAGTACTAGGCTGAAGAGACATCTTTAAATTTTATAGATGAAGTGACTGACGATGTTATACGCTAGTAAGGAACAACGTTGAGATGAACTTCAGCACGCCATTGCTTTATGAGTTATAACGAATGGAGAATTTCAAGCGTTCAACAAAGAAGTTGCATAATACATCAAAGAGGTCGCCAATATCATATCGCCAAATTTTGAACCATGATTCGAGTGAAAAGTACACAAATCTACATTACACAAAAGTTTTAGACCCCGCGCGATGCTTTTGCAATCTAGGATTTTTAATTGACTTTTTTTGAGAATGTATGGGTATACCAGTGTTCATTATGAAGACAGTCTTCATGTTGAGCAAAAGACATAACCTAACACGATTATATGTTTTCAACGTTTCCGAGAATTTTGATCCGGCACTTTTCCAATAATTTCAATTGTTGCTAGAGTTGTGGACGTCGGTAAAGATTATTATAACTGCCACATATACACGAATGAGTTTATCGGGTCGGAAAAACACAATCTTTCCTGTTTTGTAGGCGGCCATTTTCCCGTTTGTACGGTGACCGCAGAGGTTCCTAGAGGTATGCATTATTTATGATCACACAAGTTCGTGCTTTAGTCCTAAAGTAAGACGTTATGACTTCATAACGTGGCTATCTTACGCGTGGCGTTAAAACTCGCTAATTAGTCCCCAGTGGCGTATCAATCAAATTTAAGGCCAAAATGTAAAATGTCTTACGTAATGCAATATAAAATCAGCAGGTGCACTTGCAATACGCAACACACATGCCACTGCGACATACATGACACAACACACGTGACACTACAACAGACGTTACGACCGTGCATAACTCAGAAACGAGCGCCTTTCAAACCCGGATTTCGTATCCAAGTGGATGGATGAAGTATCTGGAAATAAAAATCGAACGAATAATAATTGAAAAATCTTATAATTTCAAGACGGCAGTCACTGAATTAGAGAAAAAAAAACGAAATATCAATAAAAATATTATCTGAATTCTAGTCGCTGATTTCATGCAGTGACCTCCACGTGTAGACAACAGCTTTCTGTCATCGCACTTAGTCACTTAAGTAAAAGGATGGTAAAAGGGAAGCGTTTGCGCAATAAGTTCAAACCGCAAAATAAGAGGAAAAATGTGTAGCACAATATCATTGAAAGGTAGCTCAAGGAACTGGAAAAATAAAGAACACAATCTTTCATTACACGAATGTAGAAATAATTTTTTTTTCGAAATATTTAAAAACGTGAAATGGTAAACGCTGAAAGCACCAACATTTCATATTTTTCATCTAACCGTTGTATGTAGCAATGCGAGAAACTTGAAAAAAGTTGGAAGTATCAGAAATGTTTCCTTGAAGTTGAAAATAACTTTCGTGGTTGTAGGAGTGTACATATTCCTTCTCGAATCTGTTCCTCAGAACGATAAATTGGTCCAGTTGGCAAATTTGACACTTTCAGCGCTTCCCATTCGCAATCTTCAATATTAATTATGTCAACTGGACACGTTAGGTATGAAACAAACCCTAGACAATGACCTCGAGCAGTTGTTCTCAGTTGAATTTTCTCTAACATTACAAAACTGTCCCACGATTTTCTCCGTGGGGTTACTTATACACCCGGATCCACACATTATCAACAAGAAATCGATTCCCACCCGATGCATGATAGCCGAAACAGACTTGCCACACATATCTCTGTCACTCTTTCTATGCACACATTCTCACGCGGTAGGGGGCCAGAAACAGAAATTTTCCTCTGAAGGAGAATCGCATTCCCAGAGGGAGTTCTTGGGAAAACAGCATTCAATTTGACAAATACCTTTGTAAAAAGTTGAGAAACAAATTGAGTGAGGATTAAATATTATTCTATCGAAAAATAAATTAAATTATAAAGCTTCACTCGGAAATGCAACTGTAAAACAATTTCGCTCAAAATAGATAATTCTTCTTTGGAGTTGTGAAAAAATTCTCAACGGGCGTTACACGCTACATTCATCATAACTTAGAATTTGAACCGAAGCTCAAGCTTCGATTAAAATGAAAATGAAATCGCAAACCAAAATAATGACCAACAAGCCAAGAAAAATTTTAATAATTCCGCAGTGTCATCATTTCGCTTCTTAAATGATGGTGGTCCCAACTTGCCTTCTAAAGCAATAATTTTTTATTACATTTTTAGAGGTAGTACTACATTCCGAAGAAACTTTCTGCGGGATTTATGGAGATAAATTTACGTTTCATTGATAAGAAAGCTCATATGTAATACGTTACTCCTAAGACCGCAGGTAAGATTTTATAGTCAGAATCCAGTTATACTCTGTATGAAATAGAAGCAACATTATAATGTATGCTATCATAGGAGTATATGTAATCGAAAGACAAAAGAATAGTCCGTGCTCATTACAGGAAAATAAATGTCATTCAACTGTAATTTTATTTTGAGTATACGAATGATTTAATTTTTGTAGGGAGGATATTTGATAGTTAACTTCACAAAGCACGGCAATAGAGTTTCACTTCAAAATGATAGCATTATTCACCTGTCGAATCATACATATAAACAGCGAGTCAGTTCAAGTGATAAAAAATACATCACCGTATTCTCCATGGTTGGATGAACAAATTTTTCTTACCACATTTTGTTGAGAAATGCTTCGTTTCAGATCATCAGTTTCTTGACTTCTCTCCTATAATGTGTCGAGGGCTGTGCTTAATGTGGGTCGAAGCTCTGAGGATAGTTCTAAGTATTGCCGAAGAAAAAGAGTTTACTTTTGCAGATACAAATGAAAATTTGTGAATTGACGGTTTCGGGGTGCAAATTACGAAAGTCTTGTATTGCGCGCGACCTCGAGATCGGGTCCGATTTTTAAGCCGTCATAATTCCAATACACGTTCTGTTCACAAATGACGCTAATGACCTATCTAGTCGAAACAGCGTTTTGAGTCTTGGAAATGAGCCTAAAGTTGCGGTGATTCATAAAGTCAGCGACAAAATCGAAAAATTATAAAAAAACACTTTCTTGGGGAATCTACGCTTTTGCGGAAAAAATGCTGAAGGAACTATTTAACGCTAACGTTATGATGAACACCTTGATACGTTTTTTATCACCTGAAATGACTCTCCCTGTATTACTGTTGTTTTTTTTCGTAACCTCCTCTAATCAATTTCATTTTCGATCGAGGCGTAAAACCTTAATTAACTCTTTGTGGACACGGGCTATTCCCACACTTCTTCCATCCGTTACCCCGGATCCTCCATTATGGGTTATGTACAAGTTGTAGAAAGACTCCGTCAGTACTACACATGTGAGTATGCGGGTTATTGTACCTAGACTTCAGCGCGCTATCGGAGAGAGAGAGAGAGAGAGAGAGAGAGAGAGAGAAAGAGAGTGAGAGAGAGAAAGAGTGAGAGAGAGGGAAAGAGTTGGAAAGAGAGAGTGGGAGAGAGAGGAAAAGGAGGGAGAGAGGGGGAGAAATAGGGAGGAGAGGGAGAGAGAGGGTGAGAGGAGGAGAGAGAGAAAAAGGGAGGGCGGAGTATTATTTTCTGAGGTACAAAGTGAAAACATAAATAAAATACGCCACGAATGTAATAAAAAGAGCATGTGTCATGTGAACAACTTCAATTAAATAATCGCATAAAAAGGAAGTATACTGTTCCACGCATTACTAGAATGTCTTCCGTTTAATTAATGCAATATATTATGTAATACTGTACTCAACACAGCTCTGTGTAACCTCTAGAGAGTCACCGCTTCACAGACGCATAAATGTAAATAACGTATACCGTTTCTGTATTCTGCCTCTGGGCAACATCAGCCAAATTGTAAAATAACGTTTCTATTCTCTTTTAACACAACTGTTTGCGTACAAAACCTCCAAAAACGAGTGAGACTCGTAGGACAAGGGGTGTAGCGCAACTTACATACCAAACTAAAACGCTACGAACAATTATTTTGTTATTTTTTATTTCGCGAATCGGACATCATGGGGCCACGCGATACGAGCACTGGGTCTCAGACTTGATTATCGGGGTATGTGCACGTTACTTTTTCTAAAAGAGGGAATCAGCATTTTAAAGCTGATTCCCCCTTTAACACATAAGACAACACAACCATGCCCGAGGTAGGTCTCAAACCCGCAATCCTTTGGTCCGAGACTGCTACTGCACTACTGCCGCAGCGATCTCGACCCTCGTATAGGCTTATTTGTTGTTATTTGTTACAAATAAATAAAATCAATTAAATATTAATATAATAAATATTAAAGGATTAGACATTTAAATTTAAAACATGAAATTCAAAAGTATGAAACGCCATACTAATAAGTCAAGAGTGGAGTACTCCGTAATTATCACTACACCCTCCGTCGGTACTCAAGAGACAGTGACTATAACATGTTTTAGAACTAGAGCTCTCTGCGTGATGTTCCAGCACGCTCGTGCTTATAGTGATGTCAAAAACCTGCCGATTCTTCACTGCGTTTAACTGCTTTCTAATTGCCCGGAGGTTTAAGGACTCGCTCAGCGCAAAGACGCGAGACGCTGACTGCTTGGCCACTCAAAAAATAATGACCTCGAGCATTTGCGTTTACTCTGTGCGTGTCTGAGAGGATATTGCGCGCAGCCTCGCAGCCGAAACGCCGAACTGCGCAAGCGCGTGAGCAACAAAGACTTGGATTGCGACAGGCCATGTCCCAAATATTGGATTACACACGACGCCTGAGTTCACGAATTCATGAAGCACGGAGTATACAAGTAGTAGATGCAGTACCTTACCACATAGAAACCAATTCAGTCTCCGAAATACAGTTGGGTTCACCATTACATTTTCATCTTAATTAACATCGAATCATAATATAATCAAGTCGCAACACAATCAATTCGACAGTACAATTTATTCATTCATAATTCATGACAATTTCTTAATAAGTGTCCTTTCTCTCTTCCCAATAACAATCTATAATTTTTCCTCCCCACACGCCATCCAATCATTCATAATCGCCCAACCTACCTCTTTCTTCAATATTTTCAATGCTTCGGACATGTATGGTAGTGTGGTGGATGTAAGAGTGTAAGTAAGAGGTGAGTTTAGAACAAGGAAGGGGAAGAAAGATTGCATGCAATTTGTGGCTCGTCTGTTAGGGTACTGTCCCGACATTCGCCTGGAATTATTCGGAGAAACCGCGGAAAATTACAGATTACAGCAGCCGGCAACTAAAATTCTCCTGCATGCTGTGGCTGAATTCGACATAGTTATTTAGCTACTGTGAAAATCCTGCCACCGTTGAGACTCGAACCCTAGGCACCAGTCAGAAGCACTGCAGTGACTTCAATTGATGTCCTGAGTCAATTAGGCCAATGTTTTGAAACGGATGAATGGTGAAAGGTTTAATTATAATACTATATTGTACTTAAATGGATTTCACCGAATTTCCCAACTTTTGAACCACTCAATTAAAAATATCAATGTAAATTATTTCAACATTTAGTAATATAAGTATCAAATGTTTGGCATCAATACAGCGTCATTTAAATATGAAAACAACGGAGCATTCGTAAAAGCCGGTTCATTGTCGCAAACCGTAGTCAAAGATATGAATACCGGGCAGAGGCGTGAACACGTGGCAAGGGCAGGTCTGGGTGCAAACACTGCGACGGAGCGCCGTGGCCGCGGGCCCGGCGAAAAGCCCATCCTCCGCCGAAGCTTGTTAGTCCAGGTCAGGGCTGCGGCTCCTCCCATCGCCCGGGGCTCCGACCGGCGCGGCGCGGCGCGGCACGCCCTGCCGCGAGCGGCTCCGGCTCCGGCGCCGGCGCCAGCGCCCCGGGCCACGCCGCCCCTCCCCCACCCGCCCCCATGCACCGGGCACGCGAAGGGAGAGCGGCGGCGCTGCTCAGCTGCGGGCGGGCCAGCGAGGCGGGCGAGGGCACTGGCGTCAGCTGTGGTGGCGTCGGCGGCGACGTCGGTGATGGGCATGGTGTTGGTGTTGGTGTTGGTGATGTTCGTGGTGATGGTGGTGATGCTCGTGGTGGTGGTGATTGTGGTGTTCGTGGTGGCGATGGTGGTGTTCGTGGTGGCGATGGTGGTGTTCGTGGTGGCGATAGTGGTGTTCGTGGCGGTGATGGTGGGTTGGTAGCGGTGATGGTGGTGTTCGTGGTGGCGATGGTGATGGTGGTGTCCACAGAATTCGATCTAGTTATCTAGCTAGAGTCGAAAATCCTGCCACCGCGGTGCTACCGTCGGGACTCGAACCTATGACCTCCGGGTCAGAGGTGATATGGGTTTTGATGGTGATTGTGATGGTGGTCGAGAGTGCGCTCATGGGAGTGGTTGTGGTGATCGTATGGGAGGTCGCGGGTGTGTCTGTGATGGGGGCTATAGTGGTGGCAGAGGCCATAACTTCCACGATTGCGATGATACCAGTAACACAAGCAACAAAGGATGAGACACTGATGTTGTCTGGTATCAATGTTTTTATTTAGAGCTAAAAGATCTTTTTCGATAGCTTAGCTATCATCATCAGAGCTATCTGAAAAAAAAATTACAAAAACATTACATTTACATACATTACATTTTGTAATTTTTTTTCAGATAGCTCTGATGATGATAGCTAAGCTATCGAAAAAGATCTTTTAGCTCTAAATAAAAACATTGATACCAGACAACATCAGTGTCTCATCCTTGATTGAAAAAGGTATCTACATTATCAACAGTTATACTAACACAAGCAACAATTATACCAGTAACACAAGCAACAGCGATGATGAAGGCAGGGATGGTAGTGAAGGCGTGGTTGTGACGGCGGCGGCTGTGGTGATTGCGCTGGTCATGGTGATGGTCGAAGCGACGGTGGCAGCGGAGGAGGAGGCGATGGCGGCGGCGGCGGCTGCGGGCGGAGAAAGTCGCGCGGCGGGTGTCGTAACGAGGCAGTCGCCGCCGCCGCCGCCGCCGCCGCTCGCCGCGCCTCGACCGCGCTCCCGTCCGCGCACGCACATCCCCCCCTTCCCCTCCCCCACCGCCAGCACCCGCTCTGCACACGAGCGCTCCGCGGAGCCACGCGGCGCGGCGCGCACTTCCCGCCGCCGCCACTTCCGCCCCAATTTGGGCGCACATGGCCTGCGGGGAAGCGTCGCCACCCCCCTCCACCCCCACCCCCCCCGCCCGACGGCTGGCCAGCGGGGCAGACGCTTTCTTAACTTTTGCCAGCGCGGTTGTACACAATATGTACCATTGTCCGTAATGCATCGGCCGCATGCAGGGGCGGATCCAGCCTATCATTTTTGGGGGGCATCGTAGACTTTTGTTGAAAAATTAACAAATTTGTTGTTGTATTGTTTGTTATTTCTGCACTGTAGATTTGATACTATACAATAATATTGTTTAAATAATTACATACTTTTAACATAAGTAAAGATTTGAATCAATATTTCCAGATAAAGGAAGGTAAACGAAAACTCTAGACCTTTGGGGAGGGGTGCCCCATGCCCTCTCCCTGGATCCGCTAGTGGCCGCACGGAGATACAACATTTGAACCATCATCTGAAGGTTTTTGGTGGAGGGAAGATTTCAAGGTAGTACATCTACGGATGTAGTAATTCGTAAATGGAAATTCAAAGCATAGTTTCGCTATTGGTCATTATTAATTACACAGGCACCCAAAATAAACAAAAGTTGTCAGACCCAAACACTTGACACATGTTACTCTATGAATGTCCACGCACTGAATCCGAATCCGTCATCCTCCACTTCTTTTAAAATCACGAAAAAACGAGCGTGACATTGTATTTTTGTTTCCGGGGGTTGTCAAACCCAAAGACTTGACACATCTTCCTCTATTTAGTCGATGCGCTGAATCCGAAACTGAAGCCAGAATTGCGCCGCCACCCTCCAGCTTCTTTTTTTTAATTGCGAAAAATACATGCGAATAGTAGATTTTGGTGTCTTGTAGCACTATACTCTACAGAAGCCAGAAATTGTCAGACCCAAGACTTGACACGTTTCTCGGGTTGACCCAAGACTTGACGCGCGCTGAGTCCGAATCCGAAGATAGAATTGGGCCATCATCAACCATTTTTTTTAAATCGCGAAGAACCACCGTGAAATTTCCAATTTACAACTTCACGATGGTTTTTCGAAATTTAATATAAAAACTGGAAGGTGATGGCGCAATTCTGACTTTATATTCGGATTCTGTGCCACGACATACATTGAGAAACACATGTCAAGTGTTTGACTCTGACAACTTTTTTTATTTTGTGTAGCTGTGTTATTAGTAAACTTAGCAGAAAACTTAATAGTTTTGAAGGGTTCTTAAAAGAAGTTATGGCAGTGTGTTGCAAAGTATTACTTTAGCATAGACTCTAAGTGGAATTTAGGCCACTGCTGATGAAGAAACGACTCATAGTCATGTGTAACGTGTGACAATGAAACTAAATGAGAAACGGAACAGAACGCAAAAACGTTTCATTCTCCTATAACACATGCACGCTCATGAAGGGAAGCTTTTTAACTATAATGCTCTTAACCGCAAACGAGCACTGAACTAGACTTTATTTCAATAATTCCGTAAGAATGCTATTAGTTTTGCTTATAATTATTGCACATCTCCATTTTTTTACCTCCTCATTAAAGTGATTAAAAATAAAATATGAGTCAAATTCTCAATAATATGAGCCACTTTTCAAATTGTTTTAATAATTGGAAAAGTCGAAGTAATTTTAAACGTGTTCCCGAAATCAAGGTTAAACATCACATTAACTATCATTATTCACGCAATATTTGGCATATGGAAATACTTTTCAGATCCAAATGAAACTATTCGCGTTGTACTATAGTACAACGCCATTTCATCTTTTGAGTATAAACAATTTATCGATTAAACGCGCCCCCTAAAAAAGGAATCCCAATAAACTTTCTTACACTTCATCTAGAGAACACAAATAATGTAATCTGTAATTCTTTCGTAAGGTAATTTAGACGTTTTGCCACCTAGAGCTCCGGTCACAAGCGAAGCGAAATACGTCCAACGCCCCAGTTACGGAAGCTCGATAATTTTTTTTTCTTTCAGATGTTCATGCTGTTATCTGAAATGGTTATTAATGGAATTTTATATATTAATTTTACCAGTAAAACATTGTCGTGTGATTTACTTATTTTTTTAAATTTTGTTCGTGAATGAAGACTTCATTGCCACTACCAAAGAAGTGAAACAAATCCATCTCCTCAGTTTGGGTTATTGTTCCCACGTTTTATACATTTTATCGCTTAATTCACTTTTATATACGAAATAATACGAAACAAATTTAATAATATTGTAATTTTCGTTGACGATATCAATTCCCTCCTCCTCAATTTGTAATTGTTTGTTAACGTAATTTGGGAGCTTCGCCAGCCAGAGCTCCGGTTGCGAGCGAAGTGAAACACATCCACGGCGCCACTTCCGCCGCGTGCGTGCAGGCGTGCGGGCATCGGCCGGGGCTCCCCTGCTTCCGGTGGGCGAGCGGAGGCGAGGAGGGCCGGGGGTGGGGGTGGGGGGAGCGAGCGGGCGGCGGCGCCTCGCACCTGTCGCGCGGCCGCTGCGCCAGGACTGCGCGATCCGAAGGAAACTTGCGTGCGCCCCCGTGCCCGACCGCCCCCGCGCCCGCGCCCGCCCCCGCGCCCGCCCCCGCGCCCGCCCCCGCGCCGCCACCGCCCCCGCACCCGCGCCCACCCCCGCGCCCGCGCCCGCCCCCGCGCCTGCCCGACCCCCGCGTAAGGAGGCGCTTTTGCAACCCTTGCCCCCTGCCGGTCTCTGCCGCTCAACGGCCACTTGGCACCGCTCTGACAGAGTAACTGCTCTCCAGCTCCCAATCTGGATAATTCTCGAATAAGCCGTTTAATTTCCACATTACCCCAAATGGACAGATGGAGTGCGAAGTGCAAACTGCTTTCAAGCGAATTTCGTTTGACTGGTAGATCGATTGATATTTCCGGGCGTGCCAACATCTTTTGTCAGTAGTCCCGTAAGTGTAGTGCATGCTGTATTCCGAGAGATGGCGGTATTCCTTCCCCGCTGTTGCCTTAGATCCGGTTCCGACCCAAACATCGGTTTGCCGGGAAGAGCCCTACGATCCCGACCGTATGTACTGACTTAAAATGTGTGGTAATGTAGTGAACGTAAGTGTGTGTGTGTGTGTGTGTGTGTGTGTGTGTGTGTAAGAGTAGAGGAAGAATCAAGATTGCGGAAGAAGAGATCGCTTGCGGTCAGTGAACAGTGTGATGAACTACTCCGGCATTCACCTGGTACTCTTCGAAAAAAAGTACGGAAAACTACTCATCTGAGCAGCCGGACGCTAGAATTCTCCAAAGGTTGACTTAGTATCGAAAATCCGCTACCGTCGGGACTAGAGCCTCCCTAACACAGTCACTGCAGAGACAATGATATGAAGTATAATTGTCATATTTAAATACTTCTTATTAGATGATTCTACACTTTTATTGATTTTGTTCACAAAAATAACACCTATTAACCATTTATCGATATAAAACAAAAATAATCATTTCTGTCAAATTTAAAAACACGCCATGCAGATCGATACGCCATATTGCTTTTGCTAAAATACCTTTACAATGGTGGTGTCCATGGATGTTTACTGGATAGAGAGGAAATTAGGGCATGTGATCGATTCCGGAATCGAATTGCAAGAAAAGGCGTGCCCAGGCGTGGATAATAAATAACAATAGGGCCCAGGCCTGAGAACACCGCTAGCTGGCAAAACTCTGATTATTCCGACCCTAAAATAACAAATACATACGTACGAAACATACATACAAGAAAGCCAGAAAAATTAAAATGGCAATGGACCCTTTGTTGATAACAAAAGAACTACTACGGCCATGCCTAGTAGAACTTCATCCTTTATTTGAAACAATGTTGTCGTGTCTTTCACGCTATTCTCATTAAGAGACATGCACGTTTTGTAACCACTGCCAAACCAATAAGACCCGAGATTAAGAACCTGCGTATCAACATTTTCGCGTTTTTCTTATTGTTCTATTTAATCATGCAAGTAAGTGAACGGATTGTAACTCAAAATCCGAAAATAAGGTAAACATACCTTTAATTATTCAAAATTCTACAGTGTTCTTGAAACCGAATTATCAGCTATATTAATAGCTTATTTACTGCAATTCTGCCGCTAATATATTCACATAAATTCTGCGGTTGCGTTAAGCTGCCTGCATTACTCATTTCCGCTGTCTACCCAGTAGGTACCTACGATGAAAAGGGCTTTCCCACAAACATGACTCCGAAGGATGCAAAGGACACATGAAAACCGTGCTGTCTACGGTTGGATGATAACTTCCGGAAACAAACTTGTGGTTGTGTAATAATCTAGATATAGTACTCAGTTGCATTTACTTAAATTCGCGATTTTTTTCTCCAAAAGTGTTGGGAGATTATTTTGATATTTCTTGTATAAAGCAGGGTACGCAGATTTAAATTTCCAGGGCATGTTCCTTCGACAAATGTTGTTGAATTGCACCTTTCTTTCGATACCTTTTTTTGTATATATTTCACTCTCTTGTCTATACTTTTGTGGATGAAATAGATAATAATTTTAATTCAATGATGATTACATTAGAATTTTATCACATCAGTCATTTCGCCTTACACCATGAACATCAGGTTTGCATTCCTGTGTAAAGTGTCCCAAAGGAGGCAAGACATCGCATACGCCGAGGCACACGTGCGTAAGTTTACGCACGTGTTGACGTAAATTACCGTATCCTGCGTCACTCACAGCAGGCACTGTAATAAATAACACGACTCTAGCACTCCCTTAAGCCTATTTTCTGGTAATCTAGTTTATTTGTTACTCATATTTAAATTTAGAAATAGCTGTCACGATTTTATTTATTAATACAAGCACGGATTAGGAATACGTAGCCATGTAGCCTGAGTTTATAGACCGAGACCCAAATTTCAAGAATGTGCAAAAGGCGAGAAAAATCTGAATAAAATTAACTGGGAGTAAAGTTAACAAAATGCTCATGAGACCCACAAGATTTTGTAGTTGGGTGTGTTGATTCAATCTCTCTTTTTACGTTTCTCATAACTGGTATAGCAATAGACAGTGGAGCAAAAAATTACCCTGGCTATAAGGCACCTTGCTTTCAAATTTATTACACGTAGGGACAGATTAATATATTAAAAGGTCCTAATCATGTCAAAATGATTGGCTCCCTAAAATTGAGAAGACATGTAATAAAAATTGTAATAAAATAAATTAGGATTCTCCTAATCATGTTCTTGCTTAGTTTGTTCGTGCGTTAATGCAATCTTGGGACACGAATACCGAAAAAAAATCAGGTGCCAAACCGTTTCATTCGTGACAGACTTTCCGTGAGGATCTCTCACACACAAACACACACACAACGAGCACGCGTGGTTGTTTCTTCGAACGGGGTAAACGGAGAGAAAAAAACTGAGGGCCTTTGGCCGCTTTTGTTTTGAGGACTCTTTAATTCGCCTCCAGCCATGAGTATGGTACACATAATGAAGAAGCGACAACGAAGACAGGCGAGTGTCAAGTCAACTTCCCGAAACGCGAACCGTATGTGAGTAAAAAGTCACACGGCATGAAGATAAAAAAAACAAAAACGAATGCAGCACCGACACAGTTTCCTTTCTGTTCCATCAATACTTTTAATGCAAGAATAACAACTTCGGTTTCGTTCTCTCTATTGAAACTGTCATCTTTACGGTTTTGGTTTGAAGCCTTGATTACTAGCCTTCATGAAGAGCCAAATTCACGACCGATCCCTTGGGCTGTCAATAATATCAATAAAATTAAGCAAATCGCAAGAAAGGAGCTTCAATTCTTTGGAAAACATAATAATAATACTAATAATAATATTAATAATAATAATAAAATAATAACACATGCCCCAAGTGGTACGAACACTCACCAAAACCGGTGACATCTGTTGGATTGTGTACAATATTGTACGACCAACAAATTCAAACTGATCGCACAATAGCGGCAAACAAACCGGATATAATTATCCGGGATCTGGCGAAAAAATCGTGTTTACTTGTCGATGTTTCTGTACCTTGAGATCAAAACGTCGTTACCAAGGAGGCACAGAAACGTCTTAAATACAAGAGTTTGGAAATCGAGATCAGCCGAATGTGGGGCGTAAAAGCACAGGTCGTCCCGATAGTTATCGGAGCTCTGGGATTTGTTCCGCAAAATTTGAGTAAGAACTTGTCTAAACTCCCAGGTAATTCAAAGGACTGGGAAGTGCAAGAAATAGCTTTATTTGGAACAGCCCACATTTTGCGCAAAGTATTGTAGAGTCACCGATAGTCCCTAGATCTACTCCTTAGGTAGCTGGTTGCAACCTGGAGTAGATTTTATATTCAGCCGACTCATAACATCTTTAGTTGTGATGTAATGGAATAATAATAATAATAATAATAATAATAATAATAATAATAATAATAATATTAATAATAATAATACACACCGACAGAAACGGGGACAGGTGCATCACGAGTAAAACACAAAACACTTTTTTTTAAAGACTTTCGGTTTCGGAATGTTTTGGGTAAAATGGAACGTTAGAACGAAACTGGGAAAACCGTCACATATCCGGGGCGTGTGTGTGTGCCCCTTTCGGTCTGAGAACCCCTTAATCCGCCTCGGGCCCTGGGTTTGGCTCGTGTGACAAAGAAGCGACAAAGCAGGAGGCGGAGGCTGTCAAGTGGCCCAGTGTGGCCGCCGCCGCCACCACCGCCACAGCCGCCGCCGCCGCCACGTGCGTCGCAGCCTCCCCAGGCTCGCAACACCACGCGACGCGCGGCGCCGCGGCCCAGCTGCCCCGTGACGTCACCGATTGACGTCACCGCCGCCGGCGCAGACAGCCCCGCAAGCAACGGGCTTCCCACCACTGGCGGCCTGGGGCTCATTTTTCGTCGGCGTACGCGTGAACGCGAGTGCGTGCGTTCGTTCGCGTTGGGTTGAAGGGCGGCTCTCTTCTCGGAAAGAGGCCCTTCGCGGCGGACGAGGTGGCAGGACGCGTGGGAAATGCACTCTCGCGAAGAAACGGCAGTTCGTCGGGCTGATTGCTGACCGACCGTTAGCTAATTAGAAACAACGCTATGCCAATATTTTACTTATTACTGACATCCAAAGCGGTTGCCAAACTCTCGAACATTGATAGATTCGTAGGCTTCCGCGGCCGGAGTCATTATGTCAAGATGGCCGAAACGTCAGCAAAACCGACTGAGACGCGGCTCATCCCGGACAGCCAAGAACATCTCAAACATTGATGGTCATCTACCTCGTAGGAGACATGAAAGGAAAAAAAAATAAAACTTATGATGTTTGTATACAACGATAAAGGTGCTATTTTTATTGCAGCTCATTTCAAATAATGTGATTAGTGCAGATATTGGACAGTGGCCTTAGAACAGAAAACAGACGGCTGCGCATACATGGCTCCTAGCGGAACGGGTGCATTTTATGGGCCGTGCCGTGTGACATGGGCGGATCCAGACGATCGTTTTTTTTTGGGGGGGGGGATCAGAGATCGTAGATTTTTGTTAAATAATAAACATTTGTTATTATATTTACGTACTGTAGATATGATACTATACGATAGTGTTGTTTAAATAATTACATAATTCGAACATAAATAAATATTTAAATCAATTTTGCCAGATAAAGGAAGTTAAACGAAAACTCTGGGCCTTCCATAGATCCACCAGTTCTGTGTGTGGCCGATCGTATGACCATCCACCCTGCAATCCCATCTCACCCCAGCGATTTTCATATTTTCCTGTATCTCAACACAATTCCTTCCCAGTCAGCATTACGCGTATTACAGTGAGGCACAATTGCAGCTGCTTGTCAAACACTGATACCTATCCCAGGTGACAGATTTCTACGACAAATGTTGATCTCATCAGTGGCGGATCCAGGGAGGGGAGCCATGGGGGCCATGCCCCCCCAAAAAGACCTAGAGTTTTCATTTGTTGCATTCTTTTTTTGGCAAAACTGATTTCAATATTTATGTTAGAATTATGTAATTATTTTTTAAACATTGTATAGTATTGAATAAACACTACAAAAATAATATACAATATAATAACAAATGTTTTTATTTAACAAAATGTAGGATAGCCACCTTAAAAATTATCGTCTGGATCCGCCGCTGGATCTCACAGAATAGCAAATGTCTCAATTCCAGTAGTTACTGTGTGGAAAAATAGTGCAACATGTGCTACATTTGCTACAATAAGGTTTTTTTCTATGAAATTGTTTTCCTTTTGTTGACGACCTACTTTACACAGGAAACTTATTTTCTGTGTGAATCTCCTAATTACCGAATAATGTACGCGAGAGAGGATAAAAGGTTTTAGCCACAACTCTCCTTTTTCTGACGGTTTCGTCTGTAAGATTTCTAGTAATTTCTCTTTCAGCTTGTTCTCGGCAACGCTTAGCGAGCACTTCTCGAATCGCAACAGAAATCGCGATTTTAGGACTGAAAGAGGAAGTGGCTCTGGCAATACTTCCTGCGGTTTCAGAGTGACGATGCCCTGAATCCAACTCTTTGGGTATGATTAATTTCATTATTCTTTTTCGTTGATTTCCAATCCTGCCCAGTTAACACGATTCTTAAACGGTTTCATTTTGAGAGAGACACAACCATCAATGACATTCCTTACCGAATATATAAAATGATCGTTAGTTTAGAAAAAATATTGCATTGTTAAAAATAAGTATGGATTGTCGATTTTGTAAATTAAATTCAAGACATCTAATCGTCTTTTGTACTAATGCTACAGCATTAGTACAAAAGTGGTTCTTGAATACAGATAAAATTTTCCATCTTCGATTTTCAGACCTGCCTCTATACACGGTATAGGTAGTGGGTTGTCACAGATCAAGCTCACCAAGTTCAGAATTTTCGCCTGCACACATCTTTCGCGAACAGGAAACTCTTACCACTCCTTAAAGAGCGGTGATGCACACATCTATCTCCTAGCAATGCATCAATTAAACATTGCACCTAGGTCGTGAACCACGTGATTGCTTCCTCCATGCCTTGATTCGGGAACCCGCTGGGGATGTTGGCCGTCCTTCCCACAGCGGCTCGCTTCACAGACCACACACAACCCCTCCCGGACGTCTGCCCTCCTAAATATGGCCATGTATAGCCGTGCAGGCTAGCCACCCGTGCCAAATTTGAAATACCGGTTCTTCTAGTCATCCCACGAACTTGGCTTGGAGCTCTCTGCATGCACGTAGAGAGCACCAGGAAGTTTCGCAAACTAACCGATTCTGAGAAGTTGGAAATGTTTATTTCGACCACTATCAAAGGAGCACACTTTTCTCTCTTTGCTTGGAAGAAATTTATGCTTCTCTTGGGGGAGAAGATATTTCTTCGTCTCGGAAAATCGCACTTATTTCACGAACTTGATTAATGAAACTAATGAAAAATATTGAGCACGATCAACGTACGTAATCTAAAAAAACACTAAATTTGCAAACATAATATCATGATTATGAGACAATTTATTGTCTTAAGGTTTGAACTCACCGTTCATAAATAGATGAATGAAAGATGGGAGTTGTCCAAAGAGTACGACACTTCTAACCACTCACCTGAAAAAACAAAACAGTAAAATATCAGAAATGATCAACAATCAGCTAGTACACATTGAGAATGCAAAAATAAAATTATATAAAATATTATGTATTTGTAAAAGTCATTAATCAAATCGGTGACTTCTAGTTATAGCTTTAGATTAAGTCTATATTTTAATGTATCAATAACGCACCTACAACTATTATTTGTAATATTTCTTGATACGTGCAGGAGACTTTTTCAACCAAATATATTAGCCACAAACTTGGTATTGATATGTTCTTCTTTGTCGCATATAATACCTACAGGACAGGGGTACTACAAGGGTGTTCAGTACAAATGTTAAGAACAAATACAATACATTAATGGACAGGACATTCGCCTATTCTTTCCTATATCTGCCATATTCTTGGATATAGCTCCCATATTCTGTAATTCTTCCCTAAACTATTCTAACATGCCTCCAGTAACGGATAACTAAAATTAATATCGAATACTAGCAGAATAGATAGAATACAGGGTTAATACAAATCACGACACTCGATGGGATTCCACGACAATGGAAGACATTATTAACTTAGGTAAAAGGCGTTCTCCTTTTGCATTCTCTTGCGTATCAGGATTCACTTTTAACACGATACATTCCACAATCGAAATGTAATTTTTTCACATCAGTAAAATAATATTATGACACAAAACTAAAAAATGAAGTAGTTCCTCAAGGCAATTGCTATTCAAAAAAGTAAAACATATTCGACGAGAAAGTCAAATAGTTTACAACCTAACTACAGTGCGAAAATAATAATATACATCGTAGCAGGCCAATTTTGTGTGAGAATAATATTAAGTGACTGCTATCTATAAATCATACATTTGTATAGAGACATTAAATCACACCCTCAAATCGGAAGTAACAAGCGGTTACCAATAAAACTAATCTGCTCCTGAAGTCCAAATACACTTTAGATGTAGTGTTTCGTAATTAATAACCTCGGACCCAGATGGAACCTGATGTAGATTGAAGTAGGACATGCAATGGTTTCTCTATTTCTGAACCGGAGTCACACAGGTTTCGCGACTTTCAACTTATTTAAATTGAAGAGTTTGACTCGCGAATCATGACATGCAGTGGTTAATTACAGGAAGGAGAGGGTGGAAAAACCTTGAATCTCGAACACAAAATTTGGCACGTGCTTTCACTAATTTACATACCACGTGAAGTTCTGCTATCCGCAATTTTCACTTAACTTTCATCTTTAAATAGCTCCTCGAATCTTTTTTCGTGTTTTCATGAACTGATTCCTCAAATAAAAATTAATTTATGTGTCAGGACATTCTCTAATTTCATTCTCTAATTTCATTCTCTAATTTCAAATTTAATATATATTTATTGGTATCTGGATTGTCGTCCTTCTCCTTTCCTTAAATTAGCCTTTATTCTAACAGTAATTGCAGTAACAAACTATGCCAACAACAAAAACAACTCTAGGTCAATACCCGTGAAGAAAAAGTAAGAAAAACAATGTTTCGAATGTCGTACATGAATTTTCCGATATTAATTACTAATGCTGCCATCGGACGAAAATTTGAAATAAATGAAGCTGGAAAGGTCAATCTAGATATTGTACGCGCAACACTTTGAAACATAGATTGACATTGGCATCCGAAAAATGTAGTAGTTATATCAGAAATATGGTTTAATAGTCCATCTATAATGGGAACAGATTCAGGGAGATTATTAGTGATCCTAACTATCCCAAAGACAAATGATTTAAAACAATTCAACTTTTCCAAACGAACACACACATACGAAAAGACCTTTCCGGTACATTTTGATTTACAAATAACTTAACAAAAAACGACTTTCTCTACTGAAAGTAAATAATTTAAAGCGTAATTTATTTCTTAATGTGGCTGATGAACATTGTCTTCGAGAATCCCAGGAACAATTTTCGAAACAGGTTCAAATTGACTTAAAATAAGAAAATTAATCATAGATTGGTACAAATTGAAACGGCGAACTCAGCAACCCACTCGACCCACAGCTGTTAATGTAAAAAATTAGTATTATCTAGTTTTTGCCAACAAATTTGTACCAATTTGCAGATTCATTACAACTATACTTCAATTAATTCAATTCTGCACCTGGAAGGTATCAGCTGTTGACGGTTTCACCCAATCGGGAGCTTAAATGTCGTAACAGTGACGTTCAAATTCCCGATTGGATGAAACCGTCAACAGCTGATACCTGCCAGGAGCAGAATTGAATAAATCGCAGTATAGAATCAGTGTTTCTTTCATCTTTCCTCTTCTCGCCCTCTCATTTCTCGACCTGCACTGCCTCTCATGAGCCGAAGTGCGGCCAACTACATTCCGAGTAATTGTGACTAAATTCCGCCGCGTTTGATTGGAAGGTGCACTGGAGCGTTGGCTCCGTCCGGCGCGGAGACAGAGGCCAGCGAAGCGGCACGGGTCCCGCGAGAGGGGGTGGCGGGGGAGGGGGCGGGGCGGAAGAGGGGGCGGCACTGACGGCGCTCTGTGGTCGGAATACAGGAAGAGGGGCCAACAACAGTAAAATCGAACGTTAATTTCAACATTACAAAACGCACACTCCTTGTGACGCCCAGGACGATTCTAGCTTGACGCTAATGGCATCTAAAAATATCAAACAGAGAATAGGATGTGCAACACTCGCAATATTGTAGTTATACTCGATCAATAAATAATATTTCAATCTAGAAACGGAAAACAGAAAAGGTAAAATCATCTAGGATACTTGAAATAAGGGTATGGCGATAAAGGAGAATGGAATGAAGGATACTGATACGCGATCTGAGAAAGATGGCCTTCGAAAATGTGATACTGAGCAATCCTGTAACAGAGAAAAAGAGGAAGACCTTGACCCTCTTGGAAGAATGAAGGGGGCAGGAGTATGCGAGAGGCGAGGGAAGGTGGAGGAAAACGAAGAAGAGGAAAAGGGGAAAAAAAGCAGAAAACTAGGAAGAGCTTACATGCAAGACACACGGAATGCTTGTAATCCTTATACATTCAAGCCGAATTTAAATAATTAACAATTAACTTTTTTCAATATAAGCCCAAAACATACCTTTTTTATTTCCTTATGTCACTTTGCGAGAGCAAACATACAACTATTTAGGTACATGAATAACATCTTATACTGAACAATACGATTAAGTCTGGCGAGATCACAATTAATGAACAGAAAAGTTGACTGTGAAGGGCCAATATTTGTGAATAGCAATATGGACACATCTTTGGCTGTATCATTTGTCACTTGCTATTAATAGGCTTTTGACAGTTCTCAGGGATAAAGAAATGTATTTCCTTTGTGATAAAAATAATTATTTTCTTACAACAAGTTCCTCATATCTAAAAGCAATCAACATTTTATAAATTAATATCCGCTGCCTTTCTGAATTTCTAAAAAAAATAAAAATAAATAAAATTGAATTTCGTGCAATGGAGAATAAAAGTTGAAAATAAGCGAAACAAAAGATAAGCGCAGATATATTTCACAAGTAATTCGATGATGTTCTAGTACAAGGAATAAGTCATAAATGTTAGTATGAAGAAAAGTGGAAATGAAATTTCGTGCGATCGTTGTAAAGCAGACAATATTGAAAGACATTCAATTCATTACATTTTAGTTGTAACTTTCAGTTGAATTTCATAGATTTTGACATGTTTTAACTCCCTAAGCATGAAACAAAACTCAAAGTTCACCAAAAAATGGCATAACACCCTTTACTCGAACACTGGCGGATCCCAGAAGGCCTAGGGTTTCATTTATCTTCCTTTGTTTGGCAAAATTGATTGAAATGTTTTATTTATGTGCGAATATTTTAACAGTAATATTGTATTACAGTATCTCGTGTCTACAGTTACATTAGTAATATGCAATATATTAACAAATATGTTTATTATTTAACAAAAATCTATTATGCCCCTCCCCCAAATGATCCGCTGGATCCGCCCCTTTATTCAAACACCATGGTATGACTGAATTTACCATGACAAGTCGCTTTGAGCAGGCCATAGTAGTGCGGCGACTGTCACGCGGCTTGACTGAAATTTCTATTACAAGTCGCTTGGAGCAGGCCACAGTAGTGCGGCGACTGTCACGCGGCTTGACTGAAATTTCTATTTCAAAAGTCGCTTTGAGCAGGCCATAGTAGAACGGCGACTGTCACGCGGCTTGACTGAAATTTCCATTACAAGTCGCTTTGAGCAGGTCACAGTAGTGCGGCGACTGTCACGCGGCTTAACTGAAATTTCTATTGCAAGTCGCCTTTAAGCAGGCCACAGTAGTGCGGCGACTGTCACGCGGCTACTGAAATTTCTATTGCAAGTCGCTTTGAGCAGGCCATAGTAGTGCGGCGACTGTCACGCGGCTCGACTGAAATTTCTATTACAAGTCGCTTTGAGCAGGCCACAGTAGTGCGGCGACTGTCACGCGGCCACTGAAATTTCTATTACAAGTCGCTTTGAGCATGCCATAGTAGTGCGGCAACTGTCACGCGGCATGACTGAAAATTTCTATTGACAATTCGCTTTGAGCAGGCCACAGTAGTGCGGCGGCTATCACGCGACTTGACTGAAATTTCTATTGCAAGTCGCTTTGAGCAGGCCACAGTAGTGCGGTGACTGTCACGCGGCTTGACTGAAATTTCTATTGCAAGTCGCTTTGAGCAGGCCACAGTAGTGCGGCGACTGTCACGCGGGCTACTGAAATTTCTATTACAAGTCGCTTTGAGCAGGCCACAGTAGTGCGGTGACTGTCACGCGGCTTGACTGAAATTTCTATTGCAAGTCGCTTTGAGCAGGCCACAGTAGTGCGGCGACTGTCACGCGGCTACTGAAATTTCTATTACAAGTCGCTTTGAGCAGGCCACAGTAGTGCGGCGACTGTCACGCGGCTCGACTGAAATTTCTATTGCAAGTCGCTTTGAGCAGGCCACAGTAGTGCGGCGACTGCACGCGGCAGCAAGCTGGCTGCAGCCGGCGGCGTCACATCTGGACAGCGGGGGCGGTGGTGGGGGAGGAGGTGTGGGCGGGGGCGTGGCGCCAGCACAGAAGGTCGCCGGCGCGTCCTTCCGGTGCGCGCTTCCGCCGTCACTTGCCGCTGCCTCCGCCGCCGCCGCCACTGCCGCCGGCAGCGCTGCCGGTTTGATAGCATCGGCGGTGCAGGTGAAGTGATCTCCACGGCTGTTCCGTTTTCGTGGGGTCACTCAAAACTTACTAATGCAAAATTTGTCTTTTTTTTTATTTCCACTCCCCTTTCCTTTGAAACAACGCTTACCTCTTACAACATCCCCTCCTATCATCCACTTACGATGAATCTTCCGTTTCGAACCCCATTTGACTTCATGATTTAGGTCAAATAGAAGTACAAGCTAGGATAGTGTTGTCAAGGTCGATGCCACGAGCGGGGAATCCGTGGCACGAGTGCCACGACGAAATCGGACGCGTGCCACTTGCCACCAGTAGAAGACTGTGAAACCACGGACCTAGGATAAGTGTGTTTCGCATGCATTTTTAATACATTTAAAAATTAATACCTAGTTACATTTTTGTTTAATTTTACCATTAATTTCTTCCATGTTAATAATACGAATAATAATAATAATAATAATAATAGTAATACGTAGTAATAATAATAATAATAAATATATTTTTGTAAATATGGTGGAACGTTGATCAAGAAGTCATAAAACGATTTTGGCAATTGTGAGAAACCTCTGTCTAAATGTGAACGTTTCACTTCAATGGCCCATTTGTGAGCTTTTACGCAGCCGCCACGAAGACACGTCTTACTCAACTGGTGACATCACTGTTTAGGAATTTTCCGTATTATTATTTAAGTTACAATGATGAAGTTTTGTAAATAACTGAAATTCCAATAATAATGCTATGTGTTAATGATTTCTTGTGGATACATTTTCTGGTTGATATTTTTCGAAGAGCCCACACTTGACATTTATCGCTTAACCCTACCATTACCACCGTAATCACAAAAACCCCACCAATTGTAGAGTGTAGGTTTGGAGGGCACCCTCTGCGGTAATGGACAGTAAGAAGCAGAACTTTCACAGTAAACAAATGAAAAACGATGAATACTTCATACAGCTTTTCACTTTTTTTTTGTAGTTTTCAGATATTTTTTTCAATCTGATAGGACGAGAGAAAATCGATTTGACTTCTGATAGGTTTACTTCAGTCCATGCCTAGCCAATATGTAAGCTTGTATTCATCCACACAACTCGCTAAAATTTATCTACACCTTATTTTTTGTTCGTAAATGAGATCCACTGAGGGAAAAATTATTTGCAAGTCCGCCGCGTTCCATCACCTTCTAAATAGTATACTTCTGGTCGTGAGTCTCTTTATGGTCGCTTAAACTTGAGCCGCACCTCCCCACGAACGAGATTTTCACCTACCGAAGCTTAGCCCTTTTCGAAACACTTGGGGAAAATTGTTTGACCCTCGGATGCCCGCAGAGATGAGGGACAACTAAGTGCTTTTTAATGAACATATAAAAGATTGCGCCAGGCACAACCTTCACTACTTCCATCACCGGACACACGTTAATACGCGCGACAGCCCGTGGCAGCGATAAGAGTCACCGCCGCCACTGCCAACGCCACCACCACCGTCCACCATCACCTTCATCGCCATCGCCCTCGCCACTGCAACTGCCGTGCCCTCACCATCACTACACCTCTCACCTCCGCGGTGTCACAATACTAAGGCAATCACTGTCATCGCTAGAGCCCGGAATTTTATGTAATTACATTTTTTTTGTCTTTCTACTTACCGTTCTCAAAATTGTAATCTTAACGAATTATCACCCTCCTAATAAAATATCCAATTTTTTAATTACATATTTTTACATATTTAGTACTGTATTACATATTTTAGATATATTTTTGTTTTCACAATATATTTTCTTATTCTATGAATTTTCTTCAATTTGATTACACATTTTTTTACGAACGGGAGTATTTAAAAAAAGCAGCATTTTTCCTTCATTACTGGTGAAATCTAGGTGACAAAAGTATCACTGACACCGCGTTTTGTGACCAATAACCTTAATTTCCGAGAAAAATTTGCGAGGTCCTGGGTTACAATAGATGAAGCTTTTACTACTGACTCTAGTTATAACTACTGCCATATCCAGCATTATTATGCACAAATAAATACTGAGAATTGTTTATTGCAACAATATAAAATGATTCACAGTTATTATACGTTATTAGCTTTTGTGAGTGGACGCTATATTGGATATCTCTTCTACAGTGTATCTCATTATTAATGCACGTTTTATTAAGAATTTTTATTAGTTTATGTTTTTCACTTATTTACTTTGTATTATTTAACATTTTTTGACGTGCATTTTATAATGTCTATATTCAAGGTTTCGCTGTTCTATTTCATTATAAGTATTTATGGTTTAGGTAATACGAAGTTAAATGCCAAACGTCCGCTAAAATAACTGGAACTAATTAATCTAATTGTAATTAATTGTGAAAAACGTCTATGAGTAAGTGGGGAATGTGCCTAAGTAGGAAGAACGTTCGAGCACTGGCACTTACTCCCAAATAAAAATCGCTCTTAGTGGTATTGTAAAGAAAAGTGAACAAATATAAATAAAGCATATCAGTTTAACATAACCACTGCGACCGTCAACGTCGCCGTACTTTCCTACCAGTAAACAACTACACGACTGCAGTTGAAAATTCGACTGGAGTTTCTCACAGTTTTCCTTGCACTTTGTCTACCACCGTCCATACCTCTTTGCTCATCCATCCCCAACCACCCCAATTTCCACTGCCTCCTTCGTCATATCGACATTGAAATCTGCAAGTTCTCACTGCCTCCACCATTTCCTCTAGCTTCATCATCTCTATGATCCCCAGTCTTCATCACCTATGTTTTTCGTCTTCTGCGTTTGTTCATGATACTCACTGACGATTTTCTTCCGCCCCCCCCCCCGGGCGTTCAGAACTTGGGGAGGGGAAGGAAGGAATCGACAAATTAAGGAGTGGAGCGAAGGTCATTTTCGGTTACGCAGCACAAATACAATAAACGCTTCAAAGAATTGGAATAATTTTCCTTGTCTAATTTCTCTGATTTTACCCTCCGGCGGGCGCGTAGCGGCACTTGGAGCCGCATTCTTACATATTTGTTGATTTCGTGTAAATAATTGGTGTCGCACTATTGAGCTCATAGTTATTAATTTTCATAGTATTTCATTCTTCATTTTCTTAGTGTTTTTAACCGGATGACACTCAAATCCAAAGAGTATATGCTCAAATCACCATTTTAGACACTGCCGATCGATTGTTATTCATTAGTAATTCAAACTCTGCAACGGTGGCGGCACTTCGTACCGCACGTGCTTTGTCCTGTAAGTATAATATTTGTGTATTTTATCCACTTGAATTCTAACTGCTGTTTTGTTATTAAGCTTTATGACACATATTTTGGAGTACTAACTACTAATTCAAATTTAAATTAGTAGTTTCCAAAGAAACGTTAGAAGACACGTTTGCACCGTATTCATACCCCCTACACGTACGGAGGAAGCGAGTGATGCATCAGATTTTTGTTAATATTGTCATTCCGTATGCTATTTAGTTAATTATTTTTGAAATAAAATG
Organism: Acheta domesticus; assembly: GCA_031308135.1. NCBI lineage: Eukaryota > Metazoa > Arthropoda > Insecta > Orthoptera > Gryllidae > Acheta > Acheta domesticus. Next base: position 47,595,456 of record JAHLJT010009355.1, read on the forward strand.
TATAAAAACATAAATAAAGAATATTTCCTTCTCACTCAATAACAAAAGTAATAACTATTGACGCGAAAATCGAAGTTGATAAATGCGGCGGTGATACAGTTGGCAAAAACACCAACTGTTTTATCACATTTAAAACACCGATGTTTCTTGTCGATATTGTCATCGACATCGAAAACCTTTTGGTGATAAATCGAGGTTTGGGTAAACGTTGCCATCACTATACTTCTACCTCGCTCATCTTCCCCACCCAAGGTGCAGCAGGGGTCACATTGGGAGAGGCTGTTGCCGCTAGCCGGATGCAAGGGTCGGATTTGCGTCCGGCCGCATCCCGGATGTCACTTTATAACTACGCGCAATTTATATTCACGCCCCGTTGTTGACCCTCAGGCCGACGGCTTACTGATGTGTTTGTCTTCTGCGGACGAGCCTTGTCTCCAGCAGCACATTCGTCTCTCTCACCAGCAGCGCTCGGACAAGTCGACGCGATCATCACTTGCGGTCAGTGGTGCATAATTCGGCGTCGCGTTTCGCCAGTCGACTGCAATGAAATCTAAATATCCTTTTCCAATGTATACATTGACATGCAGCCCTTGACGGCGGCGATCGTCAACGTCAACTACAGCATTTACAATAGCGGCACGTGGATTCGTAAGATCAGCCCAACACACGCACTGGCAAAATTCTCAAATGCAACAAATAAATGTAACTTTTATTGTTATTTACGCGTTTTTGTCTTATTTTCTTCCATGTTTTATTTGAAATTAACCTAGAACGATAAAAATAGTGTGTCCCGCGACCACACCCACTTTACACCATCTTGCGACAACAGCGAAGACCTCGACCTCATCTTACGACTCCACAAACGAAGTCTTTTACTATCTTTACAAAGACGAAATGAAATTTTCTGCCGTTTGTATCATAATAGCTTAATTCTATTACAATATTAAGTTTCTGTTATATGCTTAAATATATGATTAGATTTAATAAAATACATTTTAATAAAGAAATGATAATTTTCTAAATTTGCTACAAATATACTTTACATGTTTACATAAACACTGAATTTTGACAAAGACGTAGGACTTATACTAAAACACTTTGGTTTTATTCATTTACGACTTGAAAGCACCTAATCCTGTTTTTTGGTCAAACTTTTTTTAAATGTTTACTGGGCTGGGAAAATACAGCACTGGCTCGAATTTCCGCGAATTGAAAAGCGCCATGCGAGGCACACACGCGCAAAATCCAAAATTGAGACATTCGTAGAGTCAAAATCTCGCCTCGTACCTCCGGCTAGTGACGTACGTGAGAGGTCGAAAACCAGCAGAAACAACCGGCCTTCAATGAGCAATGACACGATTCTCATAGCAAATTGCGGATGTAAGAGCTAGAAATACGCTCATAGTCCTAATTAACTGGGAGGATCATGATTCCTTGCTCGGTTATCGATCACCATTGTGTCCGGTTCAGTTTGCACATCTCCAACTACGTAAAAGTAATCCTCCGTAATACTGAGCTTGCAAGTACTCCACCTGCTTTTATTACACAGTTCTTCGCTCGAAGATAAAGCAAAATTTTCGTTTAAAGACTTATTTCAATTTCCGTCTCAAAGTTTGACCTATTCTGCTGAATTCAGGAAAATTAAAATGTCTTTTAACCCCACCCGCGTCAATTTTTAACTCTAGAGGGGCAAACACATTAATTTTAATCGAAATGTTGACTTTCCTTAAATAGTGGGATGAAATATCCAGATACAACAAATGTAAATTAAATTATTTCCAGTTCTGAAGACGAGTTCAACAAATCAGTTCAATGGCAATAGACTTAATAAGGGATGTTGCACCGATATCAAGAAGAATATAAAGAACGATAGTTCCTATCTCGGATCGTCTCGAATAACGCAAACATAGGATAATGAGCAGACATAATTGTGTTTGACACGGAGGAGACAGGAAATCTCCTGGAATAACGACTGAAAACAACACGAATATCAGAAGGCCTCATTAAGAGCGAGGCGTTAACAGTTCGTTACGCGCGTCCTTGTCCGCCGCCGTCGTTCCACGCGGGGCGCCAGAGGCCACTCGAGGACCACGACGGAGCGCGGCGAGGAAAACGCCAGGCAAGAGGAAGCAGCTTCCTTTTCCTCGGTCTGGGAGCGAGGTATCTGCGTCACCGGAAAACTTTCGTTACGGAACACTTCGGAACGGGACTCTCGTAACCACCTGGTATCACGTCCTGGCCAGGGGCGCCACCTGCGACTACCGATTCCCTTTCCCGTGTGGGTCAACGGAGAATTGATTATTAGCTCATCATTTCTACGGAACAAAAGTGTTGTCACTAGAGACCGGAAAAAATATGTAGTATTAAACGTCCAAATATATACATTAATATGTAATGAAAACAGTAAGAATATGTAATAAATACGTAAAATCGAATATAATATGTAATATTAAAATTCTCTAATTAAAAACCATTTACAAAGCACAAAATTACATTCAGAAAGACTGCTCTCTTTACGTCATACAACTTTCTTGTCAGTGGTAAAAGCTTAATCTATTGTAATCCAGGACCGTAGTTTAACAGCCAGACTAATTGCAATAGAAGCCATCGCACAAACTGGCGAGATCTACGGCCAGCAAACATACACTGTAGCGTCTTCATCGAAGTGTTATACGTCGGCGATCGCAATTTTTTCTAGGAAATTAGGGTTGTAGATCACAAAACGCGGTGACAATGGTATTTTGGACAACTAGCTTTCCCCAAAAATGTAGGAAAAAAGCTCATTTTTTAATACATCTTTTCATAAAAAAATGTGGAATTAAATTGAAGAAAATTGATAAAATAAGAAAATATACGGTGGAAAACAGCAAAATATGTAATATAGTATTAAATATGTAACGAAAAAATTCGATATTGTGTTAGGAGGGCTATGATTCGCCAAGATTACAGTTTTCAGAATGGTAAGTAGAAAGACAAAAAATGTGTAATTACATAAAAATCCGGTCTCTAGTTGTCACAGACATACTAAATTAGGAAGGAATTGTCCAGCCGACAATCAAAAGGAAGATCTGTAAGGTCATAGCATAAAGGTCACTGAAAAGGAACTTTCTGCAAATGACAAAAAGACGGAAAACTATCTAACTTCACAATTATTCCTGAAGAAATAAGAAGGGGGAAAATAGGCACTAGGGTTGTCACTTCAAGAAGGTGACGCTCATTTCACAGAACTTGTTGATAATGATTAT